>QRFJ01001306.1:0-246653 GCA_006176705.1 Cocos nucifera | reverse complement strand
TTATTTTAATTTCAATCAATCATAAATCATCTTAGATCAAATCTAACATGTTTATGATGATAAAAAATTAGATTAAAATATTTTTAATTAAATTATAAAATTTTTTATATCTAATTTAAAATTTCATGATTAAGATTTTAGATTAGCATGTACTAAGACAACCTTTTCACTATAAGGAATAAACCTTATAGCAGGACAACCTTATAAGATCATCTCGTGAAACCTAAAAAAATTATTTTTAGATTTAAATATCTTTTAAATCTATAAAATTATAAATAAATCTAGATTAAATCTAATAACTTTTTTATTTACATTAGATTTACATGAACTAGGACAGTCTCTCCATTCTAAGGGGTAAACCTTACAGCAGGATAACCTTATAATCAATTCATGTAATCTATTTTTAATTATAGATTTAAACATCATATTATAAATTAGATCAAATCTAAAAAATAATCTAAATATATATATATTAAATCATGTAATAAAGAACTAAATATCTGATACCAATTATTGAAAATAGAACTAGGGTTTCAGGATCAAATTTTAATTTTTTTTCAAAACATGCAATGGAAGAGATGAATTAATCATATTAGTTCATAAATAATATAAGAAAGAGTTCTAGATCTAGGATCCTATTACATGATTGAAGCATGTTTTTAAATCAAAAATTAGAAGATGAAAAAATAACATGTTGATCACATCAATATTAGAATATGCTAGATCGAATCTAGACAATAGAAAGAAGATCGTATCATCCTTATCTTTGCAAGTTAGACTCTCTTGCTCATTGATCTGGGACTAAGGTTGCTACTCTGAGCTACACAAATATTTGGCCTCTACAGGATGTCCACACGAGCCCTCGATCGCTGATCAGAAGTTTGATGGCTGGAAATCAGCACAGTATACTAGTACTATACTGATCCTTCTTTGATGGTCGATCTAGATCATTTTTCTTTGAGTCTTAGACCCTCCAATATTCAGAAGATGATGAAGAAAATTTGTGATGCTGAGACACCTCTCAGAAACTCACAAAAGTAGAGGAAGAGATTTAGAGGAAAACCCTAGAAGAAGAACCTTTCTTCTTCCTTATTTCTCTATCCAAGACATCTTGATTGGTGTCTTCATAAAACCCCATGCCCAAGGGTTTCCATACCTAGCTTTTTCCATGCCTAAAAGCCTTTCTCTGAGATAAATAAGCTCTAAAAAAACCAGATCCTAAGTCCTCTTTATAGAGTGCTAGGATAGAGTCCTTGTCTAGGTCAAATACCTAGCAAGGAATGTCCAAAACAGGCAAGACTTGGGGCACCCAACTCTTGGGTGCCTTCTCCTTCTTTTCTACCATGGACCACCCTTGAATGGAATAAAAAATATCTCTTAAACCCACAAAAAACTTACCAAAAAATTAGGTTGGGTCGGTGCCATAAGGGAGGAGTTTTAGTTACTTAAAATTCTATCTCATTGAATTTAAAAACAACTCAAACTCCTTCTTTAACTTGGTCCACAAAGAGTTTCCATGTAAGAACGAATGGAGAGGGCTTTGGGACATGCATGAGATTCTCTTGGGCATGGAGAACTTGTGCAAAACCAAAAGTGGTGTGAAGGGTGGGCATGGAGGTGGTTATGGTACAAGGAATAGAAGTCCTAATCACACTAGGACTTCTAATTTGACTTAGTCCGAAAGATATTTGAACCAAATTAAATAAAAAATAATTAAACCCAATTAAAATAGATCTTATTCAAACTAAGAGATTAATTAAATTAGATTAAATTAAATTAAATTTTAATTTAATTTCTAATCAAATTAGAGATTAGGTTCATACAAGTCCTATTTGAACTAGGACTTATTCTTCCTTGCAATTGTCTCATCCAATAAATCAATTAGACTTGATCCAATCAAATTCTAACCAAATCTAATTAAATTATATTTAATTAAACTTAATCTTAGACCTCTGACTTAATCAAATTAAGTCAATTAGAAAATCAATTGTTAATCGATCCTCCTACAATACTTGCACTAGGTTAAACATCAATTATATTGATTGTTTAACCTTAAAATGATTCTTAATCGTTGATCAACCATTCGATCAGATCAAAATCTCTTATATGTATGATCCCATAGATTGAAATATAAGTTGATATCATAGAAATAAATTTATGTATCAATTAGAGTGACCATCCAGCAATGGTACCTGACGATCGGATAGGTCGAATGTATGAAGTAACATTCTTTAGAACCCATGTGGATATAGTTTTTATATAATTCATCTACTTGACCAAAATGCTCATAGGATACCTTAGAGTTTAACTATCAATCCTGATTAGATTATCCACATTATATTTTAAAATACCAAATTCATCTCATAAATTATCCTGGCCAAGGTTTTGCTATATTAAAATATGGTGATGCATTCTTCTCCAACTCTTGAAGTGGTCAATTCCATCTTGATCACTCACCAACTTTGCAACTATGTCCAAAAATCTTTCATTACTGAATTAGAAATTCAGTTAGTTTGGTACCAAAATACAGTGAGTTGCTTGTAAGCCACTATGGTGATCTCAGGTCTAAGGGATACTTATATCTATGTCCCATTAGAGAAATTCTCGATAAAAGAATACTCTGACATTGGTCATATTCAGTGATGATGTATCCTTACATCTCACTTGTATGCCATACTAGTATTTTCATACTCTTTGATTAAGAGGACAATCAATCTATATGACATACAATGATCTATTCTCGATAAATATTATCGTCCTAATTAATAGCATATCATTTGGTCATGAGCAATTTAAGAACTAATCGATAAATCCTCTCTTTATCAAAACTAAATAGTTCTAAGAACTTCATCAAAATAATAGAATTTATTAGAAGATGTAGATCTTATGATGAGAATGCCAAAATATTTATTTTATTTATTAATAAATCAATTATAATTACTAAGTAGCTCAACCATCAACAGACTAATGATTGGCTTTGGAACATATTTTCCAATATTCTTTCAGATCTAAAACTATGTAACAAATATTATATAAAAAAATCAAGTGGATAAGATGGAATAATGGGGCACCAACCAAAACTAAACGCCAAGACACCCTAGCACATCAACCAACCCCATGCACCAAGAAAGAGAATCTCTGGTGCATGGGATGTTGAAGTGAGGCATCCAAACCCTTGGTCAACTAGCCAAGGTTCAACCCAATTAATAAACCAAATTTGATTTAGCTTGAATTGGATTTAACTAACCTAAATCAGAACCCAATTTGAATCCAATTCAAATGTAGGTGCTAGGATTTGCAACATGTGCTAGCATGTTCAACTTGCAAACATGATTTAATTTAATTAAATTCTTGAATATTTTTTTTTGTGTGTGATCCATTAGGTTGCATATCTAGCTAGTAGTAGATCCGAGTATAATTTGACCTAATTTGATTAGATCTCAAACAAATCGATTTAAATCAAATCAAGCTAATCCGATTCGATCAATCAGAACCCTTTCTAACTAATGATCAAATTAAACTCTTTAATTTGATCAAACCCACAAGACAAGATTGACATCTAGTAATATCATGCCTATTCAAAAGATATAAAATTTTGATAGAAATATCAAAAATATTCTTTAGTAGAAAGTTACCATGTAATTCGATCCTTCGATCACCCTGCATTCCAAATATAACTCTAGATATAGAAACATGTCAAACCCAATACCATATTCATGTTTCTCTCAATCTTATAATAATGATTTGATTAATAAAAAATTTAAAATATTTTTTAATTTTTATCATACTTTGATCAAAGTCTTCTTGAATCATCATTCGATTGCAACAAGTAGGATGCGATCTCCTCTTACTAGGAATGATCGATTTCATATTGACCTACTCACAACCTCCATATGCAATCCACCATATCCAAAACATCCTATATATGACCATGAATTAGTATGAACCAAAATATGAATTCATGTATACAAGGTTGTATGGTAGTCTTAGATCAAAGAATTACATACACAACTCCCACTATGAGAACCATCTTTTGACAAGTAGATAAGACTCCATTAGATGTTTTCAAGTTGGATCAATTTAGTGAACTCATTTTCTAATGAGTACTCTCATCCTTGTATTAGTGCTCTACATAAGTGATTGTGAGATCAATTACTCTCTACATCAAGTATACATAAGATGTGCCAGTATTTCTAAAAATATTGATCTTTAACTCAATATTCCATCAACCAAAAATATTTTAGATTAGAGTTTTAAGATTTTAGATCTTATCAATATGATCTCATCAGAATCCTAAAACCATAGCCCTAATCTATGAGGTTCATCATAATCTTAAATGAACAATTAAGACACAACATATGATGAAATAAATGCCTTTACTTATTTAAAATATCATTACATGAGTTTGGAAGATAAAAAAATAATCCATCAAAATATATATTTTGATTGGCTTGTAGGACATATTTCTTTCAATCACTGTATTTCAATTTAGCAAAACCTTGGTCAAGATAATCCATATAATTGATTTGATATTTTAAAATATAATATGGATGACTTATTTAGGATTAACAATTAAATCCTAAGTCATCCTTTAAGCATTTAGAATCAAAGAAATAAATTATATGATAACCATATTCACATGGATTCTAAAATGTTGCTTTATATATATTCAACCTATTTAGCCATTGGGTACCATTGCTAGATGGTCATTTCGATTGGTATGAAAATTTGTTCTTATGCTATCGGCTTAGGTACGAACCTATGGGTCACATACATTAGATGTTTCAATCTGATCGGATGGTTGAAAATAATTATGAATTATTTTAGGATCAAACAGTCAATGTGATTAATGTTTAATCTAGTGCAAGTGTTACAAGAGGATTTATTAGCAATTGAATTACTAATTGGCTTAATTTGATTGAGCATTAGGGCTGAGATTGAGTCTAATTAAATAAGATTCAATTTGATTTAGCTTGAACTTGATTAGGTCAAGTCTAATTGATTTATGAGATAAGCCAATTGCAAGAAAGATCAATTTTCTATTCAATTAGGATTTATATGCACCTAATTTTTAATTTGATTAGAATTTAGGTTAGAATTAAATATAACTTAATCTAATTTAAATAGACTTCTAGTTGAACTAAGACCATTCTTAATTAGGTTGCACCAATCTTAATTTAATTAGGCTTAAAAATTTGATTTGACTAATGAAAACACAAGAGCCCAGTTTGACTGGGACTCTCTTCCTTGCTCTAACTCATCTCTTGCGCCAAACTCCCTATGCCCACATCCTTTCTTTAGAATATTGCATGAGTTTTCTCATGCCATGCATGGACTCTCCCATGCACCCCCTCTCTCCTTAGATCGAAGTTGGTTTAGACTAGGTCAAAACGAACAAGTTGTTTTGACCTAGAACTCTATTTAATAGAGTTTGACAATTTCCAAACTCTATCCATAATGGCTTCAATTAAATCAGATTTTGATCTAATTTTTTTGGTGGAAGAAGGAAAGGAATTGTGTGCTAATTCATGATATCCCACACCTAAGGAAAGTGTAAGAGGTGAATAAAAGTTGGCACCCCAAGTTGCCCCTTTTTGGACATGCTTTTCTAGGTATTTGACCTAGACACAGACTCTTGCATATCTCCCTATTTAAAAGGGCTTTGGATGCTGGAATTCTACAGGCTTTTCATGATGAGATACTAAGTTGGGTGTGGGAATATTGGGCAAAAACTCTTGTGGGGCATGGGGTTTCATTAGGACAAAAGGTTTGTGTGTCCTATTGAGAGAGAAAAGAAAGAGAGAAGAAGGGGTTCTTCTCTAGGGCTTCTTTTCTTCTTCTTCCATGTTCTTTTAAAACTTTTGAAAAGAATGTCCTCTCTCTCAAGTCCTTGTTAGTTTCTTCATTTCTTGGAAGGTCCAAAAAATTAGAAGAAGAAAATCAAAGATCAACCATCAAGGAGGGATATGCAAAGTACTAGCACATTATGCAGATTTCTTATCACTGGACCTCCGATCTATATCGAACCCTCATGTGGATAACCCATAGAGGTCGGACATTCTGTGTGGCTCAAAGTGACAACCTCAACCTCAAAAACAGCCAGCAGAGTTCTTGACCTACAAAAAGGTATAGAGATCTAATCTCTATAGTAGTCTAGATTAGATCTAGATCTGATCGATATTGATATGATCAATACCTCTCAATTTATTTATTTATTTTTTAGATTTAATACATGCTAGCATCATGTCATAAGATTCTAGATCTATGAGTTCTTATATGTTTTAGTTGATTAATATGATTAATTTAAATCTTTTGCTTTCACTTATTTCAAAAAAGTTTCGAAATCTAACCCTGTAACCTTAGATTTTTCCTTCATGTGGGGGCTTTGGTGTAAGAGATGAGTTTATGCAAGAGAGAGAGTCCCAGTCAAACTAGGCTCTCATATTTTCATTAGTCAAACCAAATTTTAAGTCTCATTAAATTAAGATTGGTGCAACCTAATTGAGGATGATCCTAGTTTAACTAGGAGCCTATTTAAATCAGGTTAAATCATATTTAATTTTGATTTAAATTCTAATCAAATTAGAAATTAGGTGCATACAAGTCCTAATTGAATAGAAAATTGATCTTTCTTATAATTGGCTTATCCCATAAATCAATTAGACTTGACCTAATCAAGTCCAAACTAAACTTAATTGAATCTCATTCAGTTAGACTCGATCTCAATCCTAATGCTCAATCAGATTGAGCCAATTAGCAATTTAATTGCTAATTAATTCTTCTACAATACTTGCATTAGGTCAAACATCAATCGTATTGACTATTTGATCCTAAAATAATTTATAATCATTGATTAACCATCCAATCAGATCGAAATCTCTAATGTATGTAACCCCATAGGTTCGAACTTAAGCTAGTAGCATAGGAATAAATTCATGTATTAATCAAAGTGACAATCTAGCAATGGTGCCCGATAGCTGGATAGGTTGAATATATATAAAGCAATATTCTAGAATCCATATGAATATGGTTATCGTATAATTTATTTCTTTGATTCTAAATGTTCAAAAAATGACTCAGGGTTTCACTATCAATCCTAAATAAGTAATCCACATTATATTTCAAAATATCAAATCCATCACATGGATTATCTTGGCCAAGATTTTGCTAACTTAAAATACAATGATGCATTATCTCCAAACTATTGGAGTGGTCAATCCCATCTTGATCATGCACTGACTTCATAAGTACTGTGCCCAAAAATCTTTCATCACTGAATTAGAAATTCAGATAGTCTGGCACTAAAGCATAGTGAGTTGCTTGCAAGTCACCATGGTGATCTCGAGTCTGAGAGACACTCATACCCATATCCTATTGGAGCAAATATTGATAGCAAAATACTCTAGAGTTGGTCATATTCAGTGATGATGTACTTTTATATTTCATCTGTGTGTCATACTAGTGTCTCCACACTCCTTAGTATAGAGTGAAGGGAAATCCTGATTTTTTGGATCAGGTTCGCTTAGATCTGATCGGATCAAGAGATATATTTCAAAAAAAAATTTCTTTGATCTAAATTAGATCTAGGATGTTTCAGATCTGATTCTTATTATTCTAATAATAAAAATAAAATCTAGATAAATTAAATTAAATTTAATTTACCTTGATTAGGGTAATCCTATTACCCGTTGATGATTCTATAAGCAGCGGAAGGTTCTGGATCTAGCCATGCAAGTGCCTGGCCTCTACCGGTATCCACTCGGGCTAAATCTAGAGATCTTCTTCTTCTCTATCATGTCTCCAAAAATTAGATCTGAATCTGATTTGGATGATCTTCAAAATACCTTTCGAAGATCAGTAGTTGTCCTTTGCAGCAGCACAGCCTTCTAGCTTTCTGTCGCCTTTCTCTCGTCTGGATTGCACCAACTAGATCCTAAACTACTTTGGGTGTGGAGAGGAGGGGGAGAAGATGGTCTTGGCGTGGAGGAGGAGGAGGGAGGTAGCCTTGAGGTGTAGGGAATTGCATTTTTCATGTGTTTTTGAGTTGGGCGCAGGGTCTTATTTATAGACTATGCGTGATCCTACTCCTCTTCTTCCCAACCAATTACAATCCTTTGTGAAATCAGATCTAAATTTAATTAGTGTAAATAGAGTCCCTTGGATTCCTCCTTAGATGGAACCTAAGACCAGTCAAAGTTAGTTCTTAGGAGGAGTCTAATCGAAATCCAAAAGGGAGATGGAGTCCCTATCCAATAGGAACTCTTGGGCGCCTCCAGCTTAGGCGCACGCCACCCTTGGCGTGCACCCTACTCCTTGCCAGCTTCTGGCAGGGGGACAAGCCCCACCAGCTCTTCAATAGGTGCATGACACGTGGATAGAAGTCAAAATGTCAATGGTCCAACATTTGACCCAGTCATGGGAATATCATTTCTAATAAGGATGATGTCATCCACGTACAATACGAGGAAGACAACAGCGCTCCCACTGACCTTTTTGAAAACACATGGTTCCTCTTCATTTTTGATGAAACCAAATATTTTGATCACATCATTGAAATGAGTGTTCCAGCTCCGAGATGCTTGCTTAAGTCCATATATGGACCTTTGCAGCTTGCAAACCTTGTGATCAGTATCACTGGATGTGAAACCTAGCGGCTGTTCCATATAGATATCTTCCTCAAGATATCCATTTAAGAATGCCGTTTTCACGTCCATTTGCCATATTTCATAATCGAAATAGGCTGCAATGGCAAGCAATGTGCGGATGGATTTTAGCATAGCCACTGGGGAAAAGGTATCCTGATAGTCAATGCCTTCGCGTTGACTATAACCTTTTGCCACTAGTCTAGCCTTGAATGTCTCCACATTTCCCATCTGCACCAATCTTTCTCTTGAAGATCCATTTACACCCAATAGGTACTATACCTTCTGGTGGATCTACCAAGGTCCAGACTTGGTTTGAGTGCATCGAGTCAATTTCTGACTGCATTGCCTCTAGCCATTTCTCGGAGTCGATATCTGATATCGCCTCGTTGTAGGTTTTGGGATCATCACCATGAGCACCATTACCTACGAGGAACATTTTCTCTACTTTCCTCTGAAATAATACCTAAGTATCTTTCAGGGGGATGGAAAACTCTTTTCCGATCTACGAGGTGGAGGAGGTAGTGTTCTTATTGGCTCAACCTGATTTGGTTCCAATTGGTCCTTAGCTCGTTGTACTTGTGAGACTTTCTCATCAAGCTTAATCTGCTTTCCAATGCCGCTATCTTGAATAAACTATTTTTCAAGAAAGATGGCATGTCGACTCACAATCACATTGTGGTCTTCTGGAATGTAGAAATAGTATCCTAATGACTCTTTAGGATATCCTATGAATCGAGCTCTGAAGGACCTAAACTCTAACTTGTCCGCTTGTTGTCTTTTGACATGAGCCGGACAACCCCAAATTCTGAGATGACTCAGACTTGGTTTCTTACCATGCCATATCTCATACGGTGTGGTAGGAATGGTTTTAGAGGGAACCCTATTCAGTAGATAAATTGAAGTTAACAATGAGTGTCCCCAAAGAAAATCAGGGAGGTCTGTGAAGCTCATCATGGATCGGACCATATCCAATAGAGTCCGATTTCTCCATTCTGAAACCCCGTTGAGTTGAGGTGTTCCTGGTGGAGTCCATTGAGAGACTATGCCATTTTTCTTGAGATAGTCTAGGAATTTTCGGCTAAGGTATTCACCTCCTCGATCTGATCGAAGAACCTTAATGGGTTTTCAGTTTGTTTTTCTACTTCATGTCTGAATTCTTTGAACTTTTCAAAAGCTTCAGACTTGTGTCTCATAAGATACACATACCCATACCTAGACAGATCATCGGTAAAGATAATGAAGTAGACAAAATTGCCTCTAGCCGGCACATCAAATGGGCCGCACACATCAGTATGTACTAGGGCAAGGAGATCTGTGGCCCTTTCCCCATGTCCTACAAAAGGGAGTTTAGTCATTTTGCCTTGAAGACAAGATTCACAAGTTGGATATGACTCGAAAGTCAATGGACTCAATAGCCCATTTTTCTCCAATTTGTTGATCCTATCTTCTGCTATATGACCTAATCTCAGGTGCCATAGATATCTATCATTTGGACTATCCCTAGGTCGTTTGGCATTCACGTTTTGCTCGATAGTTAGAACAGGTACATCAATATGTAGCTGATAAAGACCATTAATAAGGAAACCATTTGCAATTTTATTTCTTTCATAAAGAATGTTACAATGGTCCTTAAAGAAGGTAATCACATAGCCTTCTAGTGCTAAGCATGAAACAGAAATCAAATTCCTGCTAGCTGCAGGCACATAATAACAGTCTTTCAAAACTAAGTCTAAACCAGATGGTAATCGAAGAGGGTATGTTTCACCACGGCACTGCAGCAACTCTTGCTCCATTACCGATGCGTAGGATCATGTCTCCATCCCTCAGCCTCCTGCTATCCTCAAGACCCTGCATGGAAGTGCACAGATGAGCACTAGAACCAGAGTCAAGCACCCAACTGGATGCAGAAGAAACCATAAGGTTAGACTCAATAACGAGCATACCTCCAGAAGGACCTTCCTTCTTGTTCTTCAGGGTGGCCAGGTAAGTAGGGCAGTTTCCGCTTTCCAATGGCCGTCGCTGTTGCAATGGAAACACTTTCCTTTGACATCGGCCTTTCTTCTTCGGCTCTGCCTTCTTCTTCTTTCCTCCTTCCACCTTTTGCTTTTTCACAGACTTCTTTTTCTTTCCATAAGACTTTCTTTTGGAAGAAGTCCATTCCATAGCAAGAACTGAGCCTTTAGAACCTTTCATAGAAAGCTCAGCGGTGACCAGCATATTCATTAATTCGGCCAAGGAATTTTGAAGTTTATGCATGTGGTAATTCATGATGAATTGCCCATATGCATCAGTCAAGGATTGCAGAATAATATCATTCTGCAGATCCAAGTCTAACTTCACACCGAGCTTCTCAAGCTCTTCCAATGTCCTTGATCATCATCAGACAGTGATCTTGGACTGACTGCCCATCACGCATCTTAGCCTTAAAAAGTCATTTCGTGACTTGATACTTGGCTGCGCGACTCTGTTCACCAAACATCTCCTGCAGGTGAGCCAACATTTGGCGAGCAGTCCCGATATCTTCATGTTGGCGCTGGAGCTCATCAGACATCGAGCCCAACATGTAATATCTGGCCTTATTATCTTCGTCTATCCATTTTTCCAGAGACGCTCTCTGTTCAGTGGATGGACGGGCTGGTAAGGTGGGAGGGTCCTGGTCCAATACATGGGTTAACTTCTCGAAACCCAAAATAATTTTGTAGTTCCTGAGCCAATCTTTATAATTGGGTCCGGTCAGTCTATGTGTGTCCAGGATACGTGCCAATGGGTTGGACGCAGACATTTTTCCTATAGAGAGTCAAAGATTCTAGTTAGATACTGTAATTATGACTTGACCAATTTATTTAGGGATTTTATTTTTAAACAAATTAGCTCCCACTATTTTCTTCGGATCCCTACACTCCCTCTGTAGAGATGCAAAAATCTCCATGATTAATGATTTCTAGTGGGTGGTGCGGTCTCACCAACTGACTCATCACCTCACCTAACAGTTATTGTGATGGGTTAGCCAATGAGTGAACAACTCTTGTTCAATGATTCTCTAATCATGGTGCACCCAAACTTGGTCTCTAATTCATGAATCTCACCGTATCCGAAATATTGATCCACTCCTTAGTTAAGTCAGACCCACCATTTGCATAGACTGGATTCCTAATTGAGTCTCTCACCGTATCCAAAATATTGAGCCCAACTCATCCTCCAGCCCATAGCATCCAATGCCTAATAGACATGGTTGCATCTTTTCCCGGTGCAACTGAGCCACTGTATCCAGCCGAGAACAATCAACCCCGGGAAGGGCCCGCACATCTACAATGGTGGAAGACCTCAGACTTAATCTTTTCTTAGGGAGAATTGATTCAGGTCTCATTAAACTAGACTTGTCATAGTCATAACAATTATGACTAACCTAGTGGCATGGGTTAGCTCGGATTATTGACCACCTCAAGATCAGAACTGTGTCAACAGATATGGCCAGGTAAGTGAGACCGGTGGAAGGAATATGCCATTAACTCGTACAAGAATGCATTCAGGTCGAGTAGCTCCCAATTAAAAACCAGTCGGTCGTATGTGCCAAACTTACCTTAGACACCAAATTATTGAGCCAGAACCAATTGGGTTAGCCTACAATCCAGACTCTAACCTCTGAGCCTAATTAGGTCTTGCTTGATCGTGACTCGATCTTGACCCAGACTTAATCCTATTAGGCTGGTCAATTTAAGCATTGTTGATCCCATCTAACCAACTCTTGATTCGGTTTGATCAACCGCTTAGACCTAATTGAGCTACCCAAGCCCGAACCCAGTATTATGAATATGTCTTAGATCTAAAATTCTCAATTTTAGACCTAATTAATATTTCATAATCTTAATTCTTAATTAAGTAGGGTTCATAAACAAAATATGCACAATAAATCCTAGGGTTTCAGGATCTAGGATTTTGCAGAAAGTAAGTTTTGGATTTCTGATTAAGGACGAACACGCAGCACCCCTACACATCATAAGAACACCCCATCGGAATGGGAAGGAGAGGGCCTTTAAACCCTTCTTCATTCTTATGACCGGACGGCCAAGAGGAATGCCTTAATCAGGAACATGTAATACTACAAAATAGTTTTAGATCTATATCATATATCTCATATACAAATTAGATCTAATCATGGCATATTTTGCATACATCTCATGTATCGAATCATGCATATTTTTCAGATCTAAATTATCTCATAATAATCTAAAAAATTAGATTTAAATTGATCTTAATCAAAATAAACTCTAATCTAGACAACTATGTAGAACTATTCTACAACTAGTCTAGACATGCATCAATCATATCTCATATGATGTTTAAAATTAAATAATTTTTATTTGCTATTTTTTAGATGTTATTATAATAATTATAATATCAAAAAATAGTAAATAAATAGATCTAAAATATGATTTAATCAAATTAAATTAAAAACATGCAAGACTATTCTATAGAACTATTCTATTTTAGAACTAGTCATGCATATTTTCTAATCTTAGATCCAAATCATTTAATTTTAATTTTTTCTGATTTTAGATCTGATCACATCTCATGTGACATCTAAAATCACTTATTTTTTAATTAAAATAAATTTAAAATTAGATCTAAACACTTTTAGAACCTTGGCTCTGATACCAGTTGAAGGAAAATCCTGATTTTCCGGACCAGGTTCGTTCAGATCTGATCGGATCAAGAGATATATTTCAAAAAATTTTTTCTTTGATCCAAATCAGATCTAAGATATTTTCAGATCTAATTCTTATTATTTTAATAATTAAAATAAAATCTAGATAAATTAAATCAAATTTAATTTACCTTGATGTAGGGTAATCCTATTACCCGTTGATGATCCTGTAAGCAGCGGAAGGTTCTGGATCTAGCCACGCAAGTGCCTGGCCTCTACCGGTATCCACTCAGGCTGGATCTGGAGATCCTCTTCTTCTCTATCATGTCTCCAAAAATTAGATCTGGATCTGATTTGGAGGATCTTCAAAACACCTTTTGAAGATCAGCAGTTGTCCTTTGCAGCAGCGCAGCCTTCTAGCTTTCTGTCGCCTTTCTCTCATCTGGATTGCACCAACCTGGATCCCAAACTACTTTGGGCATGGAGAGGAGAGGGAGAAGATGGTCTTGGCATGGAGGAGGAGGGAGAGAGGCAGCCTTGGGGCGTGGGAATTACATTTTTCATTTTTTGAGTTGGGCGCAGGGTCTTATTTATAGACTATGCGTGATCCAACTCCTCTTCTTCCCAACCAATCACAACCCTTTGTGAAATCAGATCTAAATCTGATTGGTGGGAATAGAGTCCCTTGGATTCCTCCTTAGATGGTGCCTAAGATCAGTCAAAGTTGGTTCTTAGGAGGAGTCTAATTGGAATCCAAAAAGGAGATGGAGTCCCTATCCAATAGGGACTCCTGGGCGCCTCCAGCTTGGGCGCACGCCACCCTTGGCGTGCGCCCTCCTCCTTGCCAGGTTCTGGCAGGGGGACAAGCCCCCACCAGCTCTCCAATAGGTGCATGACATGTGGACAGAAGTCAAAGTGTCAATGGTCAACATTTGACCAGTCAAAGGTCAACTTTTGACCAAAGTCAAAGGACGAGAAATGGCAGGTGACCAAAAATGGCAGGTATTGTCTTACAAAATAAGACAACCCTTTTCTGACCTGGACAAGGCTCCAGTCAGACCAAGTGAAGGCCTCTGATCGAGCACAAACTCCTTTGGCTCAGTCAGGACAACTATTTATGATAGTAAAAGAAGAACGTTAGGTTCAATCGAGTGCTAGCACGATTTTCTTGAACCTAATTGAATCTCATTCAGATCAATTGAACTGGATTCAGTTCAATTGATGATCACCAGATTCAAACCCTTGTTTGTGTGATCCAGTTAGGTTCAGTTCTGTATGGTAATGGGATATGTCATGATCTCTATCATCGACATCATCGAAACTCCTTTCGATGGATCAGAACTCTTCTGATTCGAACAGCTAGAATGATCGATCATCTAAATCATTCTAATTGCTCCCAAAATCCACCAGTGACACCTAGCAGTATATGGTGGCAACCCATCAGAGCTGAATGCGAACCTCTTGGTGCAGCTACCTGTGTGATTAAGTTCTTCTATCTTGAGCCCCGATCAGATTAGGGTTAAGGTGAACTCGTCAAACCCTAGTTTCTATCATATGATGTAATCATTCGATTCAAGTCCGATGTGAAAATCTAAATAGAAACTCTTTCTATTATTTCACTCTGCCATGGCCATGGGCTTCTGGACTTGATTCTCATGATCATCATAGGGCTGCTCCTCTACCACCGAGGTAGATAGATTCCATCTTGATGCAATCCAGTTCCTACAATGAACATGCTATAGCCAACATACACCTCAGGTTTCGAATGGCTAGGAGATCGAGTTATGGTGTAGTCAAACTATAACACCCTCAAGGTGAACTGCCGATGCATCTCAGGTCAAAGAACCAGACACACCACTACTGCAGCATCGAGTCAGTCATTGACGAGAAGGTAGACTTCCTAATGACTACTCGAGGTGGTCACGCTCAGTGCCCTCGTTCTCTAACGAGTACCTATACTCTCGCTTCGGTGTCTCCACACCATAGACTCAAGACTCATCTACTAAAGAGAAGCGATTGTACACCAACCTTCTGGATCAATCACCATCCTCATGATGATCCTATGGTCGGGAGCATTTTATGAGTTAATAATGATTATTCATATCTTAAATTTTCAACTCTTGAAAATATAAATGATCATTATCATTAACTCAAAGGATGTATCACAGACACTAAATACACATATGTGATAGAAAATAACCCATTTTATTGATTATAGTCAAAATTATAATTTTGCCCCTAGAAGTGTATTACAAGTGTCAGCCAATTTTGGCTTTTAGGGCACATATATCTAATATAAAGGACAACCAACCTATATGGCACACAACGACCTACACTCAATAAATATTGTCATCCTAGGTAACAATGTATCATTTGATCATGAACAATTTTAAGGACTAAATGATAAATCCTTTCATTATCGAATCTAAATAGTCCTAGGATCTTCATCACATTACTGTTAAATGTGTGCCCCAGAAGTCAGATTGGCTGACACTTGTAATACACTTCTAAGGGCAATTTTATAATTTTAACTATAAATTAATAAATAGATTATTTTCTATCATAGTGTGTATTTAAAGTGTCTGTGATATATCCTTTGAGTTAATGATAATGATAATTCATATTTTCAAGAAGTTGAAAATTTAAGACATGAATTTTCATAATTAACTCATAAACTGCTTCTGACCGTAGGATGATCATGAGGATGGTGATCGATCCGAAAGGTTGGTATACGATCGCTTTCTTAGGATAGTTGTATCTTGAGTTTATGATGTAGAGATACTGAAGTGAGAGTATAGGTACTCATTAAAGAATGAAAACACTGAGCGTGATCACCTCGAGTAGTCATAAGGAAGTCTACCTTCTTATCGATGACTGACTCAATGCTACAGTGGTGTGTATGATTCTTTAATCTGAGGTGCATCGATAGTTCACCTTAAGGGTGTTATAGTTTGACTACACCATAACTCGATCTCCTAGCCATTCGGAATCTTGAGGTGTATGTTGGCTATAGCATATTCATTATAAGAATTGGATTGCACCAATAGGGGATCTATCTACCTCGGTAGATGAGGAGCAGTCCTATGATAATTATGAGATTGAGTCCTTAAGCTCATGGCCATGGCAGAGTGAAGATGATGGAAGGAGTTTCTGTTAGGGTTTCACATTGGACTCGAATCAAATGATTAATTTATATGACGGGTGTTGGGTTTGACGAGTTCACCTTAACCCTAATCCTGTCGGGGCTTAAGATAGAAGAATCCAATCACATATATAGCTACACCAAGAGGTTCGGCTTTGGTTCTAATGGGTTGCCACCATATACTGCTATGTGTCATTGATGGATTTTGGGAGCAATTAGAATGATTTTGATGATCGATCATTCTAATTGTATGAATCAAAAGAATTCTGATCCATCGAAAGGTATTTCGATGATGTCGATGATAGAGATCGCGTCATATCTCACTACCATATAGAACTGAATCTAATTGGATCATACAAATAAGAGTTTGGGTCTGGATGTCATCAAATGAGCTAACCCAATTTGATTTGATTTAGATTAGATCCAATTAGGTTCAAAAAAATCATGCTAGCACATGATTGAGCCTAATTTTCTCCTTCTGTAGTCTTTCTAGTTCATCTCAACTGAGTCAAACTAGTTTAGACTCATCTAGAAACCCTGTATGGCTTTATCCTGGTCTGATTGGAGCTTGTCCTAGTTAGATAAGGCATTGTCCTGATGAGATCAAGGCTTGTCCGGATAAAACCAAGCCTTGTCTTAAAATAAGCAACAGGAGACTAGGACAAGGGTTGTTTGACCTGATCTTTGCTAGAATTAAAGGAGAGACTGCACCCCCTTATTCTTATCAGAATGGCACATGTCCCAAGGTGTTTCTTGTATGGAAAAGAGGTGGGCCTGTCCCAAATATTATGCACACAAGTCAAGGGATCTGTGGAAGAGTTTGTTATGAAACAAACTCTTGGAAATTAAAACCCATACCACCCCTCCTCCTTATCTGATTATGTGCGGCACTTCTTGAGACTTTTTGGGCAGCAAAACCTGATGAATCTAATGGGATTTTAGATTGATCAAGCAATTAGATTACTTGATCAAATAGGACTCTAGGGCTGCACTAGGTCTATAAATAGATCCCTTATCAAAGGAGTTTGGCATTGCAATTAAACCACAACGAAGCCCTGCTCCTCTACCCATCTTCCACGCCCTTATTCTAGATCCCACACATCTTCTCTACGGCCAAAAGGTTGGGCAAAATTTGCGATCAAGTATTGAGAGTGGTGCTGCAAAGATCAAGTCAAGAAGTTGCTGATCAAGAGACGAACGCGCAGCCTTCTCAAATTGTTTTGAAGGTTCTTTAGATTAGATCTAGATCTGATCTTTGGCAAAAAAATTCATGAGGAGAAGAAGTCTAGATCCTATCTGAGTGGATACTGGTAGAGGTCAAGCACATGCATGGCTCCTTCCAGAACCTCAGGACAGATCAGGATCATCGTAGGATAATTTGATTACCTAAAATAAGGTATGAAATTAAATTAGATTTAATTTTATTTTAATCTTAATATCAGATCTTAAAGGATCAGATCTGAGATGTCTTAGATTTGATTATGATTTTAGAAGAAAAAATTTTGAAATATTTCTTCAGATCTAATCAGATCTGAGCGATTCTATGTAAGAAAAATAGGATTTTTCCTTCAAATATAGGAGTTCATAAAGAAGATGTACACTCGTGATGTAGCTTGAAAGATGTTTCTGGTACGTCAAAACTAGTTTAATCTATTCCTTTCCGATATATTAATTTTTTAATTATATATTAATACACGCTTGTTTCTAACTTGCAGGAGTATTACCGATTCAAGACTCCCCAAGACGAGGAGGCAGGCCATCAAACCTTCGAGGAGGTAGCCATACAGAGGCTTCGAGATGGCCTCTACAACCTCAAGCAGTCCGTCATCCAGCACTTTACTTCCCAATCACCATCGAACTGAAGGTCTTTCATTAATCACTAGATGCGAGTGGACATATGGCAGGCCCTTTGTGACCAATGGAGTAGTAAGGAGTACTTTGGTAGGCGACAAAGGGTCCGATAGAACTGGGCTGCCCAGTAGGATCCGATCAGACATACAAGCGGTTCAGTCGGCATACATATTGTGACCGATAGACTGGTATGAAATCAATACCAAAACTCTTCACTAGAATTGTAAAAACTCTTATATACATATTTTAATTAATTTAATTTTATTATTTACTCTTATACCAGTCTAGGAGGACTGGTGACTATTTAAATTCTACATCGTGATAGATCGTGGTAATAACTTTGAACTTTATTTAATAATTAAGTTGTTATAGGATCTAATTTTTATATTAGAATTAATATATTTCTGAATTGTACAGATGCGTTATATGGAGTATGTTGCTAATAGGTACGGCAATGATCCATCTTCTCAGCTCTCTCTTGATCTTGAAGGATGGCTCAGCACCACCAGGAGGATGAGTAGGAGCCGGATCATAGGATTTGGCCATAGCTTTGACCCTCCATCATCTCAATATCCTTTGGCATCCTCACAGGCTTCGACGTCCCAAAACTGGAGCGATGCGCACATGGAGAAAGTCATGCAGAGGCTTGTAAGCCAGCAACCTCAAGACCTCATGGATGCCATCCACAATATAGTTGTGGAGCTTCTCTGAAATCCGCTATTGCATGATTAGTTGGGCTTGTCGTTCCAACCATCACATCATGTAATTATATTATTAAATTTTTTTACTTGTTTTACGTTTTTATATTTAGAAGCTTCGTATATTTAGGTTTGAGTTTGGAAAGAAGATTTAAAGGCTAAAAATTTTATCTAACCATCCGATCGATTGGCCGAGGGTGTCTATAGCTCCGTATTATCAAATCTAACGTGTAGGAATAATCTATTCGAGAATAGGAGTAATGTATTAAAAGATACACCTCCATATTAAAGGATACATCTCTATATTAAAACTCACTAATATTATTTTATTTTTCATTACAGGATGCTCGGATATCCGGCTCTTATCCACCAGCTACTGAAGAGGAGTAGGAGGAGGAGGTGGATGACGATGAGGATCGAATTTGATTTTTTTTTGATGTATTATATTTTTTGATATATTATATTTTTTATACTACTTTTAAAAAAATTATCTAATTTATATTTTTAATAAAATATAATTAATTTTTAATTTTTAATTATCAAATTATTTTTGAATTTTAATTATAACAGGTATTATAAATTATAATTTATTATAATTGATTAAAATAAATTTTAAAAAATAATATTATTAATTTTTTAAAAAAATATAAATTAATTATTAGCACCGATATTAGTGACAACTTTAGAGATGAAGTTACCATCATTAATAATTCTTCAAATAAATTTTTTATTTTATTTAAAAATTATAAAAAATTAGTGATACCATTAGCGACGATATGTTTGGTTGCTAATAAGTATTGGTGACAGCATTAGCCATGAATATGCCATCGTTAATATTTCTTAAAATATTTTATTTTATTTAATTTAAAATTTTAAAATTATTAAAAATGGCATTAGCGATGGAATATTTTATCGCCATGAAGTATTAGCAATGGCATTAGCCATGACTTTACTATCACTAATATTTTTTAAAACAGTTAATTTAAATATTAAAAATTATTAAAGATAGAATTTTTCTATCGTAAAAATCATCGCTAATAGGCTTATTAGCAACAGTAAATTTTGCCGTCGCCAATAATCCTAACTAACGATAAGAATTTTTCATATTGGATTTTACGATAGTATTAACGATGGCATGGTTATTAGCAAGATTGTAGTGTCCAACTCTCTGAAAGGTTTGAACGATTCTCCATCAATCATCCATATTGTGGGATAAGAATAAGGAGAGAGAAAATTAGACATTCCAAGAAAGAAGATCAGAAGCTCTGCGAGCTATAGAATCATCGGACTAAATATACGATGATGCAAGGTATGATTTATTTTGATCTTGATTTTATGAGTATGGAAACACGATTTTTACATAAAAAATTTAAAATTTCTAATAAGATAATTAATAGTATTATGTCAATTAACAAGATTTTTCTTAGTATGCCGTTATTAACTATTTATTTTGTTTTTTTGTTTGCAAATGCACAATATCAAGTTAATCGGGATGGAGTTCCATTCTTTTTTTTAGTGTTGGATGGCTGTGATGTTGTTGGATACTTTTACTCTTTTTTGCGGATCTGAGCAGTGTATTTGGTTTGTGTATGAATTGTCACGTGGACTGCTGTGTATTAGACTTGGGATTAGCACCTCTATGTCTATTCTGCTATGTAAAGTAGTGAGGAGATTTACCCAATTCTGTGTCGTTAAGCCTTTTATATTGGTGTATTGTACCGAATTTTTATACATTTGGAACATATGAAAATTGAATGACTATGCATTTAAGATATATTTATTTTATTTTTGTTGTTCAATGAAATATAAGTATATAATATATATACAATTCAAAAACAAACGTTATTTATGCAAGCAAACAATATGGAGGCTAATAGAATGTCAGTTATGTATTTATTTGGGAATGCATTTAACTTACCATATATGGCGAGTACAAGACTTGTATTGATAGGGATACAAGTGGGGAGCTAAAATATATTTATTTATTTATTTGAATTTATAGCAATGGCTAGAACCGCGCACACATATATAGGCAAGCCATATGGCCATGATAAATTTCAAATAGTTACACTTTGCAGTCATCATTATATAAAGTATGAATTACATCTACCTACAACTTGTAATTTGTCTATATTAACAGGTTAGACTGTTGCAACGAGCCAAATTTAAAATTTCAGGTATAACTATTGCACCATAATAGATTGCCAATAATTACTTGATCATCTTTAGAGAGCGTCAATTTCCGTTACATTTAATATGCAATTATAGTAACAACTGTAATTGCTACAATGAATTATACTGATAGTTACGGACAGCTAGTTTTAGAGATGCCTTTTGTTGCTGCAGTATACCAATTATTAATAAAAGAATTTGCCAACATGTTGCCAGCCAGAGCTTTGATCGCCATTATGAACCTTTTTCTGTAGTGTGGGTCTCCATAGGATTGACTTTGGTGATCTCATTAGAGAATTTTTGTCTTATATAATGCATCACTTATAGGTATTTGGCTATTTGCTCGCGTAAGACTTTGATTATGAGGATAGCCTCTCTGATTCTGCCGCTTAAATTCTGAACCGCTGCAGTCCGGTTCAATCTAAAAAAATTAAAAAAATAAATTTTATTTAATAATAATAACGATCTTCTCAATAAATCTATGAAGATTCTGCTCAGATAATTGCTCAATTTGATCTTAGAGAAGTTACATTGTTGCATGTGGTTATGATCTCAATCCATGGAAGACCTTCATGAATTCAGAATCATGACACCTTCAAGCATTATTCCGGATCGATATCTCGAATAATAGATGGCATGTGGAGGGATGGTAGTTTTGATCTTCGTACAGGAATGAGTTCAGGTGCTGAGAGAAATAAACTCAGAAGAAGAGAGAAAGAAATCAAGAGGGGAAAAGAGGATCTCTAGATTGGAGAAGAAAGTAATAGCTTTAAATTTTTTTATTCATTTTCATTGTTCATCAAGAGCTCTAATACATAGGTATTTATACATAAAATAATAAGAGTTTAAAATAATTCAAACACTAATAGTTCAAAATAAATCAAATTTTAACAAGCTAATCATGTAGGTGGCACCATCTTGGGATAAACTTTCGCACCAATCAAACGTTGCCATATGGACTTTTTGGGCTAATTTTTTAAGACTTCTTCATGGCGCAAGCTAGAAAATTGAGACTCTTCTTTGGACGGTATCAGGGGTCCATTAAGGCTCCAACTTGAGTAATGATGCAATGTAGAGGTGGCATTTAAGTGGCATATATGGCAATCCAAAATAGTAGCTGCTAACATACTAAAAATAACTTATTAAAGTATAAGAACTCTTATTGATGTAGTTAGATCTGGCTTAATCAAGCCAGATGGTGGCTTGCGAACTGGTGTCTGCATCAATTTTCCTAGGATGGGAAAAACTTGGCTCCGATGAGTACGGTCCACTGTAGCTCTAGAGTTATTCAAGCTGATCTGGATTGATCTATTGCAACTCCTCTCGGGTAATCCATACATTCTCGGATTTAGATCGACCTTGCCATCGGACTAGATATCGTCGATATCCATGCCTTCTAGTGGACAACCTGCTCATCTAAAATCTTATCGATGCAATTATGTTTTCTTGAGATAGTGGGTGGTGGACACTCAAGATGGGATTCAATCTCAAAAAAAGGATCCGGCTCAAACTGATCACTAGGTATCATTATTGGCTCCTTGTATTTTATTAGATATGATACATTGAATGTTGAGCTTATGCTATAATTAGATGGTAAATCTACAATATAGGCATTCGATCCTAGTTTCTTCAAGATCTTAAAAGGTTCAAGTCCACGTGCATGGAGTTTCTTGATGGTTCCTGTTGCAAACCATTTTGGTCTTACTCGAATCATAACATAGTCTCCCTCAATAAAGTTATAAGATCTATGATGTGAATCTGCAAGCTACTAATACATTTGATTGCTGACATTAATTTTATTTTTAATGTATTCATGTGGATCCTTAAGATGTTGTGCAAATGATTCTACATCTTCTAATGATCTAGCATGCCATGGCAATGGAATTAAGTCCACTGATTTATGGGGATGATAACCATATATAACTTCAAATGGTGTCTTACCAATAGATCTATTGACAGAATCATTGTAAGCAAACTTGGCTCGGGATAGGATTAAATTCCAATTACAGACATGCTCTCCTACTAGACTCCTAAGAAGGTTGCCTAAACTTCTATTAACTACTTCAGTCTCGCCATCAATCTATGGGTGATATGTAGATAAAAAATTAAATTTTGTTTCTAGCAAATGCATAAAGTTTTTCAGAAATAACTCAAGAATCTGACGTCACGGTCTGAAACAATGGACTTAGGTAGACCATGCAATTTCATAACCTCATCAAAGTATAAGCAAGCTACTCTGGATGCATCTGAAGCTTTAGAACATGGTAAAAAGTGGGCCATTTTCGAAAATCTGTCTACTACAATACAAATAGAGTTATTTTAATGGATGGTTCAGGGCAAGCCTAGGACAAAGTCGATGCTAACATCTTGCCACGGATGGTCAGGGATAGGCAATGGTGTATATAGGCTAGTATTTTATTTAGGATATTTCGCTATGGCACACGTACGATAGTGGGCTATGATTCTCACAATATCTCTCTTCAAATTGGGCTAGTAGAACTGATTTTTCATAGCTTCATTCGTCTTATTCCATCCAAAATGTTCGGTTAGTCCTCCCGTATATAATTTTCATATAAAAAATCTCTTACGGATGTCTGCAGGATACACAGTCTATTATTTCTAAATAAAAATCTATCCTGAAAAACATACTCACTAAGATTTCTAGACGGTCCTTGTTGTAGGATAGTATAAATCTCTTTAAAGTCAGGATAGTCAGAATAATTTTTTTTAACTTTTCAAATCCTATAACTTTAACATTAATAGTAGATAAAAGAATGACTTTACGACTTAGAGCATCCGCAACTTGATTTACAGATCTAGCCCTATGTTTTAGTATAAATATATAGGATTGAAGAAATTCAACCCACTTGGCATGTCTATAGTTTAGTTTCTTTTGTGAATTTAAAAATCTAAGGGCTTCATAATCTGAGTACAAGATAAATTTGAATGGCAACAGGTAATGCCTCCAAAACCTCAAAGTCTGTACTATCATATAAAATTCTTTATTATATGTAGAATACTTTAGTTTAGCCTCATTCAATTTCTCACTGAAGTATGCGATAGGATGGTGCTCTTGAATCAAAACTCCTCCTATTCCTACACCTAATGTATTACATTCAATCTTAAAAACTTTATTAAAATCAAGTAGTTATAGGATAGGGATTTGAGTCATCTTATCCTTGTTGGAAATCGAGCAGGATTAAAACATGCATTTTTGAAATATTTTTGAATTAAATAGCAGTGGAAGCTAAATTAATCTAAAATTAATTTACTGCATGCATTGATCTAATCAATGAAATCCTACTCAGGATCTAGACATGCAATTATGTAATTAAAAATTTTAAATTCAATCAATCAGCAAATCATATTTGCTGATTGATTTGTATTTTGTAAATTATATCTTTGTATGGAAAGCTGATCTCCATGATCTGAATCCACCGAAAGAATATTTGGCATCACACTATAGCCGCACACTTATCCGGCCTCTACGGTTCGTCCATATAGAGCTCCTGATCTCGACTAGCTCCACTGGAGTGCTAGCTTCTCACTAGGGCCTTCGATGGTCGATCTCGATCAATCCAATCGATCATCTTTCTCTTGATCTCTTGAATACTCCAAAAGATAAGATGTTGTGCTTTAGAAAATGATGAGATGGTGTTCAAAATTTGGTGGCGATCGGGCACTCACAGTACTCTATCTCACCATCCAAATCTAGAAACCTAAATCTAGGATTTCACACATCCAGAAAATCCTAACGCCCAAAATTCCTCTCACGCTCTCTCTGTAAGGAATTTTATCATGAAACTAATTTTCACGGATAAGGGACTTTCCTATCTATGCACATCACTCAGATCCCATCTAAAGTGGATGACTAGAAGATGAAAAGTAAGGTAAGCGCGAGAAGATGAAATGGTGTAGGTAAAAAAAACTCACCCTCTCTTTGACTTTTCTCTCGCACAGAGGTTAGCGCCCCTCACTAGGAAACCTCATGGACTCCTCTCAGATGCCTCATGTATGTGCATGCATGCCCCAAAAAAAACTCTTTTAAAAAGGGCACAAGTCAGTGGGTTTTGCATGGATGAGATAAGAAGGTTTTCCACTTGAATTCAAAATTCATGTGCAATCGTTATCCACTTCAATTGCCCACTCTAGGATATTTGACACACAAAAGGACTCTCCTTCTGCGTGTCCACTCTGAGAATAAACAAAAATGTGCATGAGAAAACTAAAGGAGTGCATGAGAAGCAGATATGGATAAGGGGAGAAAGTTCAAACCATTTAAAGTTGAATTCAAAATTCAACTTGGTTTGAACCAGTCCAACACTTGGACCAGGTCAAAGTGAGAAAAGAGAGGTGGTGCACAACTCTTTTTGGTGTGGGAAAATCATATGGAAAAACAAAGAGTGCGTGTGTGTGGGTGTGGTTAAAGACAAGGTGGCGTAGGTAGAGTGCATTTAAAATTCAAACTCATTTTGAATTGGTCTTAATTGGTTTCAACTAAACCAATAAATATAGACCCAATTAGATCAGATTAAATTCAACTAAATTAGGCTTAACCTAATCCAATAAAATTCTAATTAAATTAGAAAATAATTATGTCCAGTCTCTGATTAAATCAGGATCGAATCTCCCATAGCAATATAACCTAATCGGGTCAAACCCAATCAAATCCAATTCGATTGGATTTGATTGAATCCTCATCGCTCAATCAAATTAAGCTAATCAATAATCAAATTGTTAATCAATCATCTAATAAATATAGAGTTCCAATCAGATGGGTGACTAGATAATAGAGTCCTATTAACATGAAACTCTAGAAGAGTCCCAAACCAGTGGGACTGTTGAACCCAGTGTCCCAAAAGAATGGAACTCATGATCATAGAGTTCCAGACTAGTAAGACACTTGATCGGAGAGTCTCAGATGAGTAGGACTTAGAGTCTCAGTCCACTAAGATTCTTGGTCACAGAGTTCCAGTCTAGGGAGACTCTTGACCACAGAGTTCTAGGTCATCAAGACTTTCGATCAGAGAGTCCCAGACAAAAACTCAGAGTCTCAGCCCAGTGAAACTCTTTGTCACAAAGTCCCAATCTAGTGGGATACTTGACCGTAGAGTCCTAAGTCATCAGGACTCTTGATGAGCTATCAGATCAGGTAGGAACTCCTATTGTGTGTGATCCTATAGGTTCGAATCCTATGTAGGTAGCATAATAACTAATTTTCTATACGAATCGGTGTGACAATCTAGCAATGGTACTCGATGTCCGGATAGGTCAAATAGTTGCAATGCAACATCGACGAACCTATGGCATATGGTTACCGTATAATTCATCCCCTTGACTTTAATGCTCAAAGGATGACCTAGGGTACCTATGGCATATGGTTACTGTATAATTCATCCCCTTGACTTTAATGCTCAAAGGATGACCTAGGGTTTAACTATCAATCCTGAAAAGTCATCTATAGTATATTTTAAAATGCAGTGTCCATCAAATGGACCATCCTGGCCAAGATTTTACTAAATTGAAATATAGTGATGCACATACTCTAACACTTGGAAGGGTCAATCCCTTCTTGACTTACACACCGACTTCATAAGTACTTGACTGCACCCACTAGCTTCCATCACTGATTTATAAATTCAGATAGTTTGGTACCTAAGTATAGTGAGTTGCTTGCAAGCCACCATGGTGATCTCAAGTCTAAAGGATACTTATACCCATATCCTTCGCGAGCAACTCTTGATAGTATAGATCTCTACAGTTGGATCATGTTCTGTGAAATATACCCCTACACTTCACCTGCATGCCATAACAGGATCTCCATACTTCTTGGTTAAGAAGATAATCAACACTTATGGCACACAATGATCTACATTCAATACGTTGTCATCCTAGGTAACAATGAATCATTTAGTCACAAACTGGTTTAAGAATTAAATGACAAATCCACCTTTGTCGAGTCTAAATAGTCCTAAGGACTTCATCACAGTAGAGTTCATTATAGGAAGATGCACAAGAGTAATGAAAAGCCAGAAAAATAATTTTATTTATTTATAATTCAAGTATATTTTATAACTCAACTCAACCATCTACAACCTAAATGATTAGCTTTGTGATACAATTCCCAACAACTTCCACTTAGATTAAAGCCACTTAGAATAGTATTGAATATCCATCTTCCATTTGTGATCGTTGAACTCTTTGATTCCAAGAGCTTTAGTAAATGGGGTGGCCATATTTTTCTTTCCATCAATCTTCTAAAGCTCGACGTCACCTCGTTTCACAATCTCTCGTACAAGGTAGTAGCGATGCAGAATATGCTTGATGCGCTGATGTGTCTTCGACTCCTTCACTTGTGTTATGGGTCCAGTGCTATCACAGTATAGTAGAACTGGACCATCCAAGAAAGGTGCCACTCGCAGCTCGTCGATGAACTTCCATAACTACATAACTTCCTTCGTAGCATCCAATGCCGCGACATACTTTGCCTCGCATATAGAATCGGCCATATTGTACTGCTTGAAACTCTTCCAACAGACTGCTCTATCATTCAGGGTAAAAACATAACCTGGCATACTCTTACTATCATCGTGATCTAACTAAAAATTGGAATCAATGTATCTCACAAGTTTTAGGTCAGTATCTCCATAGATGAGTCATTGGTCCTTAGTATTTCTCAAATACTTTAGGATTGTCTTTACAACTTTTCAGTGATTCTCACCTGGATCAGATTGGTATCTACTCACTACCCCTAGTGAGTATGTCGCATCCGATCTCATACAGATCATGGCGTACATAATAGAACCCATTATCGAAGCCTATGGTATTCTACTCATACGCTCTCTCTCTTGAGGAGTTATTGGATAATTTCTCTTAGAGAGAGTAATCTCATGGCCTATTAGGAGATAGCCCTTCTTAAAATTCTCTATGCTAAATATTTTTAGCACGATATCGATGTACATGGATTGGGACAATCCAAGCAACCTTTTAGATCTATTCCTATAGATCTTCATCCCTAGGATGTAGGAAACTTCTTCCAAGTCTATGGAGAATTGCTACGATAATCAAACCTTTATTTCCTATAATGTAGTGATGTGATTCTCGATTAAGAGAATATCATCCGCATACACTATAAGAAATATAAGTACAAAATTGTTAGCCCATTTATACACGTAGGGTTCCTCTCCATTCTTAAAAAAGCTATATATTCTGATTACCTTATCAAAATGCATGTTCCAACTCCGAGATGCTTGCTTCAATCCATAGATGGATCTTTGAAGCTTGCACACCTTAGACTCGTTTGTGGATGTGAATCCCTCAAGCTGTATCATATACACCTCTTCATCTAGCTCTTCATTTAGAAAAGCTGTCTTCACATCCATTTGCTAGATCTCATAGTCTAGGTATGCCGCTTTCGCAAGCATAATCCAAATGGACTTGAGCATTGCCACTAGAGAAAATGTCTTGTTATAGTCAATACCATAATGCTGATGATATCCCTTAGCAATCAGATGGGCTTTATAGATCTCCATCTTTCCATCTATGTTCTTTTTTCTTTTGAAAATCTACTTATACCTAATAAATTTTATCCCTTCAGGTAGTCAACCAGTGTCCATACACTATTGATCTTCATGGACTCTATTTCAGACTTCATGACTTCTAGCCACTTATCGGAGTCAGACCTCTACATGGCATCCATGTAGGTGATTGGATTCTCATCATTCTCATCGAGTTCGATAGAGTCACCATCTTGAATCAAGAAACCATAATATTTGTTTGATTGATGCGATACTCTATCGGATCTTCTCAAGGGTGCATCTACAACGTGCTCTGGGTTTGATCTTATCAAATCCAGTTTTGCAGGTTTACTAGAATGTGTCGGTTCATCTACCTATCAAACTTCACTAAGTTTAACATTAGCAACAATAGTTTCTTCTCTAAGGAATTTCTTTTCCAAAAAGATTGTCCTATTGCTGACGAACACGTTTTGTTCTTTAACAAGGTAGAAGTAATGACTCCTAGTTTATTGGAGTACCCTATAAACAAGCATTTATCAGATCTAGGTCCAAGCTTTTCTAGCTGCAAACATTTGACATATGCTGGATATCCCTAAACCTTAAGGTAAGAGAGTGTCGGCTTACTTCCAGTCCATATCTTATATAGAGTCTTTATAACAGACTTGCTTGGAACAACATTCAAAATATAATAAGCAGTCTCTAATGCATAACCCCAAAAGAAAATTGGTAGACTTGCAAATCTCATCATGGATCGAACCATGTCCAACAGGATCGAACCATGTCCAACAGGGTTCGCTTGCTCCTTTTGGATACACCATTATGTTGTGGTGTTCTAGGAGGGGTCCATTATGAGACAATCCCATTCTCTCCAAGATATATCAAAAATTCGTTGGAAAAGTATTCACCTCCTCGGTTAGATCGAAGAGTTTTAATACTCTTTCTAAGTTATTTTTCTACCTCATTTTAATACCGTTTGAACATTTCAAATGAATTGGATTTACTCTTCATAAGATAAATGTATCCATACCTAAATAGATCATTAGTAAATGTAATGAAGTAGTAGAAACCACCTCTAGCACCTATATTAATAAGTCCACATACATCAATATGTACTAGACCCAAAAGCTTAGTGGCCCGCTCATCCTTTCCAGTAAAACGTGATTTGGTCATCTTACCAAGAAGGCAGGATTCACAGGTATTCAATGATTCACAATCATCGATGTCAAGGATACGCTTCTTGACTAACCTGTTGATCCTATTCTTATTTATATGACCAAGCCGATAGTGCCAAAGATAGGCATCGGAGATATGATCTAGTTTTAGGCATTTATTTGATGTGTACATTATACTAATAAGCTATGATAAAATATAAATATTATTTCTTAATTATCCTTGCATTACTATAACATCATTCATAATGATATCATAATAATTTTTTTTATTGATAAATAATAACCATCCTGGGCCAAAAGCCCAATAAATATTATGTTCATTATAAAAGATGGACAATAGTGACAGTCACTTAAAACGACATTATTATGTTTGAAAAATAGCTCAAGAGTTATCAATGCTAGGACCGAAACTTTACTTTCATCCCCAATATTAAGAAATCTATCGCTATTCTCAAATTTTCTATCAATTTGAAGTCCATGCAATGAATTGCATATGTGAATTGGACTTTCGGTATCTAATACCTAGGTAAATATATCACATATAGAGAAATTACAAGATGTTATCATATAACAGTCTTGACCAGCAACCACTTGCTAATTTCTCCTATTCATCCTATTCAAGTCAAGAGGATAATTCCTCTTCGGATTTGCCTGGTTAGGGTTGACACTAGATTCCTCATTCTCAGATCCTAAATGTTTGCTACTGTCCAACAATGAACGGAGTAGACTTATACTAGCCATTTTATTTATCTGAAAGAAAAACATAAGACTAAATTAGTACTTGAATTAATTAACCCTAAGGATTTAGACTTTAGTCTAAAGGTTCCTCCACTATTTTAACGAATTGGTAGCCTCTACCTCCAATTCGAGAAATTACACTAACTTCTTAGTGGATACTGGAATCCACATAGACTACAGATAGGCCCGAGGTAGGCTCTGACCAACTCGTGTGCATCTACAGGTAGGTTCAAAATCAAATATTTTTTCAAATAATTTTTAGTATTTAATTTTATCCTAGAAGCTAATTCAGTAGGCTTTGGCCTCCACTAAAAAGGTCTGGTTAGGTCCAACCATTAATATGATCTAGTTCAGTGCATCAAACCAATGATAACCAGGCCCGAGGAATGTTTTGGTCAACTTGATCATCACTAAGAGAGCATAACCTAATCATCATATGTTGGATAGTAATTTCAATATCCAAATGAACACCAGGTATAAGGCACCTCCAACATCCATCTAAAAAATTGGACTCATTACTGTTCACCTTAATGGGAGGCTATGACTCGATTATCCCCATAACTTAATCATTTTAAGGATCTAATAATTTAGGAGATTTAGGTTACTTATGATTTAAGGATAGAAAGAACACAAACCAAATTACTTCCACTGACTTCATCAAGTCAAATCCTTCCACTGACTTCACCAAGTCAATTGGTTAGGACTAGGATCAATTTCGATCCATGGACACCTAATTCAGTCTTACTGATTGAAATCAGTCAAATTGATTCCTAGTGATATGGGTCAGCTCGAATCACCAAGTGATCTAATCAAATTCGAATCGACCATGTCGGCTAGGTGAGTGAGATTAATGGAAGGGATATGCCATTAACTCATCAAAGATCAAATCAGTCCGAGTATCTCCCAATTAAAAACCACTGATCTTATCTGCCAAACTTATCTTAGACACCAATCGATTAATTAGGTTCAATCTGATCAACTTAGTAATTTTGAACTAGTCCGCTTAGCCATGAATCAAGTCCATCTTGGTCTAGTTAAGGATATGGACTTGTCTAACTATAACTATTGAAGTCAAATCTAGAGTGTCCTTGATCTAATCTAATTCAACATTTGGTTAGATTTGATCAATTACTCTAGATTAATTCATTCCTTAACTAACATTAGGTCTAACCTAATTAACAAACCTAATTCATCAAATCCTTTAATCCACAGTTTTATGTATTTATCTTAGGATCTTTAATTCATAATTCTAGATCCTTATAGACAATACTTAATTCTTTTAATTAAGTTTTGGATTGATGGATTGGGGTTAGGCATTTTAAAAATAATTTTTAAATTTTAAAAGATTTTTTATTTTTATTTTCTAAATGGTTCGACTTATTCTAGAAATGGATCGGCTCATTTCTCAAACAACAAGCTATTGCTAGTTTTAAACAAAAAATCAAGCATAATGAAAATTAAACCATGAATTATCTTTTAGACCTAATCTAAATACATTCATATTTAATTTTTTAATTAAAATAATTTTAATCATAAAAATTTTTTTGCTATTCATCTTAATGAATGAGTTCACGATGGCATCTCTACCACCATAGGGGATTCCCATTGAATGAAAGGAGATGGCCTTTAAACCATACTTATTCCTTATGATTGAATGGCTTGGTGGCTCATTGATCCTCGATTATTAAGTTATTTGGATCTAGTATATCAAATATGTAAGCATTTAATTTTTTAATTAACATATTAGAACATGTCAAGCAACCCTTGCTCTAATACCATTGTTGGAAATCGAGCAGGGTTAAAGCATGCATTTTTAAAATATTTTTGAATTTAATAGCAACAGAAGCTAAATTAATCTAAAATTAATTTACTGCATACATTGATCTAATCAATGAAATCCTACTCAGGATCTAGACATACAAATATGTAATTACAAATTTTAAATGCAATCGATAAATAAATCATATTTCCTGATTGATTTATGTTTAAACAATACCTATGCACAGATAGCTGATCTTCATGATCTAAATCTATCGAAAGAAGATCTGGCATTGTGTTATAGCCACACACTTGTTCGGCCTCTACGGTTGGTCTACATGGAGCTCCTGGTCCCAACCAGCTCCATTAGAGTGCTAGCTCCTCATTGGGGCCTTCAATGGCCGATCTCGATCGATCTAATCGATCATCTTTCTCTTGATCTTCTGGATGCTCTAGAAGATCAGATGTTGTGCTTCAGAGGATGATGAGGTGGTGTCTGAAATTCGGTGGTGATCGAGCACTCACAATACTCTATCTCACCACTCAAACCCAGAAACCTAAAAATAGGATTTCACAAACCCAGAAAACCCTGATGCCTGAAATTCCTCTCATGCTCTCTCTGTAAGGAATTTTATCATGAAACTAATTTTCATGGATAGGGGACTTTCCTATCTACATACACCTCACTTAGATCCCATCTAAAGTGGATGACTAGAAGAAGAAAAATAAGGTAAGCATGAGAAGATAAAATGGCATAGGTAAAAAAAACTCACCCTTTCTTTGACTTTTCTCTCACCGAAAGGTTAGCACCCCTCTCCAGCAATTCTCTCTCTAGGAAACCTCATGGACTCCTCTAAGATGCCTCATGTATGTGCATGCACACCCTAGAAAAAACACTTTTAAAAAGGGTGCAAGTCAGTGGGTTTTGCGTGTGGATGAGATAAGGAGGTTTCCCACTTGAATTTAGAATTCAAGTGCAATCCTTATCCACTTCAATCACCCACTCTAGGATGTTTGATGTGTAGAAGGACCCTTCTTTTGCACATCCACTCTGAGAACGTATAAAAATGTGTGTGAGAAAACTAAAGGAATGCATGGGAAGTAGATATGGATAAGGGAAGAAAGTTCAAACCATTTAAAGTTGAATTCAAAATTCAACTTGGTTTGAACCGATCCAACATTTGGACCAGGTCAAAGTAAGAAAAGGGAGATGGTGCACAACTCTTTTTAGCATTAGAAAATCATATAGAAAAACAAAGATGGTGCACAACACTTGACCAAAGAGTCCCAGATCATCAGGACTCTCGATCAGAGAGTCCCGGACAAGGACTCAAAGTTCCGACCCAGTGGAACTCCTGGTCAAAGAGTCCCAGTCTAGTGGAACTCTTGATCATAGAGTCCTAGGTCATCAAAACTCTTGATTAGCTATCAGATCAGGTAGGAACTCCTATTACATGTGATCCTATAGGTTCGAATCCTAAATCAATAGCACTGGAACTTGTTGGGGATAAATCCCGCTCTTGCCGAAGCCCGGCCCGACGCTCAGCCCAATGTAACCAGTAGCCGCTGAAGAGCTTTAGCGCCAGGCACCAGGCCGAGCCCCTACCACGGCCGAACTGCCTAGAGGCCGAACTCCCCTGCGCCAAGGTCCGGGCCGAACTACCTAGCTGCCGAACTCCCCAGCGCCAGGCTCCGGGCCGAACTCCCACCGCCAGCCGAACTTCCTGACGGACGAGCTCCTTGGACTCCAAGCGGCCGAACTCCTTCAGACTCCCCACGGTCGAACTCCTTCGGATCGACTCCAAGCGGCCGAGCTTCAATGAAGTCCTCTCAGCGGCCGAACTCCTTCGGACCGACTCCAAGCGGCCGAACTCCTTCGACCGACTACAACCGACTCCAAGCGGCCGAACTCCTCAGCGGTCGCCCTCATCGCCCTTCGACCGACCGAGCTCCTACCGAACTCTCAAGTGTCCAAGCCTCAGCCGAAGTCCAACAGCCGACCGAACCCTCAAACGGTCGAGCTTCGGATCCTCAGCAGCCGAACTCTTCAGCGGACGAGCCTTAGCTGCATACCTCCAGCCAGACGCCTATGGGAGCCGAACTCCCTCCTATCTTCCTCTTCAGGAGCCCGAACTCCTCCGAAATGGGCACGCGATGAAGGCCTTCAACCCTTCATTCGGCAAGCTCTGCAACCATCACCATCAGTCAGTCCGCCGCACCATCAGTCCACCATACCATCAGTCAGTCCGTCGCAAGCGATAGCGACCCACTGTCAGGCGGCGATGGCTGTCACCCTCAATCCGCCGCACACGGCACCAGCCCATGAGACTGACTCCGCCGAACCTCGAGCGGCCCGCCAGCACGCGGCTGCAGTTGTCACCATCAAGCTCCACTATAAAGGACCCTCCCGACACGCTAAGGCTAAGCTCTCTGAACTCTCGACTCTCTAAGCTCTCCTCCTCATCTCTAAGCTCCGGAACTCATTTCGAGCACTCCATTACTGTTGGCCGAAAACTAACTTGACCGTCGGAGGGTCCTGCCGGAGCCACCCCCCCACCGGTTTCGGACGGGACTTCATTTTGCAGGTCCCCAGCGGCGACCTCGGCGGCCTCGACTCCAGCGACCTCCGACGAGGATGGATTTCTGCACCAACAGAACTAATTTTTTATACTAATGGTATGACCATCTAGCAACGATACCCGACAATCGAATAGGTCGAATAGTCATAATGTAATATCGACGAACCTATGGCATATGATTTCCATATAATTCATCCCTCTAACCTCAATACTTAAAAGATAACATAGGATTTAACTGTTAATCCTAGAAAGTAATCTACAGTGTATTTCAAAATTTAGGGTCCAATGAATAGACCACCTTGATCGAGATTTTGCTAAATTGAAATACAATGATGTACATACTCCAACACTTAGAGGAGTCAATCCCTTCTTGACTCACACACTGACTTCATAACTACTTGACTGCACCCAGTAGTCTTCCATCATTGAATTAGAAATTTAGGTAGTCCAATACCTAAGTATAGTGAGTTGCTTGCAAGCTACCATAGTGATCTCAGGTCTAAAGGATACTTATATCCATATCCTTCATGAGCAACTCTTGACAGTAGAGAGCTCTGCAATTAGATTATATTTAGTGAAATGTATCTCTACACTTTATTTGGATGCCATAACAGTATCTTCATACTTTTTGGTTAAGAGGACAACCAACACTTATAGCACACAATGACCTACACTCGATACATTGTCATCCTAGGTAACGACGAATCATTTGATCGCAAATTGATTTAAGGACTAAATGATAAATCCTTTTTTGTCGAGTCTAAATAGTCCTAAGAACTTCATCATAGTAAAGTTCATTATAGAAAGATGCACAAGAGTGATGAAAAGCTAGAAAAATAATTTTATTTATTTTTAATTCAAGTATATGTTATAACTAAGCTCAACCATCTACAACCTAGATGATTGGCTTTTGGATATAATTTTCAACAATCCTTAATCTCTTGAAAAGCTCTATCAATCGATTTTGTCCATTCAAATACTTCCTTATGGATATAGACTATGATAGAAGCCATTATTGAATAGAATCTTTTAACAAATCGATGGTAAAAGGTGGCTAAACCATGAAAATTTCGAACATCATGAATACTCTTAGGTACTGGCCACTCTACTATAGCTCGAATATTTTCAAGATCTATAGTTATTTCCTTAGATGTTATAACAAATTCTAAGAATACAATCCTATTAGTCATAAAAACATATTTCTTAAGCTTCACATATAAACTCTCGGTTCTAAGGGTCAAATAGACTTGTCGTAAATGATTAAGATAGTCTTCTCTTGTTCGACTAAAGATGAGGATATTATCAAAGAACACGACCATAAATAATCCAATGAAAGATCATAATACATGAGTCATAATCCTCATGAAAGTACTAGATGCGTTGGATAAGCCAAATGGCATAACCAACCACTCTTATAAACCATCCTTCATTTTGAAGGTGATCTTCTATTCATTTTTCAGTCTAATTCTAACTTGATAGTATCTACTCTTAAGATCAATCTTAGAAAAGATGGTGGAACCCGCCATCATATCTAACATGTCATCCAGTCGGGGTATGGAAAATCTATTGATTTTGTTGATTACCCTACTATCTATACACATCTTCCATGATCCGTCTTTCTTGGGCGTCAATAATGCAGGCACAATATATGGGCTCAAACTTTTCCTAATGAATCCTTTGTCTAATAGTTTCTTAACTTGCCTTTGTAACTCGGTGTGCTCAACTGGGTTCAACGTATAGTGGGGCAAGTTCAGTAAGGTAGATCCAGGGACTAGGTCAATCGCATGTTGGATGTCTCGCATGGATGGCAGTTGCTTGGGTAACTCTTCAGGAAAGACATTCTTAAATTCTTGTAAAAGGGTCCCTACTTCTGATGGATATTCGATTTGGGGTTTCTTAGGGGATTGTTTGTAGGTTAATGCCCAAATAAGAGTTTATGCTCGATATCCTTTTTTAGGTCTCGGGCACTAATCAAAATGTAAGCTCTTCTTTCCACTACTCTCTTTAGGTCCTTTGGATGCCTTCTTGGGTGTAGTCTTTGGTTGGATAGCTTTAATAGTGATCTTTTTATCCTTATCTTTAAAGCTACATGAATTTGACCTACCAAATAATGTCACATCATGGTTAAATAGCCATGGCCTTCCTAAAATGTTGCTACCTCTATTGGTAGTACATTGCACTATACCTTATTTTCATACGAACTAACTGAATGGGGACCAAACATCTTTGTGTAACAGGGATGGATGATGCATCCACCCATGAGACCTTATATGGAGTCGGGTGGTCCACAGGGATTAATCCTAGTTGAGACACAGTATCAGAAGAAATTGCATTGATGCAACTTTCACTATCTATGATAACTTTGCAGGGCTTACCTTGATACCTAATATAGGTATGAAAGATAGCCATCCTTCTCCAATCCTCACTCTCCTTGGATTGAGCTAAGACATACCAGACAACTTCCAATCTCTTGTCAGGCTCTAGTCTCACTAGTCCTAAGGTCCGTTCGGCTTTCTCAAATTTTTCAATCAGATCTAAGTCTAGTTCGCATACTTTCTCCTCTTCAAATTCTACTGCCTTAGGCTTGTCAGTCTCAGGTTCGGGCTCATCAATAAAAAAAGGTGCGGGTAGGGCACTGAGCCGCTACATGACCAAATTCTTGACACCTAAAGCACCTTATGACTCTCGGTCCCTCTCCTAGAATACTCTTATCCTTTTCTTCTTTTCTTAATGGTGGATTAGAGGTTGGATTTTGGGGTCTCTGGGTAGGGGTCTAACTTGATCCTAGTTTAGGTCCTGAGGGTATTGATTGAATAGGCTCGATCCTCTGAACTATTAAATGATGGTACCTCTCAGCATCCTGGGCTTTTTGGTATGCATGATCTAGAGTCATAACTTCATACAAATAAAGCTCATGTTGCAGTTTCTCACGTAGCCCGGCTCTAAATCTAGAAAAGGTCATAAGTCTATCCTCATTAATACCACACCACATCTAGAATTTATCAAATTTGGCTATATATTCTGATATGGATTGGCTACCTTGGGTTAGTCATTGCCACTGGTCTATCAATCACTGCTTATAAGACATAGGTAGGTACTTCTCTCATACTTTCTCCTTCATCTCTACCCAAGTTTCTATAGGTTCATGACTATGGTGTTCAATTAGGACTTGAACATTGTGCCAATATAGCTTGGCCTAATCTAACAATTTCATGTTAGCATACCGAATCTTCCTACCTTCAATCATATCATACCACTTGATGAAGTGGTCCATACCTGCTTCCTAGTCTAAATATTTATTTGGGTCTAAATGCCCATGAAAGCTAGGTGCATCAATTTTTGTACTCCTTACTATTCTATCATCTAAGTTAATGGGTTCATGCTGGGGTCGACCTTCTAGGTGCTGATCTACTTGTAAACCTAATCTTAAACCTTGAAGTAGGGTCTGCTCAGTCTGGAGTAAAGGCACTAGTGGGATCTTTGGGTTTAATTCTATAGTCCGAACCCTTCGAGCATCTTCTAAGTCTCCTATTCTTTGGCCATAATTCTGCACCAAATGGGTCAAGTTGTCTAGTCTTTCTAAGATAGCCTCCATCATAGGATTACTTCTTGGACTTAGTTGATCTGACATGGATGGGTACTCAATTCCAGCTCAGGTATGCATGCAATATAATAAGTCTAAAGGTTGTCCAGATCTAAAGTTCGATGCATAACAAATCAAATAAAGCACGAACTGAGTCTACTGCCCAATTTTGTCAACCAACTAGGTAAGGGGTGTAGTTGTGGAAGGCTCCCCTTGCTCTCGCAAGGACCTAATTAGAGAACCATGAGCTAGCTTCAGCATTTGCCTCTTTAGCGCTTGCCTTAGACATTAGTTTTAAGAGTGGATTGCAAACTCAACTCACACTAAGTCTCAATGAATCACACAAAGTGACTTAGTTGACTCCTAGGATAGATGTCTAATTAATTTTAAATTAAAGTTTGGATTTTAAGATGTAAGTTGGTGGTTTGTGGGCTAAGGATGATGAAATCCCCACCTTATCTTATAATAATGGATAAGCCCTTAATTAAGTTATGAATAATGCAATGCAACACAACTAGAATTTTAGTAGAACAAGTTTAGTTTTATGGGTCAAATTCATAAATGATCTTAATCTTAGCCTAAGATCAAACAATCAGAGTTTAAATTTCTACAAATCTATTTTCTATCAAAACAAGTTTTATAATTTTTGGATTCTTATATAATAAACTATGAATTTTCTTTTGCTGCCTAGATAGAATAGAGTCCTATATGCGAATAACAGGGTTTTCAAATAGTTACGGAAAATAAAATGATAGAATTTTGAAGAGAAATTTTAGAGGTGGATTTCTTATTGAATAAGGTTTCCAAAATAGTAAAAAATATATTTTTCTATTTTCTTATGATTAAAAATAAATTTCTCAAGGATTACTGCATGAATGGAAAATAGTACAGAATACAAAACCTAATCAACACCTAGGGCTCTGATACCAAATCTGATGCAGGATGGATATAAGGATGAAGATGCAACTATTTTTTTATTATTGTTTTATTAATTTTTAGCAATCAAAATGATAAACAAAAGTAAATCTAATAAGATATAAACTTTCAAAAAAAAAGTATTGATTAAAGCAAATAGATCTTCCTAGCATGTATAGCTGTCCCTTTTAATTTTTAAGAATCTTGGATCTAAGGCATTTGAGAAATCTCCTTCTTGATTAGACTTCGTAATTCAAATTTAGATCTAAAAAAATTTAAGAAAATAAATTTTACTTTCCAACAATAACTATCTCCTCAATAGATCTGCAAAGATTTTTCTCAGATGATTGCTCAATTCAATCTTAGAGAAGTTAGGTTGTTGAGGTAGTTGCAATCCCAATCCATGGAAGATCTTCATGAATTCAAAATCAAAGCACCTTCAAGCATTACTCTGAATCAATATCTTGGATAGTAGATGGCATGTGGAGGGGTGGTGGTTTTAATCTTAGTGCAGGGATGAGTTCAGGCGCAAAGAGAAACAAACTCAAAAGAAGAGAGGAAGAAATCAAGAGGGGGAAAGAGGATCTCTAGATTGGAGAAGAAAGCAACAGCTTTAATTTTTTTCATTCATTTTCATTATCCCTTAAGAGCTCTAATACATAGGTATTTATGGATAAGATAACAAAAGTTTAAAATAATTCAAACACTAATAGTTCAAAATAAATCAAACTCAACAAGCTAATCATGTAGGTGGCATCATCTTTTGATAAACTTGGACTACGTCTCGCACCAATCAACAGTTGCCATATGGGCTTTTTGAGCTAATCTTTTAAGACTTATTCGTGGTGCAAGCTAGGAAATTAAGACTCTCCTTTGGATGGCATCAAGGGTCCATCAAGGCTCCAACCCCAGTAATGATGTAGTGCAGAGGTGGCATTCAAGTGGCACATGTGACAGTCTGAAATAGTATCTACTAACATACTAAAAATAATTTATTAAAGTATGAGAACTCTTATTAATGCAGTTAGATCTAGCTTAGTCAAGCCAGATGGTCGCTTGCGAACTGATGTCCGCACCATCGCATAGATTCTGAATCTCTCCAGTTTGGCATTGAATCATATAGGGTGAGTTAATCCATAATGGATTTTCATGTAATGGCAAGAAAATCATGATTATGTGAAATCATGCTATGCATGGAGTAGTCTACTGCATATATTATAGGGGCCTGTTGCAGCAGGGCTTCAGATTATTGAGAAAAATTCATACTAAAGAGCTGATCTAGAATTGAATCGACGTGAATCATGGACCAACTTGTAAGAAAAGTCCCAAAAATTGATGGGGTACCCTCTAGTTTAGGACCCTCTGATATCTAAGTCAGCTAAGGCCCTAAGAACAAATGATGGAAATGGAAGAATGGGAGGTAGTAAAGAAGGTTTTAGTAGAGAGGATGGTTCGATCTTCCTTCAGTGAAAAAATTGAGAGCAGATTTCAATAGAGAGTTGACTCTGTGAATCTTGTGCTTACCTTCAGAAAGATATCCTACCCCTCTATTTATAGAGGGATTTGCTTAGGTCTTAAGAAAAGTTTGTTAGTCTGTTAGTTTGTTATAATAGAATGACCAGCTAGATAGTAGCTGTAGGACATTTGTCTAAATGGAAATTAGCTATAATATAGCTAGAGGAGAGCCAGATTTGATTGGGGAGCGGGTGGTGCCCACTTAGTCTTTGGATTATGTCAAGGTCGGTGTTTTACCGATATCGCTGATATAGTGAGGTCAATATTAGACTGATCTAGACATGGTAAAGTTGAGCGGTACTTTGCTTGTTGATGACATCAGCTTTTTGCCAATCTTAAGATGATTGAGCTGGCAGTAAGGATAAGGTGAACCCAATCTCATGCTCAACTAGGGCAGATTACAATTGTTGATGTTGGCGTAAACCCAATCTCATGTAGGATAGCTATGGTCAAGAAGAAGAGCCACTAGTTTTCAAAATGGTGAATTGCTGGTCTCATCCTATGTGACCAACCATAGGTCAGTGGAAGACCGATCTAATTTTATGATGACTTAATCTAGATATCACTGAGGGTGGTGATTTACTGGTCTGGCTAGTATGATCGGTATATTGCCGATCTGGATCTACTATTAAAGCAATGTGCCATACTTAGATATAGTATGGATTACCATCGATTTTTAGATTGGTATTTTGTTGACCTAGAGCTGGTGTTCGTCATCATACCTTTAGTAGTCATATGGATTGACAACCTCTCTGATGATGCCATGTGGCTAGTGATGATTGTTCGTACCAATACTTATTCCTTACTTTTCAGACTAGGAGTGAAACATTCTGCGTCGAGTGTGGGAAGTTATTTATCAAAAGACATCTATTAATTTTCCTCGTCGAGAATTGCATGTGCAACCATCAGATTTAATTTTTTAATGATCTGAAGCAACATGCCACCTCATTTGGAGAAATTCCACCATATTCATCGTATCTGGCATTTAAGAAAGCATGGAAGAGTGCGAAATCATTGGCTATCCTACTATAATCAAGGCAATGTGAGGCACTTGTCATTTTTTTATTAGCTAGCTGAACCACCACGTGGGTTGAATCTATGTGACTTGATCAAAATGGGATGTGCTGAAATGGTCTTTCTGTAGTCTCCTTGGATTGTTGACAAGTGGGTTGAATCCGATGGTGGGCAGGTTGATCTAGGCCATTGCTTCCTCATATATATAGGGTGGGATTTGTTTCCATTATCATTCTACTGTTGCTTTTCTAGGGCGGAGGTTCTGCCACTAAGGTTCTAAGAGCTTCCTTGCACCCAAGTAGTTGGAGAAGGTTATATTCTGGTGATTGCCAGAGTTAAGGAGAGCTACCAGACTTCGTGAAGAAGGCTTTCCTTTTTTCGAGATAGATTTCTTTTCTTTGCTTTTACATTTAGAGTGTCTTCTCTTTAGGGTTCCTCTTTTCTTTACTGTCCTTCTTCTTTAATCCTCCTTCATCTCCGTTGCTCTTTCTTTTCTTTCTTCCAATCATGTCTTCCCAAGAGAATACTTCTCTTGGTGGTGGTAGGAGGGAGCAGATAGTCCTAGGTGATCAGAAAATCTGGTTGACCCAACCCTTATGTGCTTAAGGCAGATGATCCTTCAAGTGGCTACCGAGATCAGTACTTCTGATGATGATGGTTCAAAGTCTTCGATGAAAAAATTCATGGACTATTTTGGCCTGGGTACCGAGCCTTCCATTCTGATTGATACCGATCTAGAGAAACTCAAGGAGAAGTATCTTATCCTTGAGAACTTCCAACTCATAGCCTCCAGTCTAACTGATCGTATCACACAACCTCCCAAGGGTTGTGTGGCTTTCTATGATGAAGCACTTTGGTTTGAGTTATGTTTTTCCTAACATCCCTTTATTTGCAATGTTTTAGACTTTTATAGATTACATCTGACCCAAATCACTCCCAATGCCATTAGGATCATCATAGTTTTGATCATCTATTGTAGTTTTGCTGCCATTAAGCTTAGGATTTCTCTTTTTAGGGCATTGTTCATCCTCAAGAAGCATCCAACAAAAAAAGATTGGTGGTATTTCTCACTCCAACCTTACTATAAATTTGGTCCTTTCCTTCCTTCCACTATCCATGACTGGAAAAGTTATTTCTTTTTTATTTTCTTTGACATCCCTTGGGGTTTCAGTCTTAATTGGTATAAACCTCAGCTGAACTAAAACTCCTATAAACAAGTTCTGCCTAGGGATAAAGAGGCCTTCGAAGAGCTACTGGATATGAAGGTGCCCAAGCTAAGCCAGTTGGTGATAGATCAATCATTGTTCGACTTCAACATCAGCCAGATCTCTCCCTAGGATGAGTCTGTCATTAGTTTTTCCTCAAATTTTTATGTGGTTTTTTTTATCAGCATATCCCTTTTTGCTGTGGCAGCACTCATGAGGTTCGACCCCAAGAGACTGGTAGAGCAAAGGAAGAGGAAGCTAAAGCCCTCTAGCCTTCCTCCTGCAAAGAGAGGAAAGGAGAAAGATGTTGCTATCTCCACCTTGGCTTCCCCCCGATCTATCCCAACTTCTATCTCGGGGATGCTAGTGATCAATGCGGTGCCTATCAGTGCCTTTCTTTCTCCTGCATCATCTTTGATGTCCTGAGGACATCGGCCATATGCTGAGGTGGTTCATCCACCCCCCAAGGAGCCAATGACTCATCCAAGGTCAAGCTTAACTACTGCACTGCTGAGGTCAAGTCCATCAACTGTACCAATCTTAGCATCTACTTGATAGGCTTGGCCTTCTAGAGCGTTGAGAGTACCTGAGGCTGACTTGCCATCAACCTCCACCAAAAAAATCAACCTCCACCAACAAAATCAACCTCGCCCGAGCTTCCTTGCAAGATATGGCAATGCTTGGCAGGGACCTACAATTCGTTGTGATGCTGCAATGGGACATGAATACCCATAGGAGGGACATTGAATCAAAGAAGCTGGTCAACTTTAGCTTCAACAGTATTTTGGATGTAAGAATTTCTCTCTCTCTTCCTTTTTTTTATGTTGGTTTTTTACCAACCTGACATTATTCTTTTTTTCTTTTTTATTTTATCAGTTTGTCATGTACTTTAGACTTGTTGGTGCGGAATTTGGTTAATGTCGGAACTGAGCTGGAGTTGGAGAAGATGAGATCACCGTCGGTAACCTACAAAATAAAGTTCTAACTGGATTCGAGGGTGGTGGCTCTGACAGAATCCTCTGATGATCAAGTTAGCTCTTCTGACCAACAAAAATAGAGTGCTAAAAAAATTTAAGAGCAGAGTAATGGAAAGGAGAATGAGAGTTTAGAGAAAAAATATATCTAGAGGGTCCCTTTTATAGACAGAGCTTGTAACAAACTGATGGTAACAGCCATAATTATCTGATAGTGGGCCGTTCAGACCACGTGGAGTTTATTATGGAAGATGGTGTACGTTATCGTGATGCACTAGTCCATTGGGATTCAATAGTTGAAGTTCGAAAGGAGTAGGCATTAGCAATGAAGAGCTTCGAATTGCAATAGTTCTAGAGAGGTTTGAGCTCCTTTGAGGTCGTCCGCATATAGGTTGGTTCATATTGAGTTGGTAACTAAATTCATGTGAATGACGAGATCCTTCTAGATGGTTGAAAGAAGATCGACTAGAAGGAGCTTGCCTGATGACTAAAAGGAGATCGTTTGGAAGGAGTTCGATTGAAGGAAGCTTGCCTGGCGACTGGAAGAAGATTGATTGAAAGGAGATTGACTGAAGGAAGCTTGCCTGATGATTGAAGGAAGATAGTCTGAAAGGTGTTCAACAGGAAGAGTTCATCTGGAAGGAGGATGACTTGAATCCTATTATTCACTTTCAGCCAAAGGATAGGATTGGTATAGCAATAATTCTCCTTCATCATTCAAGATCATGCCACTAAACTTTGGTGTGCTTTCGAGAGGTTCTGTAGCATGAACTCATCTCTGAGGAGATTGACAAATCTCAGCAAGAATGAGGTCGACAGTCAAGAACTTCGATGAGGGGTATTTGGCCCTTGATAAGCCCTTTGGGCAACTAGATGGACTTTGATAGGAGTCCAACTAAAGGGGTTCGGGAGGTACATTACTGAAGGAATCTGAAAGATTGGAGGCTGGAGGGAATTCAGCTTCTCTGAGGTTGTCTGGCGATTGGGAGGAGTTTGGCTAGCAAGAACTTGGTTAGCGGTTGTGATGGGTGGATGACTTTGTTGCTCTTATGACTCATTCATTCTTTTTGGAGCTCAACTATTTTTAGGACCATCCGAAGGCTAATAAAAGGAAGATGAGGCCCTTTTGCTTGCATAGTCAAAACTCTTGGTGCAAGAATGCAGAAATCTGCCACTCTTCGTAGGTTGTGAAGGTTCGTCTAGGAAGAAGTTCTATCGATTCAATGTCAAACCAATATTGAACAGCCCTAATGGGTTCTAGTTGGGAAGGGGTTCAAGCAGCTTCAAGATCGGCCAGGTTGGAATGCATTGAAACTGAACACTCAACTACTTGGAGGGTCACCATCACTATTCAAGCTTGTTTGGATGAAATCCATAATGCCTTATAGGTTCTGGAGTCACTAATTGAAGTTTATCATGGTTGTTGTCGCTGGACGAGGTTACCTCAAGACTTGAGATCTTATTGGACTTCGGTAGGAAAGGATTTACCCCTTACACAAGCTCCCTACTCTCGAGTTTGAAATTCAGAGGAAGGGAGTAAAGGAATATGGGTGCTAAAGTTCTTTTCTTTTTTTTGTGCCAACAAGATAGCCAATCTCGGCATTTTCTATGCTGGCATCGAAGCTTCTTCAATACGACTTGACTTGAAAAGATGAATTTTTGAAACTTCCATCGAAGTACCACCTAAGGTGTAGTGCAATAAAGGTTCCACTCATTGCTGCTCTACTGCCATGATGATAAAGATACGTGTCAATCTGAGATTGGTCAGTAAAGTCCTACAATCATGACTGCCTCAGACTCTTGTGACTATTTAAGCTCATCTTCTTTCTTTAGGATTTTAGTTCACCCGGGTCTCCTCTCTCTTCCTTCTGGTCTTCATCTCCTTCCTACTCTAGAGTACCAATGTCTTCCATCATCTCCTTCGATTCTCGAGGATTCTTCTTCTTGATTTTGATCGAGCTCACCATCTTCCTGCTCTTCCCCATTGATTTAGGTCAGTCCCTAAATTCTCTTTTCGATTATTCGTATCTTTTAGCATCTTTGTCCATTTGATTTCTTTGAAAGAGTCTTGAGTCTTATTTATTTATTTTTTTTGAAGAAATTTTTCTTATTTAGTTTGATCCACATGTTCACTAAAGGATCCTGATCAACTTGCTCTGGAAGTTCGGCCCATTTGGCATTAATGGATCCTTTCCGTAAGAACCTCGAACCTATAGAAGTATCTCGGCCATCCTTTGTTCCTGATACCATCCCCTACAAACTTTGGCCCGAAGATCTTTCATTGATATAGATCCAGTTTAGAATTCCTTCTAAGTATGAGCTCGAACTCCCCAGACATAGTGACCAAGCCTGCTCCCCACCTCCTAGCTAGGCTTGTTTGCATGTTGAAACCCTTCGTGCAGGACTCCAACTATCGATACACTCTTTTATAGTTGACTTGTTTAAGTTCTTAAACATTTCCTTTGCTGCTATAGTGCTGAACTTATTTAGGTTTGTCATAAGGTTTCTTTCTTTGTGTATTATGGCCAACGTCCGATCTACCATCTCTCTATTCCATAATTTCTTCATCTTCAAACACCATCCGACTGCCAAAGATTGGGGTATGTGTCTCCCCGGTTCGGCAAGAGGGGGTTGCTCAAGGATGCCTCTTCTTCCATTCACAACTGAAAGGAGAAGTTCTTTTTTGTTTCATGTCCTTCCTTAGAACTAGGACTTTCTTCTTGGAGAAAAATAAGTGATTCAACCTGTCGAGCTCCTAGGTTGAGAAAGAAGATCGAGACTCGACTGACAAACTAAAGAACTACCCAGCTCCTCCAATTTTCAAACTCCTAGATGATCAGACCTTATTCAACCTTGGTCTCAACCCTCTTAGTCTGGTAGGTAGTCCTCTGTGACCTGTCAATTGTACATGATCTCCTTTCTTTTTTTGACATTAACTTTTCTATCATAGAAATGACTCTCGAAGAGTGAAATTGCTTAGCAAAGGGTATCAAGTCCCTCAAGAGGAAGGACAGCTCTATCGGAGAGCCATTGAAGAAGGCTCATGCCGAAGAGTCAATCCCGACCATGTTGATCTAGGTAGTGCCCATCCCAAAATCTGACATGGTAGCACCAAGTCCGACCCTGTCTGGCAAAGCTGCTCCCTCCACATCTCCTGAATAGGGAGAAGTTGTCGAGAAGAGGAAGAAAAAGTAGAAAAATGCCATTGTCAAGAAGGTCAGGCTCTCTAGCGATGAGAGCTCTGGCCAAGAGTAGGATTCCTTGGATGACTGGAAGGTCATCCAGTCTCTGATGCGGGGTAGCATTCTCCCGTACATTTTTAACAAAATAGTCCAAAAAGAGGATGCAGAGAGGTTTGATGAGTCCTTTGCTGCCTACCTCGAGGTAACCAATGATAGGAACGTGATGTTGTCGTTAAGACACCGTATTTATCAGTTTAATCCAACTTTTTAAAATAATTAAAAATACATAGATAGCAGTGATTCGGGTCGAATTCATAAGGAAGGAAGTGTTTTTAGATTTAAAATCTTTGATTTTTGAAAAGAAAAAGAAAAGAATTTAATTTTTGGAATTAAAAGTGAAGTCAAAAATAAAAATTAAAAGATGCAGAAATTTAAATTTGATACTAAGATCTACTAATTAGATCTTAGCATCTACTTATAATAAAATAAAAAAATATAATTAAAGTATAAAAATTAAATTATAATAAAAATAAAAAGCATGAATTAAAGAACATAAAATAAAATTTGTATTAAATAAAATTTTAAAATTTAAATACATAAAAGAAGAAAAAATTAAAATAGCCTGATCTCTGGTCTTAGATCGATATTGGCAGAAAGATGGTATAAAAGACCAGCTCTTCTTCTCGGCACCCATTGCTTTGAAGCCTCTGATCCAAAATGTGGCTCTACCCTATACCAAAGCTTCACCTTGGTCGAAGACAATGAACTTTGGAGGCTTGGGGTCTAATTTATAGAGCTAGGAGGGCTGGAGAGTTTTTTTCTAAGCAATGTGGGACTAAGAAGCTCTTTGATCATCAAAATATAAAAAAATCTGAGTGAAAATTAGATTAAAAGGCATCTTGGATGAATTCTATTGCTCTGGATGAAATCTAGCCATTGATAGAAATCCAACGGACCAAAAATCATCAAAATTAGATGCTTATCGGCTTAAATCAGGTCGGATTAAATTCTAACCATTCAATTGAGTTAATCAGGAGAAAATCTGGCCGTTGGATCAAGTTCTGGATGTTTTAATTAAGTCGGGAGCTTCCTAGACCATTGGATCTTCATCGATTGATTTTCTGGCCATCGGATCACGCCAGATCGCTGATGGAATTCGAATCAAACCTAGAAAGAACCACCATCATCCGGTCTTAACCGCAATCAACCAGATCCATCCGATCACATCTTTACTGTTCCCATGGACCATGTGGACCAGTTGCACCATACACCGCAATCAATCAGCATCTTTTGCTATCGAGTGAAAAGTCCAAAATGCCCTCTAGGCCATCATAGATTTTCTATGAACCCTTTAAGGGTCTAGGTCCACCACGTTCGCTCCGTGATTCACCGATTTCTGCTGAGCTGACGGTCCACGTCTAAATCATAGACCGACTGATGGCTTCTACGATTGAGTCAGCTTGGGTCGGCTGGCTTTGTCAACTTGGTTTGGTGCATTTGGATGCGCCGACTGATATAGCACGGTGGCTTGAGTCGGCTGAGCCATTTTTTTTTTTATTTAATTTTTATTTATTTTATTTTTTTAGAAATTCATATCTTCTCTGTTTTAGCTCCATTTTGCTTCAAACTTATTTTGTTGTGATAAAAAAAATGAGCTCTTTCTATTGATAATAAAATTTTATTTTTTTAATTAGTTTTTAAATTAATAAAAATATTAATTTCTTAAAAATTATATATAAATTGATCATTAATTCTTAAAAATTAATATAAATTAATTAATAAATTAATATTTTTATTGATAAATTTATGATGCTTATCACACCTCCCAACTTAAGCTTTGTTTATCCTCGAGTGAAGAAAGAATTTAGTTTTAAATATCTTTTAACTTTAGAGTTTCGAATTTTACCTGAGTAGTTTTTAAAATGGCCATTGATATTCAGTAGAGCTTAAGTGAGATATATTATTAGGATATTAATACTTATCAATAAAAAAATTAAGTAAAGAATATTAAATTCTTTTGAACTTTTTCTAAATTATCCTACCTTTATCTTTGAATTGTCTAAAATTTCATATAGATAAGTGTATTGCTACTTTCGCCCTTCATTTATTGATTTTTATTTTCACATTGCCCACTTTTTGACACGAATATCATTGCTTACTTAGGCAACGAGATCCAATTACTCAGTGAAAAATCAATATTTTTCTTTTTTTATTTATAACATTGTACTATTATTGAGTGTCTTAACCCATTAAGCTTTCTATTTGATCAATGTAGCGAGTCTTGGGAGAATGACTCTCAAACCAGTTGACTTTAGGACACTAGGTATAGAATATCCCTTGAGCTTACTAGCTCGAATCAAGTAGGCTATGAGTTAAGACTAGCTTTATAACAAGCTTCTTTGCCCTTCTCATCTTTTGATGCGAAACTCAATATTTGCTTAGGCAAAAAGGCCCGATTACTCGGTGAGAAGTACTTGAAAACTATTTTATTTAATTTTTTATATGAAAACTATTTTATTTAATTTTTATATGAAGAAATGTATAGTTATCCTACATAAGTCTATAAAAAATAGACTTTTCTTTGATGCTAGTAGAAAAAATTAGAAATGCTCCAAGAAAAAATATTTTATATTCTAGACTTAATTCTTTATTGAATTTTTTTAATACTTGATTCCTTAATATCTCATAGATTCTCTGATCTATGCATCAATTTTCTTTTAAAAAATACTTAGTTTAATTCAATTCTTAAGCATAATCAGGTGTCTAAATACTAAATACTAACTTTTTCAAGGACTTAAAATTTTAAAATTTTTTTTCTTCCTCCCAATTTAATTGACATTATCCTCAATGGAGAAGAAAAAATAAAGAATATAATAAGGAACATGAAAGAATACACCCGACTATATTTTTGGTCCAACACATGCCTTTGAAAATTTAAGCTCTTCCTCCAACTTATTCAAATTATCCTAAAAAGATAAATTAGACTAAAAAAAACTAAATATTGGATTATCTTCCAACAAGCGCTAAGTTTACTATCTTCAGTCAGATATAATGCAGCGTACCATCCTGTGTCGAATATTGGATTGACAAATTTTAATGGTTTTGGATTGCCAATCTTAGAAAGTTGATTTATAATCTCATTATTGATATAATCATTATTAATTTTAGGGACATAATTTATGATCCCATTCTTAGATCCATGTTTATTAAGAATTTCTCCTATTTGTTCTTTTAAAATACTCATGAATGGAGTTTTTGTATTAGGAGTTAACTTTGATTCAATGGGTGTTGGAAGGATGACTAAGGGCGATTTTAATTCTGGAGGTAAATTAATATGGTGTTGCTTAAATAACTCTATTGACTCTTCATTACATGCATCTTGATTTTTGTAAGAAGAACCAGCTTCTAGGATTGAAGAAAATAGGCTTTTAGGTTTATAAGTTTCAGATAAGTCATCTATTCTCTTTTTTCCTAAGTCTATCTCATTTAAACTGGAACCAGTATCAGTACCAGTTCTTGGCTTAGGTTTTTCTATGCGGTTAGCTTCAGTATTAACTTGTTCTTCTAGGTGTATCCTATGTTGAACTATGGAAGGGCTTATTCCTTTAATGTCTATCATGGTCCAGCCTATTGCTTCTCGATTTTCTCTTAAGATCACTAATAATTCCTCCTCTTGGTTAGAATTTAGATCTGATGCAATAATTATAGGCAAGGTTTTCTCTAGACCTAAATATACATACTTGAGGTGCTCAGGGAGGGGTTTCACCTCTACTTTGGGTGCCTCTTCTTTTGATGACTTGGATGATGGTTTAGTCATTTCTATGAGTGGTTCAGTGGGACGCTCCCATCTTTGGCTATTTTTATTATCTCCAAGTATTTTATCTAGGTTCTCATATTCATGGGTTGGCCAGATACTAGATTCAAGATTGACTTTCTTATCGCTAATGTTTATGGGTTCATAAATTTCATCTTGGATTACACTTACATTAGCATGCTTGGTAGATTTCTATTCCAAATTGAAAATATTCAGCTCGATAGTCATATTTCCAAAAGATAGTTTTATAAGTCTATTCTGACAATTGATTTTAGCATTAGTAGTAGCTAGGAATGATCTTTTCAAAATCACTGAGATTTGACCCTTAGGATTTGATCTTAGCTCAGTCTCCAAAATGACAAAATCAACTGGAAAGATAAAATTTCTAACCTTAATCAAAACATCTTCTACCATTCCCTTGAGGATCCTAAAAGATCGATCTGCTAATTGTAATGTGATCCCTATTAGTTGAAGCTTTTCTAATTCTAATTGCTCATAAACTGAATAGGGCAAAATATTTACACTAGCCCCTAAATCAAGTAATGCCTTCTCAATGTGGGTTTCTCCTATGACACATGAAATTGTTGGAGAACCTGGGTTCTTGTACTTTATAGGCATATGACTTAATAAATATGAACTCACACTTGCTGCTAAGAAAGCTCTCTTTGGTACGTTAGTCATCGTTTTCTTGGTACAAAGGTCTTTTAATAATTTGGCATAAGTCGGAACTTGTTGGATCATATCGATTAGAGAAATATTTACTTAAACTTGCTTAAATACATCTAACATTTTGTTTAAATATTCTGATTGTTTATTAGACCTTAATCGATTCAAAAAATGAGCTCTAAAGATTGTGGGCATCTGGTTTGGTGCACTATCAGTTTTAGGAGCTTGAGTTTGTAAGATAGATTGTTCATTAGGTGGCTTAACAGACTCAACACTAGTGTTAGGTGTATTTACCTTATTATCTACTTATTTTCTTGATCTCAAGGAATGAATAGCATTAATTTGATTAACCTGGTTTCCTTGGAATGGTCTACCATTTTGATTTCTGAGGTTGGGTTCAGGTTGGCTAGGTAGCCTACCTCATTCACGTTCACTTATGGTAGATGCTAGCTAACCTACTTGCATTTCTAAGTGGGCTATGGCCTGAGAATTTGAATTTAGAACTTGGCCCATGGTTTGCATGAAATTGCTTAAGGTGGCATTGGTGTCAGCACTAGATTTGGCTAGGGCTTCTAGGCTTTTCTCTAAAGAACTAAGTTTCTTTTTATTAATATTAAAGTTTGGTGGCGGCAGGGTGTTTATCACAGGATTAGGCCTTGGGTTCTGCTGATTGAAACTTGAACTGCCTACATTTGGATTTTGTGACCATGAAAAATTTGGATGATTCCTCCAACCTGGTTTATAAGTGGGTGCATAGGGATTGTTCAATGGTCTCTGATATGTGATATTCACTTGTGTACATCCATTATGTAATTAGTTCATTGGGAGGGGACATTTCTTAAGGATAGGGTTTGGTGCATTGCATCCGTTACATATGGGTGCAGACACTTGGTTCACACTGGTTGGTCTCTAAAGTTCTAAGGCCTCTAACCTATGTGTCAAAGTTGCAATTTTAGCTTCTGCAGCTAGGGAGGTTTGAGTTTGGTAAATTCTACCTCTTGAAGGTGTGGATTTTTTTGGTTTTCTAGTTGTTTTCCATTGTAAATTTTTCTCGGCTACATCTTCTAGAAATTGCCAGGCTTCATTTGGTTCTTTGTACATAAATTAACCCTGGCATATGGATTCTAACATTGTTCGAGAGTTTGAATCTAACCCTTCATAAATTATTTGGCATAGCCTCCAAGTTTCTATTTTATGGTATGGGCATTGGGTCAAGAGGTTCTTGAATCGATCAAAGTATTTCCAAAATGATTCACTAGCTAGTTGATAGAATTGGTTTATTTCGTTTCTAATTCTGGCTGTTTTATGATGAGAAAAATATTTTTTTAAGAATATTCTCACAAAGCCCTCTCAGATCATGATAGATTGATTTGGAAGACTATAAAGCCACTTTTTGGCATTATCCTTAAGGGCAAAATTGATTAATCTCAGTTTAATTTCGTCCTCTGATAATTGTTGTAGTTTCATGGTTGCACAAACCTCTTCAAATTCTCTAATGAATATATATGCATCCTCTATTTTCATGAATTTTGGAAGCATGTTAATGATTTGAGGTTTAATTTCAAAGTTGTTTGCTATGGGTTGGGGTTACCTGATATAAGAGGGTTGGACGGAACCAACTGAATAACATAAGTCCTTAAGGGTTTGAGGCTGAGGCTAATTTGCTAAATCCATTATGGATGTTGAGGTTGTAGGATCCAAAATAGGAACTAAATCCATTTTGACTAGTCAACCTGAAATCCTTCTCCACACGAGTGTTGAAGAATTCACTATATTCTCAATGTCCTCAATTTTTTTTATTTATTTTATTTTATTTTATTTTTTAAACTCTCTTTTTTAAGTTCTAAGTTAATTCAACCTTTTCATATCCTAGGACAACAATGCAACATAACTTTCCGTTATGCCAGGGCAACCTTATGTTAGGGATATAGAGATTGAAAATACCTAAAGTAAAAATTTTTATTTTCAAACAAGTTTCAAATAAATTAATCCTAACCTAAGATCAGCCTAGACCTAGATAGCTCCTAATTGTTCTAAGTCAGCCTTCGAGCACTCCAAGTATAGGATCAGCCAATCAACTAGCCAAGTAAGTGTAAGATCGGTGGGAGTCCCTCCATTGCTTGCCTTAGACATCAATTATGCTTGGTCAGGTAAGCTAACAGAATCAATTAGAAACCATCTTTCTTCAGACCCAATCATCCTTGAACCACTTTTCTAGACATCAGTCAAATTGACTAACCCTAACCTGGTTCAACTTTTAGGGTTTCTTATCCTATTAAGCTCGAGTTCCTAGGGTTGATGTCTAATTGATTTTAAAATTAAAGACTTAGGTCAATGCTGGATGCTGGTTGGTTGTTTGTGGGCTAAGGAAGGATGATCAAATTTCCATCTTATCTTGTTTAATTAGATTGTGCCCTTAATTTGGTTTAATATGAATATGCACAAAAAATTTTCAATCAAAGGATTCTATGCAATTTAAACTAGATGTATGCAACTAATTAAATTATGAAATGCTTACCTTGCCTCCAGCAATCATCAAAAAAAAAAAAAAATTGATATGATGCATGCTCTAAACTGTTAGAATTTCTAATCTTATCATAAGATTTTTAATTAGATTTAAATGGATATTTTTTAAAATTAATTTAAAAATAAAATAAATAAATAAATAAAAAGAAAAGAGGACTAGGATTAGGATTGATCTCACCAAGCGGGATTAGAAGCTTTCTTCTTATCCTAATCTTTTTGTTTCCTTTATTTTTTTTCTGCAAAATAAAGAAGAAAAGTTAGTAAATAATATTTATAGAAAATTTAAAAAAATTAAAATTTTATTAATAATTAATTTATAAAAAAATCATAAAAATTAATAAAAAAATAGCATCTAATTCTTCCCCGGCAATAGTGCTAAAAACTTGATAGGAATGCGATGTTGTTATTAAGACACCATGTTTATCAGTTTAATCCGACTTCTTAAAATAATTAAAAAAACGTAGATAGCAGTGAGTTGGGTTGAATCCATAGAAAAGATAGTATTTTTAGATTTAAAATCTTTAATTTTTGAAAAGAAAAAAAAGAATTTGAGTTTTGGAATCAAAAGTGAAGTCGGAAATAAAAATTAAAAGGTATAAAAATTTAAATTTGGTACTAAGATCTACTAGTTAGATCTTAGCATCTACTTGCAATAAAATAAAAAGCAATAATTAAAGTGCAGAAATAAAATTATAATAAAAATAAAGAGCATGAATTTAAAGAACATAAAATAAAAATTATATTAATTAAAATTTGAAAATTTAAATACATAAAAGAAGAAAAAATTAAAATAGACTGATCTTTGATCTTGGATCGGTATTGGCAGAAAGATGGTATAGAAGCACAGCTCTTCTTCTTGACATTCATTGCTTTGAAGCCTCTGATCCAAAACATGGCTCTACCCTATACCAAAGCTTCATCTTGATCGAAGATAATGAACTCTGGAGGCCTGGGGTCTTATTTATAGAGCTAGAAGGGTTGGAGAGTTTTCTTCTAGGCAATGTGGGACTATGGAGCTCTTTGATCGTCAAAATATGGAGAAATCTAAGTGAAAATTGAATTAAAAGGAGTCCTGGATGAATTCTATTGCTCTGGATAAAATCTGGCCATTAATAGAAATCCAATGGACCAAAAATCATCAAAATTAGATGCTTATCGGCTTAAATTGGATCGGATTAAATTTTTACCGTCCGATTAAGTTAATCAGGAGAAAATCTGGCCGTCGGATCGTGTTCTGGATGTTTTAATTAAGTCGGGAGCTTCCTAGACTGTTGGATCTTCATCGACTAATTTTTTGGCCATCGGATCACACCAGATCGCTGATAGAATTCGAATCAAATCCTAAAATAACCACCACTGTCCGATCTTGACCATAATCAACTAGATCCATCCGATCGCACCTTTACTATTCCTATGGACTGTGTGGACCAGCTGCACCGTACATCGCAACCAATCAATGTCTCCTATCATTGAGTGAAAAGTCCAAAATGCCCTATGAGCCATGATAGATTTTCTGTGAACCCTTTAAGGGTCTTGGTCCACCACGTGTCGCTCCGTAATTCGCTTGTTTCTGCTGAGCTGGCAGTCCACATCTGGATCATAGACTGACTGATGGCTTCTGCGACTGAGTCGACTTGGCTTGGCTGGCTTGGCGCATTGGCTTCATCGGCTTGGCTCGGTGCATTTGGATGCGTCGGCTGATATGGCGCAGCGGCTAGAGCCGACTGAGCCATTTTCCTTTTTTCATTTAATTTTTATTTATTTTATTTCTTTAGAAATTCATATCTTCTTCATTTTAGCTTTGTTTTGCTTCAAACTTATTTCATTATGATAAAAAAATAAGCTCTTTCTATTAATAATAAAATTTTATTTTTTTATTTTTATTATTTTTTAATTAATTTTTTAATTAATAAAAATATTAATTTCTTAAAAATTATATATAAATTGATCATTAATTCTTAAAAATTAATATAAATTAATTGATAAATTAATATTTTTATTGGTGAATTTATGATACTCATCAACCAACTTTTCCAAACTTGTTCGAATGAAGGATGCACTTCTGAAGTTCTGGCTCAATTTTTTTCTATCCTGCAGCTGGGGTATTACTTATTTATCCATTCGAAGGTAGCTGATCTTCATCAGACCGAGGCTTCCAAAGCCCTTCAGGAGGCTCAGGTGGAGATTGAGAGGGTTCGGGCCAAGGTCGATTGCTTAAGGGTGGCCTTTGAGATACAAATTGTGGAAGTCGAGCACCTTATGAAGGCATTGTAAAGAGAAGAAGAGGCTTCTGCAAGACTGAAAGCTGCTTTGACTCTCACAGAAGAGAAGAAGAAGAAGCTAGAAGAGGAGGTTGGCACTGAATGGGAGTGGGCTATCAAAGCCTTCAAGTCTTCCAAAGCTATGGAGGATATTAAGATTGCTTTCGCCTAGGAAGCTTTCTTGAAGGGGTTTGAGATCTGCATAAGGAGGATCATGAAGAACTTCCCATAGGTAGATCTCGACCTTCTAATAGATGAACCCAATGAAGAAGCTAGTTCCTCCAACATTGTTTCTACCTTTCCTACTGTCGAACCTACCTCGGATGCTCCTGAACCTGTAGCCGGAGCTCCCGAGTCCATCCCTGAGCCTGAAGTTGCAAAGAATGCACCGACCTTGCCTACTTCTGTACCAACCGAGGTCTAAAAATATTTTGTCAACTTGTACTTTTTTTTCTTATTTTTTGTATGTTAAATATTTTGAGAAATAAAAATAAACTTTTTTTCTTTACACTTATGTTATGGTCGGTGTTGTTCAGAATCGTTCTAGTGATCGTAGTCAAGGCCAGTCATCTCTAGCTAACGCTGAGCCACTATCTTAAGGTATTCCTTTGAGATCCATAATAAAAAATTTAAAGAAAAAAATTCATCACCTGAAAAAGAAGTTGAAGAAGGTGAAAAATGAGCTTCAGAGATCCAGAAAAAATGCCTCGAAGGCTGAAAGGAATATGCTCTCAAGTCAATCGAAATTTGTATTTTGATGGACTATTCTTTTATTTTCCAAACTCATGTAATGATATTTTTAAATAAATAAAGATATTTTATTTCATCGAATGCTACATCTTAATTATTTATTTAAGATTATGATGAATCTCATAAATTAGGACTATAATTTTAGGATTATAATGAGATCATACTTGTGAGACCAAAAATCTCAAAACCCTAATCTAAAATATTCTTGGTTAATGGAATAATGAGTTGGGGATCAATGTTTTTGGAAAGACTGGCACATCCTATGTATGCTTGATGAAAGGATAATTGATCTCACTATCACTTGTGTATGACACTAATATAAAAATGTGGGTGCTTATTAAAGAATGAGTTCACTGAATTGATCCAACTTAAAAATATCTAATGGAGTCTTATCTACATGTCAATAGATAGATCTCATAGTGGGAGTTGTGTATGTAATCCTTTGATCTGAGACTATCATAAAACCTTATATGTATGAATTCATATTTTGGTTCATACTCATTCATGACTTAGTCATATATGGGGTATTCTGGATATGGTGGATTATATATGAAGGTTGTGAGTAGATCAACATGAAATCAATCACTCTTGGTAAGAGGAGATCGCATCCTACCTACTTTAATCAAATGATGATTCAAAAAGTCTTTGATCAAAGCATGATGAAAACTAGAAATAGTTTCTAATGTTTCATTAATTGAACCATCATCATAAGATTAAGAAAAATATGAATATGATATTGGGTTTGACATATTTTCATACCAAGAGTCATATTCGAGATGTAGGATGATCGAAGGATGTTGTTGCATGGTAACTTTTCACTGAAGAATATTTTTGATATTTTCATCAAAATTTTAAATCTTTCGAGTAGACATGATACGTTGCTAGACGTCAATCTTGTCTTGTGGTTTTGATCAAATTAAAGAAGTTTAATTTGATCATCAATTAGAAAGTATTCTAATTGGTTGAATCGGGTTAGCTTGTTTTGACCTAAATCAGTTTGGTTGAGTTCTAACTAGATTAGGTCAAATTGTATCCGGATCCACTGCTGGCCAGATGTGGAACCTAATAGATTACACACAAAGAGAATTGATCAAGGATCTAATTGGATTAGATCATGTTTGCAAGATGAACATGCTAGCACATGTTGCAAATCCTAGCACTAAGATTCAAATCGGATTCAAATTGGGTTCAGATTTGGACTAATTAGATCCAATTTGGGTCAAATCTGATTTGGTCCTTAATTGGGTTAACCCATGGCTTGTTGATCTGGGTTTGGGCCTCACATACCAAAATCCCACACCCTAGAGAGTCTCTCTCTTGCGCGTGGAGAGGTGTTTTATGCGCCATGAACTCTTGGCGCATTATTTTGGTTGCCATCCCATCTTTGTTGTCTTATCCATTTTTATTTTACATAACTTATGTTACATAGTCTTAGATCTGAAAGAAGGTGCCCAAGAATCCTTCTGTAGATTAAACACTTTGGTGTTTAAAAGGAATTTAAATGGAACAAGACTCCTAGCCACTCCCCCTTATCTTGGCTCCTCTTGGACCAAGTCCAAGTTGATAAGGTGTTGACTTTTCTTCCATGCCCCATCTAAAATTGGCACATGAGATGAGAGCCATTGGATGGCATTCTCATCAAATCAAAACCCTTTATTGGTGGTGCCAAAGAGAAAGAAAAACTATGTAACATTTGTGAAACCATGAAGAATTATTTTTCGAAGAGTCCTTATACTTGAAGCGACTATTGAAACTAATTCTCGTGCTTCCATATGTTGTATTTTTTTGGTGGGGCATGAGAAGGTTGGATGGGCATGAGATATGCCTAGGGAAGGTGTGAGAAATTGTGGAAGCACCCCTACATGCATTATAAATAGGGGTGTGCATCGAGAGTCCAAGAATTCAGAATTCTTGCTTTCTATCTTACAAAAGGCTTGCTTGTCTAATTTTCTTTATTTTTTTTCTCTTGTCTAGATAAGATTCTAATTTAAGGATAAGAAGTCTTCTAATAAGATAAAAAAAAATTAGAAATAAAAATTAAGGAGACAAGGAGCAAGAAAGGAAGGCAAGGAAAGGCTAGGAGGATGATAGCAAAGGCTAAGGATGGTTCTATCCAAATTAATTAAAGTTCTTATCATAAGAATTTTAATTAAAATAAATAAAGATGCTGGTGCCTTGATCAAGTCCTCATGTGGATCAACGTTGGAGGGTGAATATGTGGGCTCCTGATGGAACCCCTAATGAACTGTTACTGGTGATCAAAGTCAAGTTGAAATTTAGCGATCAGAGGTATATTCCAATACCTTCATTTATGTTATAAATATATTTTATATGATTTAAATTCTAATAAGGTGGTCCTAAATTTTGGATTTGATTTTATAATTTCATTATTTTTTTGAAATCCATGCTTCTGCTCTTCATACCAAATCCAATAGTGGTATCAGAGCAAACCTTATTAGACTAAATCATATGTTATTATGTTTATGCTTTAATAGCAAAATTGTCAACATGATATGATCATATTTGAAATTTTAGCATGTTTTTAATATGATGAGATCATGTTTAATTATTCATAATTAGTTTATGATGTATATAATTCTATAAGGTTGCCCTGGCATAGTGACAAATGTTCACTATGTGATGATGGTTGTCCTAGAATGATTATACATGCTATTATGTTTGTTATATATCATGATTGATATATATTCTTATGTTCAATATGATTTTAAACTAGAATGTATGAAGAGACCATTTAAAGCCTTCTATAAAAATTATATTAAGTTGTAGTGCAATCAATTGATAGCAGAATCAATCTAGATGTAAAATAGATCAATCGGTGTCTAGGAAAGTGGTTCATGATTGGTAAAGAGAATGTAGTTTTTAATTGATTCTGTTCTCTGACTTGGCCAATTTATTGGTGTCTAAAGAACGTAATAGGAGGACCCCCACCTCTCTCCCACTTTCCTAACCAATTCGATTGATTTAATTCTAGATTTGGTGCTTTGGCATTGCTGTTGAAATTTGGATTCGATACACAATTAAGTCGGCTTGGTTACGCAGCCGAGCTGGCTTGGGATGAGATCAAGCTGGCTCAACCTGGATTCGAGTCGGCTATCTCAGGCAGACAAAAAGAATTGCTTGAGCTAGATGCCATAGAGCCAGCTCGATGGGCAAATTCGATTAATTCACTATATTAAGGCCTTCCTTCATGCTAGTTCATTATTATATCATAAATCATATTTGGTTTGTTGTGTAACCACAAGATCTATTATGGGGACTGATGTAATATTAATCTAGTGCATTAAGATGCTTACAACATATTGGGTATAATTGCTTTGTTATGCAACCACAAGAGTAGTTATATTCCATTATGACTATATAGAAATGAAGGATCCTACTTAACTAAAATATTATAGTTTGTTGTGCTAACACAAGACTATTAATATTTTAGAGGCTAGGACTATATTAAGAATTGCATGAGATGCAATTGAAAAGAGTTTCCTACAATTGAACTTAAAAAAATTATTGTGCAACCATAAGACTTTTTATAAGAAACTAGGATCTTAATTTCACTAAGAAAACCAATTAGGATTTCTCAATTATCATAGTAGAGGGTTATGATATTCGATAAAATAGTGGAAGATATAATTAAATTAAATTTCTAATTTAATTATGTATGTCATCATGAGTTGTTTGTTTATGTAATATTCTTTATTATGTAGAATAAATAACTTCTTCACTTTCACTACATACAATTTTGGATTCAAATAAGTTGATCGGTCCTAACTATGTGGATTGGCTGAGAAATCTAAAAATAGTACTCAGTCAAGAAAAACTCTCCTATATTCTTGATACCCCTGATCTTGAGCCATTAGGAGAAGATGCTACAAAGAAAGAAAAATCCACATACAAGATGTGGCAAAATGATTCTCTTACTCTCAAGTGCATCATACTTGCCTCCATGAGTAACGAGTTATAGAGGCAACATGATGGCGTGGATACTCAATCCATATTGCTCATTCTAAAAGAACTTTATGGAGAGCTGAGTAGGACTACTAGATATGACATATCTAAGCAGTTATTCCATGCCAGAATGGTAGAGGGTTTATCCATGCAAAACCATGTTTTGATGGTAATTGACCTAATCACTCGATTAAGTCAATTAGATTTTATCATGGATGGAAAGTTCAGTCATGATCTAATCTTGCAATCACTCATAGAATCATTTTTTCAGTTTGTCATGAACTATCACATGAACAAATTGAATACTTCCTTACTTGAGCTGTTAAATATGCTTAAAATAGCAGAGAGCCATATCAAGAAGGATAAGGCTCCTCTTCTTCTTGTAGATGGGATCTCTAAGAAGAAGGCAGACAGAAAGGATTCTAAGAGGAGGATGAATCCTAAAGATGGCATAAATAAGAAGAAGAAGGGAAAGAAAGCCTCTGGACATATGACTTATTTTCACTATGGCAAAGCAGGTCATTGGAAGAGGAATTGCAAGGCTTACCTTGCAACTATGAAGATTGGTGCAAATATTACACCAAAAGATATATATGAGATACATATAATTTTGTCATTAATCTTTTTCATTTCAAACTCTTGGATGTTGGATATCGACTGTGGTTTTCATATATGCAAATCATTACAGGGGTTGTAGAAAATTAGGAGTTTGAATAAAGGTGACTTCGAGCTCTACAGCGCTGGAGGAGAGTCCATCCAAACAAAAGCTGTAGGGATAAATATATTGAAGTTACCTTTTGAAAAGATCTTAGAGCTGACAAATTATTATTATATGCCTAAGATCATTAGAAATATTGTATCTATACCCTTATTATTAAAACAAAATTATAGTCTTGATGTAATGAGCAATGGTTGCTCGATCAAATATTCTAATAAAATAATATGTTCTGGTATTTTTAATAATGACTTGTTGATTCTATGTTTGGATGATAATATTTTTCATGTTGATAAAAATAGAAAATGTAAGAGAAAAGACCTAAATAATACTTTACTTTGGCATTGTCAACTTGGTCATATTAGTGAGACTAGGATTAACAAGCTATACAAAGAAAAGTTCTTTGATCCTTATGATTATGAATCATTAAGAACTTATGAATCATATCTCATGGGTGAAATAACCAAGACTCCATTTAGTGGACATGGAGAAAGGACAAATGAGTTATTAGAACTTGTACATACAGATGTATGTGGTCCTATGACAACACAAGTCAGAGATGGATACTCTTATTTTATAACGTTCACTGATGATTTATCTAGGTTTGGATATGTGTATCTTATAAAACATAAATTCGAAGCCTTTTGATAAATTTAAAGAGTATCAAAGTATGGTCGAGAAATAAACTAAAAAGAGTATAAAAATCCTTTGATCTGATCGAGGAGGAGAATACTTGTCCAATGAATTTCTAGACTACCTTAAAGTAAAGGGCATTCTCTCTGAATGGACTCCTTCTTATACACCGTAATTAAATGATATAGTCGAAAAAAAATCATACCTTATTAGATATGGTATGGATCATGATGTGCTTCATAGAATTACCTATTTTCTTCTGGGATCATATCCTAGAGACTGCAGTATATGTCTTGAATAGAGTACCTTTTAAGTCTGTATCTAGCACTCCATATGAGATATGGAGAAGAAAAAAATCTAATCTTAAGTATCTTAAGATATGGAGTTGTCCAGCATATGTAAAAATAAATTTTGGATATAAGCTAGATGTTAGAGCAGATAGATGTCTATTTGTAGGATATCCTAGAGATAGTATGGGATATCTATTCTACCATCCTATTGAACAAAAGGTGTTTGTAAGTAGGCATGCCACTTTCATGAAGAAAGAATTCATTTTAGAAAGAGGTAGTAGGAGAAATATTAAACTTAGTGAAGCTCAAGAAAAATACATAGATACTTTTTAAGCAAATAAACACATAAATAAGAAAGAACTAGAACACACAACTCCAATCTGTAGGTCTAACAGAGTGTGACATCCACCTATGAGGTACAGGTTTATTATTGAGAATAATGAAGCCCAAGTCATTGAGAATGATGAACTTCTAACCTATACGGAAGCTATCATGAGTAGGAACTCAGACAAATAGCTGGCTACCATGCAATCTGAAATGGACTCCATATACACCAACAAAGTATGAACTTTGGTGGATGCACCAGAGGGTGTGAATCCTATTGGGTGCAAATGGATCTATGAGAAAAGGATTGGAGCAGATGGTCAAGTTGAAATCTATAAGGTTAGATTAGTGGCTAAGGATTTTAAGCAAAAATAGGATATTGATTATGATGAAATATTTTCACCTATTGTCATGTTCAAATCTATTTGGATTATGCTTGCAATAGCAGCATACCATGATTATAAAATATGGCAAATGGATGTGAAGACCATCTTTCTTAATGGTTTTCTTGAGGAGGTCTACATATCACAGCCAGAAGGATTTATCTCAAATGAGAGACCAAATCAGGTATGCAAGCTTAAAAGATCTATTTATAGATTAAAGCAAGTATCAAGAAGTTGGAATATCTACTTTGATATTATAGTCAAAGAGTTTGGCTTCATCAAGAATGTGGATGAACCATGTGAAGGAACCAGATCTAGGATTTTACAGATAGATCTTGAAATATTTTTAAGATCTTACAGTGAAAGACTTAAATAAATCTAAAATTTATTTAAATAACTATATAAACACCTAGATCTCAGATTTATTACATGATTAAGGCATGATATAAAATCAAAAATTAAAATCAAATAAGAAAGAAAAAGGTTGATCAAATCAACCTAGATATACACTATATCAAATGCAGGTATAAAGTTTATAGATCAGATCTATTACCTAAGCAAGCTTAGATATTCTAACTTACTGATCCAGGCTTGAGGATAAAGTCATGAGCCACACATGTGTCCAGTCTCTAGGAGTCATCCACACAAGCCTACGATCTCTAATCTGAAGTCTGATGCAGGAAATCAACATAGCATGCTAGTATTGTGCTGATCCTTCTTCGACGGTCGATCCGATGCTCCCTTCTTCAAAATTTGGATTCTTTAAAATATGAGAAGAAAGATGAGAGTTTGCTAATTTGAGACTCTCTCAAAAAAACTCAAAAAAAAGGAGGATAGATTGAAAATAAAATAGTCCTAGAAAAAGATCCTCTTCTTCTTCTTTTTTCTCTCACCTAGATACCTAGTTTGGTGCCTATGGAACCCCTACACCCAAGGACCCTCTTCCTCTGATTTTTGCACACCCCAAATCTCTATATTCCATGAAAAAAATTAGAACAAAATTCATCCAATAAATAGAAAAAAAAAAGAGTCCAAGTTAGGTCAAATTTTCAGACTAGGAATATCCAAACATGGGAAGTTGTTGGGGCGCCCAACTCTTGGGCGCCTCCTCTAAATTTTTGGCATGGACCAGCAAGGGAGGGCATACAAAAAAATAGATTATTTTCATAGAATAGGAGAAGAATTAATTAAAAGAGGGGGTTCAAGGGAAGATGTTTTGGTCAACAAAGATTCTATCTCATAGAATCCTAAGTAAAACCAATTCCTCCTTTGACTTGGTCTTCCACCTAACTTCTAAATATGACTTGGAGGGAGAGTGGATGCATAAAAATCAGGAAGAAAGGGATTTTTCATGAAAAATACCTAAAAGATAGGTATGGAGGCATTGGGACCAAGGTGGCGCAAGGTGATAGGGAGTCCTAGTCACACTAGGACTCCTATTTTAACTTGGTCAAACAAGATCTTTTAATCAAATAAAACCAAGATTAAACCAACATAATTAAAAAAGATCCTAACCCATTTAAGAAATTAATTAAATCAAATTAAATTAGATTTAATTCTAATTTATTTTTTAATCAAATTAAAAAATTAGATTAATCTGAGTCCTAGTTAGACTAGGACTAGTTCTTCCTTGCACTTGGCTTATCCAATAAACCAATTGAACTTGATCCAATCAAGCCCAAACTAAATTTAATTAAATCATATTTAATTAGACTTAATCTCAACCTATTGGCTTAATTAAATTAAGCTAATTAGCAATTCAATTGCTAATCGATCCTCCTGCAATACTTGCACTAGGTAACCACTAATCGTATTGATTGTTTAACCCTAAAACGATTCTTAATCATTGATCAACCATCCGATCAGATCATAAGCTCCAATGTATATGACCTCATAGGTCCGAACCTAAGTTGATAGCATAGAAATAAATTTCTATACCAATCAAAGTGACCATCTAGCAATGATACCCGACGATCGGATAGGTCGAAGGTGTAGAACACCATCCTTAGAACCCATGTGGATATAGTTTCCATATAATTTATCCTCTTGACCACAATGCTCGTAGGACACATCAAAGTTCAACTGTTAACTCTGATAAGGTCATCCATATTGTATTTCAAAATACCAAATTCATTTGATGGATTATCCTGGCCATTTGCTATATTGAAATACAGTGATACATTCTTCTTCAACTCTTGGAGTTGTCAATTCCATCTTAATCATACTCCAACTTCACAAGTACTTGACTATACCCAAAAGCCTTCCATTGCTGAATTAGAAATTCAGTTAGTCCGATACCAAAGCACAGTAAGTTGTTTGCAAGTCACTGAGGTGATCTCAGGTCTAAGGGATACTTATACCTATATCCCATCAGAGACATTCTCGATAGTAGAATGCTCTAGAGTTGGTCACGTTCAATGACGATGTACCCATACATCTTACCTGTATGCCATACCAGTGTCTCCATACATCTTGGTTAAGAGGACAACCAACCTATATAGCATATAGCGACCTATGCTCGATAGACATTGTCATCCTAATTAACAGCCTATCATTTGGTCATGAACAAATTTAAGGACTAATCGATAAATCCTCTCTTTATCGAAACTAAATAGTCCTAAGGACTTCATCACAACAATGGAGTTCATTAAAAGATGTAAACTTATGATGAAAAAAGATGCCAAAATATTTTTTATTAATTAATAAATCAATTATAATATCTCAACCATCAATAGGCTAAAGATTGGCTTTGGGACACAATTTCCAACAACTCCCACTTGTCCTAAAGCCACTCAACACAATATTTAATACCCGTCTTTGACTTATGGTTGTCAAACTCCTTGATTGTTAGGGCTTTAGTAAAGGGGTCAGCTAGGTTCTCCTTTCCATCGATCTTTTGAAGGTCGACATCACCACGATCCACAATCTCACGGATCAAATGAAAATGGCACAGAATGTGCCTTGTTCCCTGGTGTGCCTTCGATTCTTTTGCTTAAGCTATGGCGCTAGTGCTGTCACAGTAGAGCAGGACTGGACCATCAATGGAGGATGCTACTCCAAGCTCGGTGATGAACTTCTTCAGCCATACAGCTTTCTTTGCTGCTTCTGAAGCTGCCATGTACTTTGTTTCGCAAACAGAGTTAGTCACTGCATGCTGTTTGAAATTTTTTCAGATGGCTCCACCATTTAGAGTAAAGATTTATCCCGATACATTTTTACTGTCATCATAATCAGATTGAAAGCTAGAGTTTGTAAATGCCATAAGATTCAGATCTGATTCACCATAAACCAATCATTGGTCCTTAGTATTTCTCAAATACTTAAGGATGGTTTTAACCACCTTTCAATGATTTTCCCTAGGGTCATACTGGTGTCTACTCACTACTCCTAGTGAGTATACCATATCTGATCTTGTACATGTTATTAATACATAATAGATCCCACTGTCGAAGCATATAAAATTCTACTCATACGCTCTCTCTCTTTAGGAGTTGTCAGACAATCCTTCTTAGGAAAAGAAATTTCTTGGCCTATCGAAAGATAGACCTTTTTAAAATTCTTCATGCTGAACCTCTTCAGCACAATTTGTATGTACGTGGATTGGGATATACCAAGCATCCTTTTAAATCTATCCTTATAGATCTTCATCCCTAGGATGTAGGATGCTTCACCCAAGTCCTTCATGGAGAACTATGATGACAACTAGACTTTTATTCCATGTAGTATGAGGATGTCATTCCCGATTAAGAGAATATCATCCACATACAAAATAAGGAATACTACTACTAGACCATTTACCCATTTATAAATGTAGGGTTCTTCTCTATTCTTAATGAAGCCATATATTTTGATCACTTTATTAAAATGCATGTTCTAACTCCGAGATACCTACTTCAATCAATAAATGGATCTCTGAAGCTTGCACACCTTGGACTCATCTATGGATGTGAACCCGTCAAGATGTATCATATACACCTCTTCGATCAGCTCTTCATTTAGGAAAGCTATCTTCACATCCATCTGCTGGATCTCATAGTCCAGATGGACAGCAATAGCAAGCATGATCTGAATGGACTTGACCATTGCCATACGAGAAAACGTCTCATCATAGTTAATACCATAATGTTGATGATACCCCTTGGCAACCAGACAGGCTTTATAGGTCTCCACCTTTCTGTCCGTGCCCCTCTTTCTTTTGAAGACCCATTTACATCCAATGGGTTTAACCCCTTCAGGTAGGTTAACTAATATCCATACATCATTGACCTTCATGGAATCCATTTTGGATCTCATGGCTTTTAGCCATTTCTCAGAGTTGGATCTCTGCATTGCATCCATATAAGTGATTGGATCCTCATCGTTCTCATCGAATTTGATGGGATCACCATCTTGGGCAAAGAATCCATAGTATTTGTCCAGATGGTGGGGTACTCTATCGGATCATCTTAATGATGTGGGTTCACTAGGCTTCGAATTTGATCTGATCAAATCCGACTTAGGTTCAACATTCTGTGTCAGACTTTTTACTTGTTGAACTTCATCAAGTTCAACCTTAGAGGCAATAGTTTCTTCATTAAGGAACTCCTTTTCTAAAAAGGTTGCCCTAAGGCTGACGAACACCTTTTGTTTATCAGCATGATAGAAAGAGTATCCTTTGATCTCTTTTGGGTACCCTATGAATGTACACTTATCAGACTTTGGTCCAAATTTGTTTGTAACTAACCATTTGATATAAGCCGGGCACCTCCAAATCCTAAGGTGTGAAAGTGCTAGCTTACATCCTGTCCATATCTCATATGGAGTTTTAACTATAGACTTACTTGAAACTCTATTTAATAGATAACAAGCCGATTTGAGTGCATATCCTTAGAAGAATATCGGCAAGCTGGCAAATCTTATCATAGATTGGATCATGTCTAACAGAGTCCGATTCCATCTTTCAGACACACCATTATGCTGTTATGTTCCAGGAGGAGTCCATTGAGAGAGAATTCCATTCTCTCCTAGATATGTGAGAAACTCACCAGAAAGGTATTCTCCTCCTCGGTCAGATCGAAGAGTTTTAATACTTTTTTTAGTTTATTTTTCTACTTCACTTCGAAATCATTTGAATATTTTAAAAGAATCCGACTTATATTTCATCAGATAGACATATCCATATTTGGATAGATCATCTGTGAAAGTGATGAAGTAGACATATCCACCTCTGGCACTTGTACTCATTAGTCCACATACATCAGTATGTATTAGACCTAAGAGCTCATCGGCTCTCTCATCTTTTTCAGTACAAGATGACTTGGTCATTTTACCAAGAAGACAGGACTCATAAGTTGGAAGTGATTCACAATCATTAACTTCGAGATTCCCTCCTGAGTCAACCTATTTATCCTATTCTTGTTTATATGACCTAGCCTACAGTGCCATAAGTAGATATCTGATACACTATCTAATCTAGGGTGCTTGCTAATAGAATAGACTACATTAACAGATTGTGATAATATATATACATCATTATTTAATTATCCATAGAAAGTAGTAACACCATCCATAATGACATTATAAACTCATTTCTTTATTGAAATTTCATAATTGTTCATGGCCAAAAGGCCTACAGAAATAATATTTAAAAGGAAACTAGGACAGAAATGACAATCACTAAGAACAATGATATAAGATTCAAATACAAATTTCAAAATTTCTAAAGCTAGAACTGGAACTGATCTTCCATCTCCAACGTTCAGGAATCTCTCGCCTTACTCAAATCTTCTACTGATCCACAATCCCTACAACAAATTGCAAATATGGTAAGGGCTATCAGTATCCAATATCCAATCAGTAATATCATAAATAAAAAAATTGCAAGGAGTTATCATATAAATACCTTGTCCAACAATAGCTTGCTTCTTTCTCTGCCTGTTCGGGTCTAGGGAGGCAATGTATTGAGGACAGTTCCTCTTTTAGTGCCCCCACTTCTTGCAAAAGAAGCATTTGGCTTGACTCTTATCGAGCTTGGTCTTTAGGGTCTGAGCCTGCATAGGTGTCCTAGCATGAACATGCACCTTCTTGGCTTTCTTCTTCTTGTTCTTCTTCTCTTTTCCAAAGGATCGAGAACGAGAAGACGAACCTCCCACTAAGTTCACCGGCTCCTTATGGAGTTGGTGATCCTTCTTAAAGTTTTGAAGTAACCCTAATTACCTGTGGTAGTCCACTTCAAGCTTTGACATTCTATAATATGTAAGGAATGGGAGATAAGACTTGGGTAGTGAGTTCAGTATTGTATCTTTCCTAAGTTGTTTGTGCAAGAGAAAGCCGACCATGCTCAAGCTCTCTATCAGCTCGATCATGTACAATACATGATCAGTGATAGAGGCACCATCCCGCATTCTAGCATTGAAGATGGCACAACTAGTCTTGTGCCTCTCAACGTCATTGGGTGTGCCAAAAGAATCCTCCAACACTTGGAGCATTTTATTTGGTTGAGCTATCTCAAACTTGCGACTAAACTCATCGCTCATCGTAGCTAGCATAATGTAGTGCACCGTGGTTCGATCATTGAGACACTTCTGATAAGTGTCTCTAACTGTTCCACGTGTATTAGCAGCTAGCTCCTCAGGTGCAAGATCCGTCAGTACATATAGGATCCATTCATGCTCTAGGACAATCTTCAACTTTCGATACTAGCTACCGAAGTTAGGTCCCACCAACTTATCATTGTCCAACAATGATCGGAGTGATAGGGAAGTGGCCATGTCTGTACAAAGAAAAACCAAAATCTAATTAGTAATTGATTCATTAAACCTAAAGATTTAGACTTTAATCAAAAGGTTTCTCTCACTATTTTATTCGAATTGGTAGCCTCTACCTCCAATTCGAGGAATTATCCTAATTTCTTAGTGGGTACTAGAATCCACATAGACTGTACACAAGTCCAACTTTGGTTGGCCCACCCATGTACATCTAAGGGTAGGTTCATAACCAATTATTTCTCTAAATAATTTTTAGTAATTAAATTTTGCCCCAGGCCCTGATCAGTTGGCTTTGGCCTTCTCAGAAAAGGGATCCAGTTAGGTCCAACCATTAACATGACCATACTTGGCCCATCCAACCAATGAATGATCAGGCCCAACTTTGGTTGGCCCACCTGACCACCATTTAGAAAGATGTATCCAAGAGATCATATAATGAATGATAATTCCATCAATCGATAAGCACCAGGCCTTTGGGCCTCCAATGATTATCCAACTGATGGACCCATTATCATCCACTTTAATGGGAGGCTATGATCCAGTTATCATATAACTATTTTATTTTAGGGACCTAATAATTTTAGAGGATTTATTTATAGAAGTGAGTAGGTCAGATTAACCAGCTTGTCATGATCCTCCACTAACTTCACCAAGTCAGCTTAAGGGAGACCATTAATAGGCTGGTCTAGGAGCACCTAAATCAGTCAAACTGATTTACCTAGCTGACATGGGTTAGCTCGAATAGTCAAGCGATCCGATCAAAACATAATCTCACCAAGAGGCCAGGTAAGTTCGATCAGTGGAAGGGTCTGCCAGGCTTGCCTTAGACACCATCAGAAATGGCCAGGTAAGCGGGCTGCCAATTAAAAACCACTGGTCTGGTTTACCTTAGACACCAACTGGTTTAATTAGTTTCAATTAGATCAACCTAACAGTTCATGCTAGACCGCGTAGCCAAGAATCAAGTCCATCTTGGGTCTTGTTAAAGACATGGACTTGACCAACTACAACTATTGTAATTGATCTAGAGAATCCTTGACCTAATCTAAGACAATAATTGATTAGATTTAGTCAATTCTCTAATTAAGTCCATTCTTTAATCTAACCCTAGGTCTAACCCAATTAATGGACCTAATCCCCACTAACCCATTTAACCCAATGTGTTATGATTTGTGTCTTAGGATCTTCAATTCACAATCCTAGATCCTAATCAATCAACTTCTTAATTCTCAATTAAGTTTTGGGCTGAGGGTTGGGGTTTGGCTTTTCAAAAATAATTTTCATATTTGTAAAATATTTTTACAATATGGTTCTATCAACCAAGTTGCATGTTTGATTCATAATCAATATGCAAGTAAAATAAACATAAAACTACTTTAGATCTAATCTAAACAGGTTCATGTAATTGAAATAGTTTCAATAATAATCAATCATAAATCTTCTCTAGATCAAATCTAACATATTTATGATGATTGAAATTAGATTAAAATATTTTTAATCAGATCATAAAATTTCTTAGATCTAATCTAAAATTTTATGATCAATATTTTAGATCAGCACGTACTAGGACAACCTATTCACTGTAAGGGGTAAACCTTACAGCAGGACAACCTTATGGCAGTCCGTGCAATCTAAAATATTTTATTTTATTTTATTTTTTTTATTATTATTTTTTATTTTAGATTTAATAATTAGATTATAAATTAGATCTAATCTAAGAAATAATCTAGACATGCACAAAAATCATGTAATAAGAACCTAGGCTCTGATACCAATTGAAGGAACCAGATCTAGGATTTCATAGGTAGATCTTGAAACTTTTTCAAGATCTTACAGCGAAAGACTTAAATAAATCTAAAATTTATTTAAATAATCATGTAAATACCTAGATCTCAGATCTATTATATGATTAAGGCATGATATTAAATTAAAAATTAAAATCAAATAAGAAAGAAAAAGGTTGATCAAATCAACCTAGATCTATACTACATCAAATGCAGGTATGAAGTTTATAGATCAGATCTATTATCTAAGCAAGTTTAGATATTCTAACTTACTGATCTAGGACTTGAGGATGAAGTCATGAGCCGCACATGCATCTGGACTCTAGGAGTCATCCACATGAGCCTACGATCTCTGATCTGAAGTCTGATGCAGGAAATCAGCACAGCATGCTAGTACTGTGCTGATCCTTCTTCGATGGTCGATCCGATGCTTCCCTTCTTCAAAATTTGGACTCTCCAAAATATGAGAAGAAAGATGAGAGTTTGCTGATCTGAGACTCTCTCAAAAAAAACTCAAAAGAAAGGAGGAGAGATTGAAAATAAAACAGCCCTAGAAGAAGACCCTCTTCTTCTTCTCTTTTCTCTCACCTAGACACCTAGTTTGGTGCCTATGGAACCCCCATGCCCAAGGACCCTCTTCCTCTGATTTTTGCACACCCCAAACCTCTCCCAAAGCTCTATATTTTCATAAAAAAATTAGAATAAAATTCATCCAATAAATAGAGAAAAAGAAGAGTCCAAGTTAGGTCAAATTCCTAGACTAGGAATATCCAAACATGGGAAGTTGTTGGGGCGCCCAACTCTTGGGCGCCTCCTCCATAATTTTTGGCATGGACCAGCAAGGGAGGGTGCACAAAAAAAAGATTATTTTTATAGAATAAGAGAAGAATTAATTAAAAGAGGGGGGCACTCAAGGGAAGATGTTTTGGTCAATAAGGATTCTATCTCATAGAATCCTAAGCAAAACCAATTCCTCCTTTGACTTGGTCTTCCACCTAACTTTTAAATATGACTTGGAGGGAGAGAGGGGGTGTGGAAATCAGGAAGAAAGAGATTTTCCATGAAAAATACCTAAAAAATAGGTATGGGGGGCATTGGGACCAAGGTGGCGCAAGGAGATAGGGAGTCCTAGTCACACTAGGACTCCTATTTTGACTTGGTCAAACAAGATCTTTTAACCAAATAAAATCAAGATTAAACCAACCCAATTAAATAAAGTCCTAACCCATTTAAGAACTTAATTAAATTAGATTAAATTAGATTTAATTTTAATTTATTTTTAATCAAATTAGAAAATTGGGTTAATCCGAGTCCTAGTTAGACTAGGACTAGTTCTTCCTTGCACTTGGCTTATCCAATAAACCAATTGAACTTGATCCAATCAAGTCCAAACCAAATATAATTAAATTATATTTAATTAGACTTAATCTCAACCTATTGGCTTAATCAAATTAAGCCAATTAGCAATCCAATTTCTAATCGATCCTCCAGCAACACTTGCACTAGGTTAAACACCAATCATATTGATTATTTAACCCTAGAATGATTCTTAATCATTGATCAATCATCCGATCAGATCATAAGCTCTAATGTATGTGATCTCATAGATCTAAATCTAAGTTGATAGTATAGAAATAAATTTCTATGTCAATCAAAGTGACCATCTAGCAATGATACCAGACGGTCGGATAGGTTGAAGGTGTAGAACACCATCCTTAGAACCCATGCGGATATAGTTTTCATATAATTCATCCCCTTGACCATAATGCTTATAGGACACATCACAGTTCAACTATCAACTCTAATCAGGTTGTCCACATTGTATTTTAAAATACCAAATCCATTTGATGGATTATCCTGGCCAAGGTTTTGCTATATTAAAATACAGTGATACAATCTTTTCTAACTCTTGGAGTTGTCAATTCCATCTTGATCACACTCCAACTTCGTAAGTACTTGACTATGCCCAGAAGTCTTTCATTACTGAATTAGAAATTTAGTTAGTCTGATACTAAAGCACGGTGAGTTGCTTGCATGTCACTGAGGTGATCTCAGCTCTAAGGGATACTTATACCTATATCCCATCGGAGACATTCTTGATAGCAGAATACTCTGGAGTTGGTCTTGTTCAATGATGATGTACCCATACATCTCACCTGTATGCTATACCAGTATCTCCACACATCTTGGTTAAGAGGACAACCAACCTATATGGCATATAGCGACCTATGCTCGATTGACGCTGTCGTCCTAATTAACAAACTATCATTTGGTCGTGAACAAATTTAAGGACTAATCGATAAATCCTCTCTTTATTGAAACTAAATAGTCCTAAGGACTTCATCACAATAATGGAGTTCATTAGAAGATATAAACTTGTGATGAAAAAAGATGCCAACATATTTTTCATTAATTAATAAATCAATTATAATATTTCAACCGTCAATAGCTAACGATTGGCTTTAGGACATAATTTTCAACACCATGTGTCTACAAGAAGACTAGTGGGAGTGGTATAGTTTTCTTGGTTCTGTATGTAGATAACATACTCCTCATTGGGAATGATATCCCAATGTTGCAATCGATCAAGTTATGGCTATCAAATAAGTTTTTCATGAAAGACTTGAGAGAAGCATCCTATATTCTTAGAATAAGGATCTATAGAGATAGATTTAAGAGGATGCTAGGCTTGTCCCAGTCTAGGTACATTGACTTAATACTGAAAAGGTCCAGTGTGGATGGGAGTAAAAGAGATTACTTATCCATAAGTCAAGGCATACATCTCTCTAAAAAGATGTCTCCTAAGACACCTGAAGAGAGAAATAGAATGAGTTCTATTCCTTATGCTTCAGCTGTAGGATCAATAATGTATGCCATGTTATGTACTAGGCCTGATGTTGCTTATGCTTTAGGCATAGCTAGTGGATTTCAAGCTAATCCAGGAGAGGATCATTGAAAAGTTGTGAAAAATATTCTTAAGTACTTGAGAAAGACTAAGGGTATTTTTCTGGTATATGGTAGATCTGATCTCAAACTAGAAGGATATTCTGACTCAAGTTTTCAATCAGATCCAGATGATAGCAAATCCATTTCAAGATATGTCTTTACTCAGAACGATGAAGCAATGAGTTGGAAGAGTATCAAGCAGCCAACTATAACTGACTCAACCACTGAGGCAGAGTACAAAGCTGCAAGTGAAGCCGCCAAGAAAGCTGTCTGGATGAAGAAGTTCATCACTGAATTGGGTGTTAGTTCTAAAATTGAGAACCCAGTACCACTTTACTATGATAATACTGGAACTGTTGCTCAAGCAAAGAAACCAAGATCTCATCATAAATTCAAGCATAATTTGAGATGCTTCCACCTCGTTCGTGAAATAATTGAGAGACAAGATGTTGTCATTGAACTAGTAGACACAAAGAACAACATAGCAAACCCGTTCACTAAGGCTTTATCAAAGCAGCAGTTTGATCACCACATTGATTATATGGGATTAAAATATAAAGGCAATTGGCTTTAGTGTAAGTGAGATATTGAAAGGAAAATGCCCTCAAGCCAATCGAAATTTATTTTTTGATGGGCTATTCTTTTATCTTCCAAACTCATGTAATGACATTTTCAAATAAATAGAGGCATTTTATTTCATCGTATGCTGCATCTTAATTATTTATTTAAGATTATGATGAACCCCATAAATTAGGGCTATGATTTTAGGATTATAATGAGATCATACTTGTGAGATCTAAAATCTCAAAATCTTAATCTAAAATATTCCTGATCGATGGAACATTGAGTTGGGGATCAATGTTTCCAGAAAGACTGGCACATCCTATGTATGCTTGATGAAAGGGTGAATGATCTCACTATCACTTGTGTATGACACTAATATAAGAATGTGGGTGCTCATTAGAGAATGAGTTCACTGAATTGATCCAACTTTAGAATATCTAATGGAGTCTTATCTATATGTCAATAGATGGTTCTCATAGTGGGAGTTATGCATGTAATCCTTTGACCTAAGACTACCATAGAATTTTATATATATGAATCCATATTTTGGTTCATACTCATTCATGACTTAGTCATGTATGGGGTATTCTAGATATGGTGGATTATATATGAAGGTTGTGAGTAGGTCAATATGGAATCAATCAATCCTGATAAGAGGAGATCGCATCCTACCTGCTTCAATCAAATAATGATTCAGGAAATCTTTGATCAAAGTATGATGAAAATTAAAAATGATTTTTAATATTTCATTAATCAAATCATCATCATAAGATTGAGAAAAATATGAATATGATATTGGGTTTGACATATTTCCATACCTAGAGGCATATTTGGGATGCAGGATGATCGAAGGATCTTGTTGCATGATAACTTTTTACTGAAGGATATTTTTGATATTTTTATCAAAATTTCATATCATTCAGATAGACATGATATGTTGCTAGACGTTAATCTTATCTTATGGGTTTGATCAAATTAAAGAAGTTTAATTTGATGATTAATTAGAAAGTATTCTAATTGGTTGAATCGGGTTATCTTGTTTTGACTTAAATTGGTTTGGTTGAGTTCTAACCAGATTAGGTCAAATTGCACCTAAACTCACTACTGTCTAGATGTGGAATCTAATGGGTCACACAAAAAGATAGTTGATCAAGGATCTAATTGGATTAGATCATATTTGTAAGATGAACATGCTAGCACATGTTGCAAACCGTAGCACCAAGATTCGAATCGGATACGAATTGGGTTCAGATTTGGGCTAATTAGATCCAATTTAGGTCAAATCTAATTTGGTCCTTAATTGGGTTAACTCTTGGCTTGTTGACCTAGGTTTGGGCCTCACATACCAGAATCCCACACCCCAGAGAGTCTCTCTCTTGCGTGTGGGGAGGTGTTTTATGCGCCACAGACTCTTGGTGCATTATTTTGGTTGCCGCCCCATCTTTGTTATCTTATCCATTTTTATTTTACGTAACTTATATTACATGGTCTCAGATCTGAAAGAAGGCGCCCAAGAGTTCTTCTATAGATTAAACACTTTGGTGTTTAAAAGGAATTTAAATGGAACAAGACTCCTAGTCGCTTCCCCTTATCTTGGCACCTCTTGGACCAAGTCCAAGTTGATAAGGTGTTGACTTTTCTTCTACGCCCCATCTAAAATTGGCACATGAGATGAGAGCCATTGGATGACATTCTCATCAGATCAAAACCCTTTATTGGTGGTGCCAAGGAGAAAGAAAAACTATGTAACATTTGTGAAACCATGAAGAATTATTTTCCGAAGAGTCCTTCTGCTTGAATCGACTCTTGAAACTAATTCTCGTGCTTCCACATGGTGTATATTTCTGGTGGGGCATGAGAAGGTTGGATGGACATGAGATATACTTAATGAAAGGGTGTGAGAAATTATGGAAGCACTCCTACATACATTATAAATAGGGGTGTGCACCGAGAGTCCAAGAATTCAAAATTCCTGCTTTCTTTCTTACAAGAGGCTTGCTTGTCCAATTTTCTTTATTCCTTTTTTCTTGTCTAGACAAGGTCTTGATTTAAGGAGAAGAAGTCTTCCAATAAGACAAAGAGATTAGAGATAAAAATTAAGGAGACAAGGAGCAAGAAAGGAAGGCAAGGAAAAGGCTAGGAGGATGATAGCGTTCTGCCCAAATTAATTAAATTTTTTATCGTAAGAATTTTAATTAAAATAAATAAAGATGTTGGTGTCTTGATCAAGTCCCCATGTGGATCAATGTTGGAGGGTGAATACGTGGGCACCTGGTGGAATCCCTGATGAACTGTTATTGATGATCAAGGTCAAGTTGGAATTTAGCAATCAGAGGTATGTTCCAATACCTTTATTTATGTTATAAATATATTTTATATGATTGAAATTCTAATAAGGTGATCCTAGGTTTTGGGTTTGATTTTATAATTTCATTATTGTTTTGAAATCGATGCTTTCGCTCTGCATACCAAACCTAATAGAGGCGACGATTAAGGTCACTCGCCTCCGCAAATTACATATAAAAGATTTCATGAGCTTCAACATCAAGAAAGATAACTTCAAGAGAGAGTTGGCCGAACTTAGGAAAAGTGCTAGTGATAAGTCCAGAATGTTAACTGTGAAGGTCAGCTCTCTCAATGTTTAGCTCAAGGTAGTGAAAGGAAAAATTTGGCTGTTGGAGGGGAGTTCGCCATGGTCTTCCGACAAAGCCCAGTATGAATGGAATTGATCTTAGAGATTTTCTACACTCCAAAAGCAGCTGTACGATGCTGAGTCTACCTATGAGACCTATCGGTTAAGCTAGTATGGAAGGATATCAAAGCTTGAGCAACAACTTCAAACTACTAATAGCGAGGTGGCTCGGCTTCAACAGCAGCTTGTCGATGGTTATTGATCTGGCACAAGTGGAGAGTTAGAGGAGATTGTCTCCCAAAAAAGGATCACAAGCAAACTCTCAAAATCGATTGGGATTGAGAAAGTCGAAGTTCAACGATTGAAGCTTTAGTTGGTTTGCGAACAGCAAGCTGTCAAGGATGCTGAAGCTGAAACAAAAGTTCTGAGGAAAAGACTGCGAGTGTCAGAAGAAAACTATCAAAGAGCTGACAAGATATTCTATGATAACTTGATAAGGAGAAAGGAGCTCGAAGAAGAAATTATCATCTTGAAAGAATCTTTGGTGATGGCTAGCAGTCCGAAGTCCGAGGAATTAGATCCCTCTTAGAACTTCAGCTTTTTCTTTATTACCTTTGTAACCGATCTTGCAGACCTTTATTTTGTACCCAATTTTAATTTTAATAGAATGATATCTTTTCTTACTTTCTCATTATGTGGGTTGAACGTCTGTCAATAGCTCTATCTTCCTTTCTTTTCTTCTTTTTCTTTCTTCTCTTTTTTTTTGTAAATAGTCTTGCAGATCTCTACTTTGTAATGAACCTCGACTTCAATAAAGCAATATTTTCTTCAATCATCTTTTTCACTTGGTGTGGATTTGATGTCCATTGATTTTCTTATTTTCTTTGCCTCATCTTCTATTAAAATGATTATTGAGAATTGATTTTTCTCCTATCTTTTCATAACCGGAGACCTTTATCTGCACTAGGATGAGGTTATCCTTCCGTTTCTAACTTCATTATTTTTTCTTTGTCCTCCTATTAAGATGAGGTCCTTTCCCTCTCCCTAATGAGATCGGCCTTCACTCTATCACTCTATTAGGATGAGGTTCTCCTCCTATTCCTAACGTAGTTAATTCTTGCTCACATTAGAACGAAGTTCTCCTTTCATTCCTAATAAGATAGTAGGGCACAAAATCGCCGTAGAAAGGAACTCTTCTCCCCTCTTGTCTTACATAATCGAAGGTCTTCATCTTGCTCAAGTTTGGACGAGATTCTCCTCCTATTCCTAATAGGATAGTAGGGGCATAAAGGACTGTTGAAAGGGTCTCTCCCCTCTCCTGTCTTACATAACTAGAGGTCTTCGTCTTGCTCAAGTTAGGATGATGTTCTCCTCCAGTTTCTAACAGGACAGTGGGGGCACAAAAGGATCATTAAAAGAGCCTCTCCCTCCCTCCTAATTTAAATAACTGGAGGTCTTTACTTTGCTCAAGCTAGGATGAGGTTCTCCTCCTATTCCTAACAGGACAGTAGGGGTACAAAATGATCATTAAAAGGACCTCTCCCCCCTCCTATCTTAAATAATCAGAGGTCTTCGTCTTCATTTAAGAATGAAGTTCGGTTAAGTCATTCTCTATCATTATTTAATTTTGCACCAAAAGATAGAGATATTGAAAATAGAGAATTTTATTAAGGTAAAATTACTGGTAATACATTTGTAAGTTCTCTGAATTTTAGGATCATGGGAGTGTTGCTCCTCCAAGCTCCTTCAAGTAATAAGTTTTGGATCGGATGACCTCCTTGATTTTATACGTGCCTTTCCAATTTGGTGCGAGCTTTTCTTGATTTTGAGGTTGTGAAACAGTCACTTACCGAAGTACCAAGTCTTCCACTTTGAATACTTTATCTTTGACCTTGGAGTTGTAGTAGCAAGCTACTTTCTACTTGTAGGCTACCATCCAAACTTGAGCTTCTTCTCTCTTTTTCTCCAACAAGTCAAGGTTAGCCCTAAGATCCTATTAGTTCTATTGCTCATTGAATGCCACAACTCGTGCTGATGAAAGTTTAAGCTCTATTGGGATGACTGCCTCTATTTCGAAGGTCAAGGCGAATGGAGTCTCCCTAGTTGGCAATCTTTAGATAGTTCGGTATGCCTAGAGCACATGATAAAGTTTATCTACCCAAGTCTCTTTTGTTTTCTTAAGTCTTATTTTAATACCTTGTAGCAGGATTCTATTGGTTCCCTCGACCTCACCGTTAGCTTGTGGATGGGCTACTGATGTAAAATTATGGAAGATATTCCAGTCTTTATAGAATTCGATGAATTTTGCTCTAGCAAACTATCATCCATTATCTATTATGAGAGTTCGAGATAGATCGAATCTACAAATAATCGACTTCCAAATAAAGTCCTATACTTTAACTTCGGTGATCTTTGCCAGAGGTTCGGCCTCAACCCATTGTGTGAAGTAATCAATTACCATCAGAAGAAACTTTCGTTGTCCGTATGCCATGAAAAAAGGCCTGAGTATGTCCATTTTCCATTGTATAAATGGCCATGGGGCGCTTAGAGGTGTAAGCTCAGAGGTCGGTTGTCTTTGAATGCTCGTAGTTCTTTGACACCAATCGTACTTTCTGATGTACTCCATAGAATCATGGTACATCATCGGCTAATAGTAATTCTGCCAAAGTAGTTTGTAAGATAAGGACCTGATCCCTAGATGACTTCTGTAGATTCCTTCATGCACTTTTCATAATGCAAAGTTGGCTTTAGAAGACTGAAGATATTTTAAGAGTGGCAAAGAATACGATCTTTTATATAACTTGCCCTCATATAGAACATATCGGAAGGCTTGATTTCTTAATTTTTAAGCTTCTTTTGGATCATAAGGTAGAACTCCATCTTTAAGGTAAGTGACTAGTGGATCAATCCAGCTCAGCTCATGCTTGACTTGCATCACAGACTACAATTCTTCTGAACTTGGCATTCAGAACTTCAAAGAAGACTTTCTTAGGCAGTTCGGTTGGAGCTAATGTGGCCAATTTAGAAAGAAGGTTGGTTCTAGCATTTTCTGCTCTTGGAATCTATCGAATGCCAAAACTGTCGAAGACTAGAATCAAGTTCTTCACTTTCTCGAGAAGTGAAGAACTCGGCACCTATGCTCGAAGCATTGGATGAGCCATCCACATATAAGGCCCAGAAGTCTTCAGGAAAGTCGGCCCCTTCTTCAGTGGAGCTCGGCTATGACCATGGAATGCTGATTTCATTCTATTCAAGTTCGGTCTCATCTGAGATAGTACATTTCACTATGAAATCTATCAATATTTGAGCTTTAATTGATGACCGAGGTTGAAAGTTGATGTCAAATTCTGTAAGTTCAATTGCCCACTTTGCGATTCTTTCAGAGGCATTTGTTCGATGAAAAACTACCTTGATTGGTTGATCAGTGAGGAGGATTATAGTGTACCCCTGAAAATAAGGTTTGAGTCTCTAGGCTACAATCAATAGAGCATAATTTAGTTTTTTTTAACTTAGTGTACCTAGTTTTAGAATCCCTCAAGACTCGGCTTATATAGTAGATCGACTGTTGCACTTTCACCTCTTCCTTGATTAGGACTGTCGTAAGGGCCACTGGGGAGATTGCCAAGTACAAAAGTAGTTCTTCTCTTGGTTTGGGCTTGGCCAATAAGGAAGGTGAGTTGAGGTAGCTCTTGAGTTCTTTAAATGCTTGTTGACATTCAACAATCCAGTAGAAGTTCTTTAACTATTTGAGAACTCAGAAGAAAGGCATGCTTCACTCGACCAACCTCGAGATGAAGCAATTCAGAGCTGCCATCTTTTCTGTTAGGCGTTGAACTTTTTTTATTGATTTTAGGGCAGCCATCTCCTAAATGGCCCGAATCTTCTTCGAATTTGCTTCAATTCCAAGCCTCGACACCATGAACCTCAAAAATTTTTCCGAAGTCACACCAAAGGCATACTTGGCCAGGTTTAACTTCATCTTGTATCTCCGAAGGGCATTGAAGGTCTCCTCGAGGTTGGCTATGTGATCTGTTGAAGCTCGACTCTTGACAAATATGTCATCTACATATACCTCCATGTTGCGATCGATTTTCTCCTTGAAGATCTTATTGATCAAGTGCTGGTATATTGCTCCTACATTTTTTAGCTCAAAAGACATGATACTATTACAATAAAGACCATGGTTAGTAATAAAAGTAGTTTTTTTCTAATCCTCTGATGCCAATCGGATCTGATTATAGCCTGAGAAGGCATCTATAAAAGTAAGGAACTCATGGTCCGAAGTTGCATCTACCAACTAATCAATTCTGGATAGGAGGTAACTATCTTTTGGACAGGCCTTATTCAACTTTTTGAAGTCTATACACATTCTCTACTTGCCATTCATCTTCTTGACAAGGACCACATTGGAAATCCAGTTTGGATAGGAGACTTCTCTGATGAATCTAGTCTTGAGGAGCTTGTCAACTTCTTCTGCAATTGCCTCTGTCTCTTTGGAGCATAGCTATGCATCTTTTCCTTCACTAGCCGATGTTTGGGATCAATAGTCAGATGATATTCTATGACTTCAGCATCAATTTCGGGCATGTTTGCGAGGATCCAAACAAAGACATCTATATTTCTTCGTAGAAATTCGATGAGCTGCTCTCATACCCCCTCTCTTAGATTGGAATTGATTTGCACTGTGTGCTCTTTATTCCCATCATTCAAGGGGACTGAGACAAGATCTTCCATGGGTTCTCCCCATTCTTCTATAAGATCATCTCGAACGTCCAACCCATCAATTGGGCAAGGGTCAGATTGCTCATCCCTTTGCAGGACAATTGAGTAGCAATATCTCGCTAAAGCTTGATCTCCTTTGACCTCTCCAATACCATAGCTTGTTAGAAACTTCATCTTTAAATAGTAGGTTGACACTACCATTCGATGTGTATTTAGATCAGGTCGGTCGAGAATTATATTATAAGCAGATGGAGCTTTCAATACTAGAAAATCCACTTATGCCCTGGACTGTCTTGGATATCGTCCTACAGCCATAATTAAAATTATTACACCTTCAACTAGCACTGCATCACCAGTGAAGCCAACCAAAGAAGAACTCATGGGTCTGAGCCAATGATAAGAGCGTAATGTTATCGTTAAGATACCGTATTTATCAGTTTAATCCAACTTCTTAAAATAATTAAAAATACATACATAGCAGTGAGTCGGATCGAATCCATAGGGAAGGTAGTGTATTAGATTTAAAATCTTTGATTTTTGAAAAGAAAAAGAAAAGAATTTGAAAATAGAATTTAAAGTTAAAAATTAAAAATTAAAATTATGAAGTAAAAATTAAATTATGCAGAAAAGTAAATTTGGTACTAAGATCTACTAGTTAGATCTTAGCATCTACTTGCAATAAAATAAAGAGCAATATTTAAAGTTTAAAAATTAAATTATAATAAAAATAAAGGGCATGAAATTAAAAATATAAAAATAAATATTTTATTAATTAAAATATTCATAATTTAAATATATAAAATTTAAAAAAAAAGAAAAAGAAATTAAGACAGGATGATCTCTGATCTTGGATCGACATTGGCAAAAAGATGGTGTAGAAACCTAACTCTTCTTCTCAGTATCCATTGCTTTGAAGCAGCCTCTAATCTGAAGCCTAGCTCTACCCTATACCAAAGCTTCATCTTGGCTGAAGATAATGAATTTTGGAGGCCTGGTGTCTTATTTATAGATGTTGGAAGGCTAGAGAGTTTTTCTATAGGCAATGTGGGACTAAAGAATATTTTAATCATCCAAATAGAAAAAATTTGAGTAAAATCTGAATTAAAAAGAGTCCTGGATGAATTTTGTTGCTCTAGATAAAATCTAGCCATCAGATATGGATCAAATGATCCAAAAAATGCTAAAATCGGATGTGTATCAGCCCAGATTATGTTGGATTAAATTCTGACCATTTGATTGCATTAATTAGGAGAAAATCTGACCGTTGGATCGAGTTCTGAGTGTTTTAGTCAAATCGGGAGCTTCCTAGACCATTGGATCATCTTCTAGGTTGAGCACTGCCATCAGATGGTGCCTGGAGTTTGAATTAAAACTGAAACCAACCACTACCATCGGATCTTGACCGCAAGCAACCACAGCCGTCCGATCGCATAATTACTGTTCCTATGGACTACATGGATTGGACTCACCATACACTATAGCCAATCAACACCTCCTTTCATCAAGTGAAAAGATCAAAATGCCCTGTGAGCCATGATGGATTTTCTGTAAACCCTTTAAGGGTCTTGGTCCACCACATATCACTTCATGATTCGTCGGTTGTCACTGAGCTGATGGTCTACACTATTCTATGGACTGACTGGCAGCTTCTACAGTTGAGTCAACTTTGACGACTTGGCTTGGCTTGCAGAACCGATTGAGCCGCTTTTCTTTTTTATTTTAATTATTTTCTTTTTATCTTTAAAAATTCATATCTGGTCCATTTTAGCTCTATTTTGCTTCAAACTTATTTTATTATGATTAAAAAAATGAGTTATTTCTATTGATAATAAAATTTTATTTTATTAATTTTTATTATTTTTTAATTAATTTTTAAATTATTTTTTAATTAATAAAAATATTAATTTTTTAAAAATATGTATAAATTGATTATTAATTCTTAAAAATAAATATAAATTAATACTTTTATTAGTAATTTTATGGTACTTATCACATCCTTTAACTTAAGTTTTGCTCATCTTCGAGTAAAGAAAGAATTTAGTTTTAGATATCTTTTAACTTTAGAGTTTTGAATTTTACCTATGTAGTTTTCAAAATGGCCAATGATATTTAGTAGAGCATAAGTGAGGTATGTCATTGGGATATCAATACTTACCAATAAAAAATTAAGTAAAGAATACTCAACTTTTCGAAATATTTTCTAAATTATCCTACCTTTATCTCTGAATCATCTAAACTTTCATATGGGCATGTGTATTATTACTTCCATCTTTTATTTATTAATATATATTTTTCTATTCATATTACTTACTTTTTGATGCGAATATCATTACTTACTTAGGCAATGAGACCCGGTTACTCAGTAGAAAACCAATATATTTTTTTATTTTTTAACATTATACCCCTATTGAGTGTCTTAATTCCTTAAGCTTTCTATTTAATCCATGTAATGAGTCTTGGGGCAATGACTCCCAAATCAGTTGACTTTAGGGCATTAGGTATAGAATACCCCTCGGGCTTAGTTGTTCGAATCAAATAGGCTATAAGTTAAGACCAGCTTTACAACGAGCTTCTTTATCCTTTCCATTTTTTGACACAAAACTCAATGCTTGCTTAGGCAAAGAGGTCTGGTTACTAAGTAAGAAGTACTTGAAAACTATTTTATTTTAATAATTTTTTTTTATATGAAGAAACATATAATTACCCTACACAAGCCCATAAAAAGCAGACTTTTCTTTGATGTTAGTAGAAAAGATTAGAAATGCTTAAAGAAATTTTTTTTTATGTTCTAGACTTAACTCTTTATTAGATTTTCTTAATACTTGATCCCTCAATATCTCATAAATTTTTTGATTTATGCATCAATTTTTATTTTAAAAATGCTTAGTTCAATTTGATTCTTAAGCATAATCAGATGTTTAAATACTAAATACTAACTTTTTTAAGGACTTAAAAATTTTAAAATTTTTATTATTCTCTCCTTCTAACTTAATCGACATTGTCCTCAATGGAGAAGAAAAAATAAAGGATGTAACAAAGAACATGAAAGAATACACCTGACTCAATGTATATGGTCTAGCACATATCTTTGAAAATTTGGGCTCTTCCTCTAACTTATTTAAAATATCCTAAAAAAATAAATTAGACAAAAAAAACTACATATTGGGTTGCCTACTAACAAGCGCTAAGTTTACCGTCTTTTGCCAGACACAAAGAAATCTGTCTGTCCAGTGTCAAATATTGGATTGATAAATTTCAATGATTTTGGATTATCAATCTCAGGAAGATAGTTTATGATCTCTTTATTGATGAATTTATTTTTAATTTTGGGAACATAGTTTATATCCTCATTCTCAATCCCTTATTTTTTAAGAATTTCTCCTATTTGTTCTTCTAAAATACTCATGAATGGAGTTTTTGAGTTAGGAGTTAAGTTTGATGCAACGGAAATTGAAAGGGTGTCTAAAGGTGGGTTTAATTCTGGAGATAAATTAATGTGATCTTGTTTAAACAACTCCATTGATTCTTCATTACATGCTTCTTGATTTTTGTAGGAAGAACTAGTTTCTAGGATTGAAGGGAATAGGACATTAGGTTGATAAGACTCTGGTAAATCATCCGCTCTCTTCTTTCCTATGTCAATCTCATTTAAATTGGAACCAGCATCAGTATTAATTCTTGGCTCGAATTCTTCTATGTGGTTAGCTTTAGTACTAACCTATTTCTCTAAATTTTTATTTTGGCTAGCATCAATACTAGCCTCTCTCATCTGGTCTTGGTATGGGTTCATAAGAATTCTATAGCTTTTAAGTTCAGGAATTACTTTGGTATTCTCAAATCGAAGATTTTTAGGTGAGACATTAAATTGATAATTTAGTCCAGGTGGTTGGTGGATAATGGGTGGATTGTTTGAACTTGATAGGATTGGCAATTGACCTAGTTCTCTCCTTATATTAGACTCAGCTAATTATTTGATTTGAGCTTCTAGCTTGATGATAGATTCTTGTTAAGTCAAAATCGATTATTGTTGATTCAGAATTAATTATTGAAGTTGGTTAAATCTATCGTCAGCTAGATTGGTCTATTGAGAAGGTGGGTATGATAGCTGGTTGTTATATGATGGTTGGGTAAACTGACTAGGCCGACCATTATTATAGGCATAGTTTTGGTATTAGGGTCTATTTTGTTAGTTTTGGACAGGTAAAATTTGGGTCTGAGTCTGAGTCTATTGAGGTATCCAAGAAAAATTATGGTGGTTGCTCCAACTAGAGTTATATAAATTTAAAAATAGATCATTAATTAATTTAGAGTAATCTTGAGTAGCTTGGACTTGTTCTTGGATAAAAGATAAAAATTATGCAGCCATAGGACATTCACTCACATGATGGGTTGGACTAGCATAGATTGAATAAATCTCTTGATAATTAGAAGGTGATGTGAATTGTGCATGAGATTATTGATCTAGGGTTAGGAGTTGATCTAATTTTTGGACAAGAAGATCAACTTTATCTGATTTTTAGACTATTAGGTTCAGGTCAGCCATTTGATTATCAGGTTTAATATGAATCAACCATTCAATTAAGTTCAACTAAATCAGAAAAAAGTAATTTCCTACCATGCATGTATTAGTATAACCCTAATGTATGGTTCAAAATTTTTTAGATTTTTTAAAATTTATATATATATATTTTTATTTTTTATTATATTATTATTTTTTAAAAAAATAATTTTTTTTTAATTATTTTAATTATTATTTTTAATTTAATTTAATTTAATTTAATTATTTTTAATATTTTTTTGATTAGTTTAATTTAATTTAATTTAATTTTTATTTTATTTTTGAAGAGAAAAAAAAGAAGAAAGAAATAAAAGTTCTAAAGAAGAGGTCCTAAGGAGTCCTAGAACTAAGAAGAAAAAGAAGAATTAGGTTTAATTAGGTTTAATGTTAGTTAGTAATCAAGTTGGTCAATCAATCCTATCCGAGGGTTATCCTACATCTAGACAGCTTCTAACTACCAAGGTCACCTTCGAGCCCTCCAAGCTCAAGACTGATTAACTGACTTGGCCAGGTAAGTGTAAGGTGTGGGATGTTTCCTACTTGTTGCTTTTCTTAGACATCAATAGAGTTGGCTAGGTTAGATAATGGAACCAATTAAAAACCACCTTCTTTGAACCACTTGCCATAGACACCAAGCAATTAATCAATCTGAACCTGATCCAACTCTAAGGTTTTCTTGTCCTATTGAGCTCGAATATCCTTAAGGGTTGACGTCTAATTAATTTTAAGAGTTAAGATTTGGGTTAATGCAATATGAAGGTTGGTTATTTGTGGGCCAAGGAAGGATGATCAAATCTCCACCTTATCTTATTTAATGGGTTGTGCCCTTAAATTGATTCAATATGATATGCATATTCAAATTTTCAAGCAAGGGATTTTGTGCAACTAAACTAGATGCATGTAATTAATTAAATTTTGAAAAGCTCATCTTGCCTCCAACAATCATCAAAAATAAAATTAAAACTAATATGATGGATGCTCTAAGCAGTTAGAATTTCTACTCTTATCATGAATCTTTTAATTAGGTTTAAATGGGTATTTTTTAAATTAATTTAAAAATAAAATAAATAATAAAAAAACTAGGGTTAGGATTGATCTCACCAAGCAGGATTAGAAGCTTCCTTCCTTTCTTTTTTTTCTTTTTTTTCTACAAAATAAATAAATAAAAAGTTAGTAAGCAATATTTACAAAAAAAATAAAAAAAATTAAAAATTACTTATAATTTATTTATAAAAAATCAAAAAAATCAAAAATTTTAATTTTCATGCTTTTTCCAATAATGACACCAAAAACTTGATAAGAGCGCGATGTTGTCATTAAGACACCGTATTTATCAGTTTAATCCGACTTCTTAAAAAAATTAAAAATATATAGATAGCAGTGAGTCGGGTCGAATCCACAAGGAAGGTAGTATTTTAGATTTAAAATTTTTTATTTTTAAAAAAAAAAGATTTAAAAATAAAATTAAAAATTAATAATTAAAAATTAAAATTATAAAATAAAAATTAAATTATGCAGAAAAGTAAACTTGGTACTAAGATCTACTAGTTAGATCTTAGCATCTACTTATGGTAAAATAAAGAGCAATAATTAAAATATAAAAATTAAATTATAATAAAAATAAAGAGCATAAAATTAAAGGGCATAAAAATAAATATTGCATTAATTAAAAGATTCATAATTTAAATATATAAATTCAAAAAAAAGAAATTAAAATTAGTTGATCTCTGATCTTGGATCGGCATTGGTAGAAAGATGGTGTAGAAATTCAGCTCTTCTTCTTGGTATCCGTTGCTTTAAAGTAGCCTCTAATCTAAAGCCTGGCTCTACCCTATACCAAAGCTTCATCTTGACCGAAGATAATGAATTTTGGAGGCCTGGGATCTTATTTATAGGTGTTGGAAGGCTAGAGAGTTTTTCTGTAGGCAATGTGAGACTAAAGGACATTTTAATCATCAAAATAAGAAGAAATTCGAGTGAAATTCAGATTAAAAAGAGTTTTGGATGAATTCTGTTGCTCTGAATGAAATCTGACCATTAGATATGGATCAAATGGTCCAAAAAATGCCAAAATTAGATCTGTATCGGCCCAGATTAGGTCGGATTAAATTCTGGCCATCCGATGGCATTAATCAAGAGAAAATCCTGCTGTCGGATTGAGTTCTAGGTGTTTTAATCAAGTTGGGAGCTTCTTAGACCGTTGGATCGTCTTTTTGGTTGAGTGCTGCCATCAGATGGCACCTGGAGTTTGAATTAAAACTGGAACCAACCACCATCGTCGGATCTTGATCGCAAGTAACCACAGCCATCCAATCGCACAATTACTGCTCCCATGGACTGCATGGACCATCCTCACCGCACACCATAGCCAATCAGTGCCTCCTTTCGCTGAGTGAAAAGATCAAAATATCTTATGAGCCGTGATGGATTTTCTGTAAACCCTTTAAGGGTCTTGGTCCACCACGCGTTGCTCTGTGATTCGTCGGTTGTCGTTGAGCTAGCAGTCTACACTATTCTGTGGATCGATAGGCAGCTTCTACAGTTGAGTCGACTTTAATGGCTAGGCTTGGCTTGGATTGATGGCTTGGCTTGCGGAGCCGACTGAGCCGCTTTCCTTTTTTATTTTAATTTTTTTTTATCTTTAAAAATTCATATCTAGTCTATTTTAGCTTTATTTTGCTTCAAACTTATTTTATTGTGATAAAAAAAATGAGTTCTTTTCATTTATAATAATTAATAAATTAATATTTTTATTGGTAATTTTATGGTACTTATCAGCCAATTATTAGGTATAGACATTTTAGAGAAAGTATCATAAAATAAGACATTGACCAAACTTCCATTATCAATAATGATGTGGCATACATTATAGTCTACAATATTTAAAATTATTACAACCACGCTGTTGTGTGGGAATTGAACTTCTTGTGCATCTTCTTCAGTGAAGGCAATGGGCTCCTTGGTTCTCTACCTTTTAGGCGGCCCCTCAGATTCACTAGCCTTCTCTCATCGAAGTCCCCTAGAGATGGTATTGATGATGCTGAGAGACGGTCGATCTTCTTACTGCTCCTTCCTTCTTAGTGGTTTCGACTGTGGTAGTGCCCTTGGTCGATCTTCTCTTATCTTAGGCTGGTATCACAGAAATCAGCCAAGTCGATCTCTCCTGATGAGCTCCTTGATCTCATCTCGGAGCTGAATATATTCTTTAGTATCATGATCATGGTCATGATGGTAAAGATAGTACTTATTAAGATTGTGCTTGCTAGGATGAGCACGCACCCTCTTCAGTCTCAGCAATCATTCCTTGATCTCCATCAATACTTGAGTTTTTGGAATATTAAGGGGAGCATAGTTGTGGAACCTTCTGGATGGAGAGCTCATTCATGCCCTTCTGTTAGGACTTCTTTGATGGCAAGCTCGAGGAGGGGTTTGGGCTCGCTTGCGCTCAGGGGGAGTCCGAGAGTGTGGTTGAACTTTATTCAATTTTTCTTTAACTACGGGCTTGCTAGACTTGCCCGTCTATCACTCTCTTATGGCTTTATCATTCTTTAATTTGAAGGCTTCTTCAGCTAGGGCATAACCTTTAGCCTGAGCTAGCAGATCAACAAAATTTTTGAGGTACTTCTTTTCTAAGGAGAACAGTAGGTCATTCTTCTGAAGGCCATCCTTTAGTGCGGCCATGACTATAGATTGGTCCAAGTTTTGAACCTCCAAGATAGCGACGTTGAAGCAGTTGATATAAGCTCGGATGGACTCTTCTTCCTACTAATTGATGTTGATGAGGGAGTCTGAGCTCGCCTTGGATGTCGGTTGTCGACAAAATGAGCTACAAATTGATGGCTCATTTGGTCGAAGGAGAAGATCATACCTGACTTCAGCATCGAGTACCAGTTCTTCATTGCTTCCTTTAGAGTTGATGGGAAGGCTCGACACAGGATGGCATCTGGTGCACCATGGAGTAGCATTATGGTCCAGAAGGCCTCTAGATGGTCAATCGGATTAGTGGTCCCATCCGAATTGGAGAATATTGAAGTTTGATGGGATCAACTTCTGCATGATTCTCTAAAAGAAAGGAGGGTTAGTGCTCGTGGTGGGCCGGGGTGGCATGACGAAGCTTCTCTATCTACCAATCCATGTTCGAAAGCTTTTGATCAAGAGCATCTCTTGAATGCGGATCTTGGTGGGCTTTCTGTTGTAGATGGGGAAGGTTTCTTCTGGAGAAGAATCATGGTCTGAACAAGAATCTTCGACCTTCCATATTTCTTTCCCAAGAGTAATAGGTCTGCTAACCCAAGTTTCCTCTTTTGGATTGATTCCTAAAATTTTGAGGGGGGGTTTCTGGTTGGGCTACCATCGAAGATTGCTGGATGGCCTGCACCATCTCAGTGAGGTCACGAACCTACTGTACTAGCAGATTAAACAGCTCTAGATCCACCATGATCATCGTTGGAGGAGGTGGAGATGCTGCTGATGGTGTTGGCGTAGACGAATTTGGCTCAGATCTGATGGCGGAGGTGGTGGATCTTCAGATGGTTATCTTCTTTGGGGGCATCTTTGGAGTAGAGGGGGATCAAACAGAGATGGATCCCAAAGATGAGAGCAAATGGATCGACTGAGCACTCCTTTTAGAATAAGGGCTCAAAGTTTCTCTCCTTCTAGCGCCAATTCTGTTAGTGCAGAATCTGGTTGACGTTGGAATTGAGCTAGAGCTGGAGAAGACGGGATCACCACCAGTGATCTATAAAATAAAGTCCTAACCAGAGTCGAAGGTGGTGGCTCTGGCTGGACCCTTCGATGATCAAGTCAACTCTTCTGACTAATGAAATGGAGTGCTTAGAAAATTTAGGAGCAGAGTAATGGAAAGGAGAATGAGAGCTTAGAGAAAAAATGAATTTGGAGGATCTCTTTTATAGATGGAGCCTAAAACAAATTGATCGTAACAGCCATAACTATCTAGTAGTGGGCCGTTCAGGCCACGTGGAGTTTGTTATGGAAGGTGGTGTCCGTTGTCATGATGCACCAGTCCGTTGGAATTGAATAGTTGAAATTAGAGGGAGTAGGCATTAGCAATGAAGAGCTTTGAATCGCAATAGTTCCAAAGAGGTTCGGGCTCCTTTGAGGTTGTCCGCATATAGATTGATTTGTATTGAGTTGGTAGCTAAATTTATGTGAATGACAAGATCCTTTTAGATGGTTGGAAAGAGATTGACTGAAAGGAGCTTGCCTGGCGACTGGAAGGAGATCGATTAGAAGGAGGTCGGCTAAAGCAAGCTTGCCTGGTGATTGGATGGAGATCGTCCGAAAGGTGTTCAACAGGAGGAGTTTATCTTGAAGGAGGATGACTTAAATCCTGTTATTCACTTTCAGTCAAAGGATAGGGTTAGTATAGCAATAATTCTCCTTCATCATTCAAGATCGTGCCACCGAACTTCGGTGTGCTTTCGGAAGGTTATGTAGCATGAACTCATCTCTGAGGAGATTGACAAATCTTAGCAGGAATGAGGTTGGTAGTCAAGGACTTCGATGAGTAGTATTTTGCCCCCAATAAGCCCTTTGGACAACTAGATGGAGTTTGACAGGAGTTCGATTAGAGGGGTCCGGAAGGTACATTGCTGAAGAAATCTGAAAGATAGGAGGCTGGAGGAAATTTGGCTTCTCTGAGGTTATCTGACAATTAGGAGGAGTTTGGCTGGCGAGAACTTAGTTGGCAGTTGTGATGGATGGATGACTTTGATACTCTTATGACTCATTCATTCTTTTTAGAGCTCAGCTATTTTCAAGGCCATCTAAAGGCTAATAAAAGAGAGATGAGGCCCTCTTGCCTACATACTCAAAGCTCTTGGTGCGAGAATGCAGAGGTCTACCACTCTTCATAGATTATGGAAGTTCGTCCAGGAAGAAGTTCTGTCAATTCGATGTTGAACCAATATTGAAAAGCCTTGATGGGTTCCAGTTGAGAAGGGGTTCAAGCAGCTTCAAGGTCGGCCAGGCCAAAATGCATTGGAACCGAACACTCAACTGCTTGGAGGGTCGCCATCACTGTTCAAGCTCGTCTAGGTGAAACCTGTAATGCTTTGTAGGTTCTAGAGTCACTAATTGAAGTTTGCCATGGTTGTTGTCACCGGACGAGGTTACCTCAAGACCTGAGATCTTGTTGGACTTCAGCAGGAAAGGTTTTACCCCTAACAAGACTATTCACTAAGCACATGGTGTGGCTCATTGAGAATAAGAAGTCCATAAAAGAGATGCTACAGTCAGTGAAGGACTGCTAGAAGGCAGTAGAGGAAAAAGCTGCAAAGGAGGCCAAGATCTCCAAGGAGCTGAAGAAGTAGCTTTAGGAGAAATTGGCCACAATATAAGAGAAGACAAGACCTTGATGGATCATCAGAGAAAAAACAATGAAGGAGAGAAGAGGCTGCTGGAGCTACAACAAGAGGTCTCCAAGATTTTTGAGTTGGAGACTAGGGTAAAGGAGCTGGAAGGGATGGTGGCCTCCCAAGATGATACGGTGGCTACTCGGGATAAGACCCTTCTGGTTTACCAGAGGGATGCGGAGTGCTTAAAGGCTGCTATTGCTAGAGTGTGGAGGACTACAAATCCTCTAATGCCTTTTAGGAGGAAGTTACTCAGGCTTTGGGGGAGGCCTTCGATTGCAGGTTCAATAGGTATAAGAGTCTAGTTGAGAAACTCTTTCCCAACTTAGACTTGAGTGGTGTTACCCAGCAGATCATTCTCTCACTAATGTCGAAGGCAGTCATCCAGCCGACAGCGAATGCGGCTCCTCCTGTAGATATACCTCAGTCTGCCCTCGAGATGGTTCTTATGCAGCTCCCTCCTACTGAGACCCTAGCCCTTGTAGAGACCCCTACTCCTATTGAGACCCCAGCTCCTACCGAGACCCCTACTTCTACCGAGACCCTAGCCATCGAGATCATATCATTGGAAGATAACCAAGCAGCTACTCCTACACAAGCTCCTCAGATAGATGCTTGATTTTTGTAATCTCTTCTTTTTTTTTTCTCTTTTGTATTAGCCTAATTTGGGCCTTTTGTATGAATATTTTCAAAGTAATAAAAAATTTCTTGTTGATATGACTATATGTTTGTATGTGATGTCGAACATTTCCAATCTAGGGTAATCCACTATGGGGTACAATGATTTTCACTCAAAAATTTTTCTAAATCATGTATAATATATAATAATTGACTTTTAATCAAGTTCATTTCAGTTAACCTTAGTCGGATCATGATGTGTATTCCCTTAGCAAATGTATGCATGGAATAGTATTCTTCAATTAGGAGTTGAACTTTAATTAAAATTGGGTAGTTATTTAGAAGTACCCCTACTTGAATCTAGAATTGGTAGGTCAGTTTTTTCTCCCATCTCGTAGGAGTCCAACTAACTGCTTCCCTTCTTTTTCTAAGGATTTTATAGAAAATCTAAGATAACCTCGATTTGGAGATCATTATTTGGTAGGACTTTAAGATAACCTCGATCCAAAGATCGGTACTTGATAAAACTTTCAGATAACGTCAATCCAGATATTGGTATTGAATAGAGCTTCAAGACAACCCAAATCTAGAGATTGGTATTTTGAGAGAAATTCTTGATAACCTTGATTCATAGATCGATATTTGATAGAGCTTCAAGACAACCTCAATCTGAAGTTCTGTATTTTTCACTGATAGGAAGATCTTATCTTCTTTTGTGCCCTTTAAGGCTTTACTAGAAGGAATCTCTATTCCTAGGCCACAAGATAAATCTGATCTGATCAGATCTGAAGCAAAATTTTTTTAAAAAAAATTCTATGATCTGATCAAATTTGAGAATTTTCATATCTAATTAGATTGATCTAAATATAAAATTAAAATTAAAATTAAATCAATAATATCTCATATTACCTGATTGGATAAATAGTTTATCTTGCAGCGATGATCTGACAATTCTTCAAAGTTCCAATGCAAAACATGCATGCTCTGGCCTCTACCAGAGTCCACTCGGGTCAGATCTGGATGCCCTCTCTTTCTGGATTTGATCTCAGAAAATCAAATTTGTTGTCAATCTGTGGAGCCTTTGAACTGATCTTTGATAGCAACACATTCATCTCTTGATCCAAAACTTATTATGCAGCCTTTGCAGGATCAGGGATCAACTCTTGCTTGCTGATTTTGCCCAACTCCTTGGGCATGGGAAGAGGGAGAGGAGGAGTAGAGGAGGCATGAAGATAGATGGAGAGGCAAGGTTTTGGCATGGAACAACTAGGATAAGATACCCTAGGGCGTAGGGGTCTTTAAATAGACCTAGGGGCTACCCTGGAGTCCTAAGGCTTTAAGTAACTAATTTACTTAAAGCAGAAGGACTCCACTCAGCCTTCCACGCCACATCCCATTTTCTTTTGAATTTTTATCGCACAAAACATTAGAAAAAATGGCATAGAGATGGGATAAGGGAGAAGGTTGGCGCATTGCACTTATCTCCCTAGAGTTTGAACACTTTCAAACTCTATCTACCTTATCTAGTAAGGGTGCATGCCAAGAGGGGGCATGCACCTTGGCGTGCACCCTCATCTCTAGGGGATGCATGCCCCTCTCCCTCAATTCCTGCAAAGCTTGGTCAAAGTTGACCTCTTGTCTCATTCCATCTCATGGGATTAAAACAAGCCCTAAACTAGTCAGGATAAGCCTTGATCTAATCAGGACAAGCTTCAGTTGGACCAGGGCAAATCCATATCGAATTTTTGGATGAGCCAAATCCAATTTGACTCAACTGAGATGAACCAAAAAGATGATAGAAAGAGAAAGTCAGGTCCAATCATGTGCTAGCATGATTTTCTTGAACTTGATTAGAACTAATCCAAATCAATCAAACTCGGATAGTCCAATTGATGACATCCAGATCCAAACTCTTATTTGTGTGATCCAGTTAGATTTAGTTTTATATGGTAATGGGACATGTCATAATCACTATCATCAATATCATCAAAATATCTTTTGATGGACCAGAACTCTTCTAATTCATCTAATTAGAATCGTCGATCAACAAGATAATTCTAATTGATCCCAAAATCTACTAATGACACCTAGCAATATATGGTGGTAACCCATCAGAATTGAATACAAACCTCTCGGTGCAGCTACCTATGTGATTGGGTTCTTCTATCATGAGCCTCGATAGGATCCAGATTAAGGTGAACTTGTCAGATCCTACACCTATCATATGAATAAGTCATTTGATTCAAGTCCGATGTGAAATCCTAATAGAAACTACTTTCTATTATTTTATACTGCCATGGCCATAAGCTTAAGAACTCGATCTCATGATCATCATAGGACTATTTCTCCTTTATCGAGGTTGATAGATCTCCTATTGGTGTGATCTAATTCTTACAATAAAAATTCTATAGCCAACATACACCTGAGGATTTTGAATGGCTAGGATATCGAGTTTTGGTATAATTAAACTATAACACACTTAAGGTGAATTGCTAATCCACCTCAGGTCGAAGAACTAGACACACGATTATAGCAACGAGCTGGTCATCAACTAGAAAGTAGACTCCTGTATGACTACTCGAGGTGGTCACGCTCAATATCCTTGTTCTCAATAAGTATCAGTACTCTTGCTCCGATGTCTCCATACCATAGACTCAAGACTCATCTATTCTAATGAAGCGATCGTATACTGATCTTTCATATCGATCACCATCCTTGTGATGATCCTATGATCGAAAGTAATTTATGAGTTAATTATGATAATATATGCCTTAAATTCTTAACTCTTAAGAATATGTGTTATCATGTCCATTATCTCAATGGATGTATCACTAACATTTTAAATACACAATATGCGAGAATAAATAATTTTTTATTAATTTTAAATCAAAATTATAAAAATATTTCTAGAAAGTATTTTATAAGTGTCAGTCAATCTGACTTCTAGGACACATATCTCACAAACTTTCACTTGACCTAAAGCCAATTGGCTACAAATTTAAGTTCCATCTTCTCAAGATGGGCTTCGATCTTCTGTTGGTCTAAAGCTTTTATCAATGGGTCAACCGCATTGTCTATAGTGTCGACTCTCTTAACCTCGATGTATTTCTTCTCGAGATAATTATGGATGAGGTAGAACTGTCGCTCAATGTGCTTGGACTTCTAGTGAGACTTTGGCTTCTTAGCCAGGGCTGTGATGTCATTATTATAATAATATAGAGGAACGACACCTGATGGTCTCACTTCAAGCTCTATAATGAACTTTTTAAGCCAAAATGTCTTCTTTGCAGCTTTCGAGGTAGCGATGTATATATTCTACTTTCATGGTGGAGTCTGCTCTTATGGTCTGCTTGAAACTCTTCCAGCTTATAGCACCATCATTGCATAGGAATAGACTTTAAAATGTTGACTTTCAACCATCTATGTCAGACATAAAGTTTGAGTCTGTATACCCCTGGACCTGAAGTTCTTCAATACCAAAGACCAGAAACATATCCTTAGTCCTTCTCAAGTACTTAAGGATATATTTCATAGAAGTCCAGTACTCTTCATCTAGATTTGACTGATACCTGCTTGTGACACTCACAGCATGGGCGATATCAGGTCGTGTATGTAGCATGGTATATATGAGCATTGCTATTACTGAAGCAAAAGGGATCTTGCTCGTGCGTTCAATCTCCTCGGTGTGTTGGGGCACATCCTTTTTGAGAGATGAATGCCATGTCTGAAGGGCACCAGTCCTCTCTTGGAGTTCTCCATGCTGAACCTCTTTAGCACCTCCTCTATGTACATCTTCCGTGAGAGATCTAGCATCCTCTTTGGTCTATTCCTATAGATCTTAATCTCCAAAATAAAGGATTCTCCTAGGTCTTTCATAAAAAACTTTTTAGACAACCACACCTTGACCGAGGTCAACATAGGAATGTCGTTCTCAATTAGGAGGATGTCATCTACGTACAGTATGAGGAAGACAATAATGCTCCCACTGACCTTCTTAAATACATAGGATTTTTTCTCATTCTTGATGAAACTAAATAATTTGATCACATCATTAAAATGAGTATTCCAGCTCTAAGATGCTTGCTTGAGTCTATAGATGGACCTTTGTAGCTTGCAAACCTTGTGATCACCATCATCGGATATAAAACCAAAGGGTAGTTCCATATAGATATCTTTCTTAAGATATCTATTTAGGAATATCATTTTCATGTCCATCTACCGTATTTTATAATCAAAATATGCCACAATCGCAAGCAACATGTGAATGAATTTAAGCATGGCCACTAGCGAGAAGATATTTTGATAGTCAATGTCTTCATGCTGACTATACCCTTTCGCCACTAGTCTAGCATTGAATGCTCCACATTTCTATCTATCTCTATCTTTCTCTTGAAGATCCATTTATAGCCAATAGGTACTATACCTTCAGATGAATCTACAAAGGTCTAGACTTGGTTCGAGCACATCGAGTCAATCTCTGATTTCATTATCTCTACCCATTTTTTGAAGTCAATATTTGATATTGCCTCGTCATAGATTTTGGGATCATCACCATGAATCCCATTTTTCATGAGGAATATTTTTTCTACATCCTCTAAAATAGTATTGAAGTACCACTTAGAAGGATGAAAAATCTTATTTGACCTATGAGGTGCAGGAGGTAGTGTGTGAATCGACTCAGACTGACTGGGTTCTTTAGGTTTCTTGGCTCATTGCTCTTTGGAGACTTTTTCTTCGAGCCTAATCTATCTCCCGATGCCACCATCTTGAATAAACTATTTTTCAAGAAAAATGGCATGTCGACTCACAATCACATTATGATCTTTCGAAAGATAGAAGTAATATCCTAATGACTCTTTAGGATATCCAATAAATCGAGCTTTAAAGGACCTAGACTCTAACTTGTCTGCCTACTATCTCTTGACATGAGTCAAACAATCCTAAATTCTGAGATGACTCAGACATGGCTTCTTACCATGCCATATCTTATATGGTGTGGTAGGAATGATTTTAGATGGAATCCTATTCAATAAATAAATAGCTATCATTAAACTACATCCCTAAAAAAGTTTAGGAAGGCTCATGAAGCTCATCATGGATTGGATCATATAGGATTCGATTTCTTTATTCTGAAACTCCATTGAGTTGAGATGTTCTAGATGGAGTCCATTGTGAGACCATGCCATTATCCTTGAGATAGTCCAAAAATTCTCGACTAAGGTATTCGTCTCCTTGATCTGATCGAAGAACCTTAATAGGCTTTTCAATTTATTTTCTACTTCATGTCTAAATTCTTTGAACTTTTTAAAAGCTTCAGACTTAAGTCACATCAGGTACACATACCCATATCGAGATAAGTTATCGATAAAAGTAATGAAGTAGACAAAGTTGTCTTTGACCGGTATATCGAATGGGCCACACACATATATTTGTATCAGGGCAAGTAGGTCTATGGCCCTTTCCCCATGTCCTGTAAAGGGCAGCTTCGTTATTTTATCTTGAAGACATGACTCATAAATTAGATATAACTCAAAAGTCAATGGATCCATTAGTCTAGATTTCTCCAATTTGTTAATTATGTCTTTAGCTATATGACCTAGCCTAAGGTGCCATAGATACCTTTCATTTAGACTATCGCTAGGTCATTTCAATCCTATGGCATTCACGCTTTGCTCGACATTGTATGTAGAAACATCTACATATAATTGATAGAGATTGTTAATTAAGAAATCACTTGCAATTTTATTTCTTTCAAAAAGAATGGTATAGTGGTCCTTAAAAAAACTAATTACATAACTTTCTTATACTAAGCATTAAATAGAAATCAAATTCCTGCTTGTAGCAGGTACAAAATAATAGTCCCTAAGAACTAAGACATATCCATATGGTAATAAAAAAGGGTACGATCCAATGGCTATAACAGCAACTCTTGGTTTATTTTCGAGGCGTAGGATCATCTTGCCTTCCCTCAACCTCCTGCTATCCTCAAGATCCTACATAGAAGTGCACAAATGGGCACTAGAACCAGAGTCAAGCATCCAACTAGATGCAGAAGATACCATAAGATTAGTCTCAATGATGAGCATACCTCCAAAAGGTCCTCCTTCCTTCTTGTTCTTTAGGCTAGCTAGGTATGCAGGACAGTTCCACTTCTAATGGCTATTGGAGTTGTAATGGAAATACTTTTCATTCTCCAAGGCCTTCTTTTTCCCCTTAGTTTTCTATTTTTTTGCAGACTTCCTCTTCTTTCCAAAATACTTTCTTTTGAAAGAAGTCCACTCTATAGCCATAACTGAGCCCTTTGAACTCTTCAAAGTTGTTGCCTAGAGGTAGTAACCCAAGAGGGGGGGAGTGGAGGGGGGGGGGGGGGTGAATTAGGTTCTTATAAAAGCTTTGGCCAAATTTAACTCTAAGCAATTTTGTGCTTTGATTTTAATTTAAGTAGTGAGGATGAGATGTATATAATATGAGCAGCAGAATTAAGATAACAAAATCAAACTATGAAAGTAAAGTAAGAATTATAAGCATACAAAGTATATAGAGAGATAGAAGAAAAAAGCACAACACAAATACACAAAGATTTATAGTGGTTCGGAGCAATCCGCTCCTACGTCCACTCTCCAAGCTTCCCTTAGAAATTCCACTATAATCTACCCTTGATTACAGTATGTTTGTTTTTTCAGGCTCATAAACAAACCTAGTTGATTTTCATAAGAGCACCAACCAAAATCAACACCATTAATTTTTCGGATTCACTAACAACCCAGTTGATTTTCTGGGATCACCAACCAAAACCTATAATATCCAATTTTGGACTTGGATGGGCCTAAATCATAAGTTTCTTTCCCCCAAAGAAATTTGTAAAGAAATCAAAAAATATAAGTAAAGTTTCAGCATAATATAAAAAATAGAGTATAAGCTCTTTTAAATCCTAAAGAACAAGCCGGTAATATGCTTGATTGAGGCTTGGCTTTTCTTCAAATTATGCTTGAGAGGATGTGAAAGATGTTGGAGAAGATTGCTTTGAAGGCTCATCGAAATTTGTGCACAACACTCCTCTCTTTTTCCTTTTCTTTGGATATTCAATGTTTCTCACAAAATCTGAAAGATTCTCTCTCTAAATCTCTTAATCTCTTTCTTATATTTTTTCAATTGATTCTCCACCTTTAAATACCTTTAGAGAAGGTTGGAGAGAGAGTTCTTAGCCATTGGAAGCGCTGAAATAGCTGTTAGGGTCGAAAAATAGCCATTGGAAAACTACCCATTGAAAACTATCTGTGCAGATCGAGACCTCTCAATTTTTCATAAGACCTCTCGTCAGATTTTGAGACCTCAGTTTTTCACGAGACGTCTTATCAGAACCATGAGACTCTCGAGAAATCTACAAGACCTCTCGCTCTCAGAGCACAGAAATAAAGTTTTTGTCTCCTGAGAACGAGACATCTCGAGTTCAACTCGAGACCTCTCGAGACTGTGCCAGAATACTATTTTATTGTGCCAGACCACTCGAGAGCTCTCAAAAAAAATTTGAGATGATTTGAAAAATCCTGACTTCATTTTTCTTTAATGTTTGACCTTCCAAACTTGAGTTTCTTGGCCCCAAACACTTTTAAATATAATTGCTTCCTTCAATTTTAATTTCTCTTCTTTCAATCATACTTTCTTCATACCAAGCCATCCAAATATGTGTGAATTTGCTCTTTTAAGTATTTTGGTATGACATCTTGAGAGAATTTATTCTTGAGATAAATTCTTTATTTTGGATACTTGAAAAATTCTACACACATTCTTGAAATACATGATTAGATACATAATATACTCAATATTTTGGAATCATCAAAATCAATCTTAGGATCAACAATCTCTTCTTTTTGATGATGATAAAATCTTGAGTATATGCACAATAAAAGCAAATAATGTATTTCTATGCATTTTGCTGAAATGTATCATGAAATATAGATTAAACACATGAATGAGTACTTCATGAATGTTCTCAATTATTCTTTTGGTTCATTGCACATATTTCATATACTCATAAAAAAAATATTTCAATTCATATCAGTGAGTATTAAGATTTCATTTCAAGCATCAATACAATTCGAATGAGTTTCTTCAAGCATATACTCAACATTCCTCTCCCCCTTTTTGACAACATCAAAAAGCTCATGGGAAAGAAATAAGAAACAATCATCAAAATCAATAATATGATTGTATCAAAGTAAGATTGCATTAAGTTCAAAAAATTAATTTATATGAGTTATCAAGATCAACATCAAAACATTAAATTGAGAGATGTATTAAATTCATGAAATCAATTTAAATGAATCATCCTTTTTTAAAAAAATTATCATTTGACTCAAAATAAGTTTCAAATATTTATTTTAATTTTATAAATAAGCTTGAATTTAAATATTATATGCTTTCCCTCTTTTTAAATGAATATGATCTTTATTTAGATTTTAAAATATGTACTTTTAAGTTTTAAGAGGAATAGAGCTTTTCAAATTATTTGAATATAAAATCATGTATAATATATACTTTAATATTCTAACTTTTCTTTTCTTAAGAAATTTTGATCAATTAAATTTGGAAAAGGTATGTATCAGGAATGTATCGAATAAAGTAAAATAAACAGTATCAAAGCATAAGATAGTCACATTTTTAAATTCATTGGTTTGAGTAAAATATTATTTCAAAATAAATAATTCATAAGAATTTTGCAATGCACATGAGAAATTTAGAATCAAATTTGAATTTTCAAATGGGTTTCAAAATTTATTCTTTGGAGTAAGAATATGTTTTCAAATTAGTTAAAATTTTTTTAATCAAATCAAGTTAGAAAATATCTCTCCCCCTGTTTTTCATACTTATAGCAAGATTAATTTACTTTTCAACTTTTTTTTCTTCTTTATTTCAAATCAAGCAAATTCAACATGAATTTAACCACTAAATTTAGACTTTTAAAATTTAAAATATATTTTTAATTTTAAAAGCTTTTTTTATTAAATGATTACTTCTTCTTTAATATTTTCTCCTTCTTACTTTAACAAACAAAGTCATTTCTTTGAAAGATTTTCTTGATACCAATTAAACTAAGCTTTAGATCAAATCATGATTTTCTTGGTTCAACACCATTTAGAGATTAACTTGCAAATTTAGCTTGATATCAATGATTTTAGTTTTGAGTTAAATCAAGATGAATTGATTCAAATTAAATAGTTTAAGGATTTAGAATGATAAATCAATTTGAATTGATATCAGCAAATTAGTTAAGGCAAATCATAAAAAAATTTTCAGTCATTCTTCAAAAAGATCATTTCTTCCTTTTCATAAGAAATATCAAATAATTAGGTTCAGAAAAGGTATGTATTTTTGAATTTGTTTCAAATGATATCATATCAAACATATAGCTGTGTAAAATTATATTTGAAATAAAAACATTCTTCTCTTTTTGCTAAAAGATAAATCAATTAGATACATGGCAATAGTAAGTTGTTTGATATCAAATAATTAAAACTAAAGTTCTCTATGAATATTTAGCAATTTAAAACATTCATATCCAATAAGAATCTTTTAATTTAAATTTATTAATTATAAAATTGATATGGGAAGACTTAAAATATTATGCTAAATTTTAAAATAAAACATTTTATCCATAGCATGATATATAGAGGAGAGCATATTAATCTTTAAAATCAAAGCATTCAAATTATTGCAAGCATCAAAATCAATCATACTTATCAAAACATGAAAGGAGTTATCATATGCATATATATTAACAAATCATTAAAGTTAATATATCAAACTTTCAATTCATAGAGTATGATCATTTTAAGCAATGATAAATCATCAAAATCAATCAAACATGCTTAATAATTATGCTAATTAATAATCAAAATATATTTAGCAAATAAAGATGGCATGGTGTGAGAATAGCTTAGATTTTACCAAATAGCACCATCCATCTATTTTCATTTTCAAGGCATCCATAAAAATTTTCTTCCTTTTATTTCATTTGGATCCTTAGTGCACCTGCAAAGTCACTTAATGATTTTTGGTACCCAAGTCATCTTGGATCCATAGGAGTTAGTATTCAAGATTTTTTTTGGAACTCAAATTTGTTTAATCAAAGTTTGGCCAATTCTTTTAATATTACATTCAAAAATTTTATTGCCTACTTTGTTACATTTAAAACATGTAATTGAATGATTTTCAAATGAAGCTTTGCTAAACATATTTTTGACAAATTTCTATTTTCTCAATGAATTATAATCAATTTCTGCTTTATCAAAAATGATCTTTTGATTATCTAAAATTGCTTGAAGCTTTTGAGATCCAATTATAAATTTTTTGAGCATGGGCTTCAAGTTTTCAATCTCTTTTCTCAATTTTTCATTTTCTTCCATAAGAGATTTTTTTTCTTCTAATAATTTTTCTTTCTCTTCAATGTAAAGTTTTGATTTTTTGAATTCCTCTTTCAACTTAATAATTTTTTCAACTAAAGATTTTTTAGATTTAAAAAGTACATTCTTTTCTTTAGCCAAAGAATTTATTTCTTTTAAAAGATCTTCTTTTTCACTCAAAGATTATTCTTTTCATCATCTAAAAGAAGATTTGATCTTTTAAGCTCTTTATTTTTCAGCCTTAAATTTTTGTATTCATTCATTAAATCGTTAAAGGCTTCAAACAATTCCTCAAGTGTAAACTCGGAGGAGTTTTTAGAATTTACCTCATCCTCAATGACCATGAGGCAAAGATTTTCCACTTTTTTTTCCTCATTCTTTTCTTCTTTGCTTTGCTCCCCCTAAATTGATACATTCTTCTTTTTTTGTTTCTTCTTCTTTTTCTTCTTTTCATCCTCATGAGACTATAAGGCATAGGTTGGGGTGAGATTCTTTTTCTTCTTGGGAGCTTGATTCTTCTATTTGATTTGCTCTCTTATAAATTCTTTCCAATTTTTCTCATACATGTTTTACTGAAATACATGAAGAAATTGCATTAAATACATTTAACTCTAAGGAGCAATAAAGTATATTCATGGCCTTAGCATTAAGTTGGGCCATTTCTTTATCATTCTCTTTTAATGCTTTGGGGATGTGTGAGCCATCGATTATAATCTTTTATAGGTTATAATTATGTGCTTGTATGAAGATGCGCATGCATGCTTTTTAATAACTATAATGTGAGCCATTAAAAAGTAGAGGTCTATCTATAGAATATCCTTCAAAAAACAAAGACTCCATTTGGGTTGCCATAATCTTTATCTCTAGATAATTAGGTCAATAATCAATAATAGAGCACCTGCTCTAATACCAATTGTTGCTCAAAGGTAGCAACCCAAGAGGAGGGGTGAATTGGGTTCTTATAAAAGCTTTGGCCAAATTTAACTCTAAGCAATTATATGCTTTGATTTTAATCTAAGTGGTGAGGATGAGATGTATATAATATGAGCAGCGGAATTAAGATAACAAAATCAAACTATGAAAGTATAGTAAGAATTATAAGCATGCAAAGTATATAGAGAGATAGAAGAAAAAAGCATAACACAAACACACAAAAATTTATAGTGGTTCAGAGCAACTCACTCCTACATCCACTTCCTAAACTTCTCTTGGAAATTCTACTATAATCTATCCTTGACTATAGTGTGTTTATTTTCTCAGGCTCACAAACAAATCTAGTTGATTTTCACAGGAGCACCAACCAAAATCTAACATCGTTAGTTTTTCGGATTCACTAACAACCTAGTTGATTTTTTGGGATCACCAATCAAAACCTACAATATCCAATTTTGGGCTTGAACGGGCCTAAATCCCAAGTTTCTTTCTCCCAAAGAAACTTATAAAGAAATCAAAAAATATGAGTAAAGTTTCAGCACAATATAAAAAATAGAGTATAAGCTTTTTTAAATCCTAAAGATCAAGTCGATAATATGCTCAATTGAAGCTTGGCTTTTCTTTAAATTATGCTTGAGAGGATGTGAAAGATGTTAGAGAAGATTGCTTTGAAGGCTCGCTAAAATCTATGCACAACACTCCTCTCTCTTTTTTTTCTTTGGATATTCAATGTTCCTCATAAAATCTGAAAGATTCTCTCTCTAAATCCCTTAATTTCTTTCTTCTATTTTTTTCAATTAATTCTCCATATTTAAATATCTTTAAAGAAGGTTGGAGAGAGAGTTCTTAGCTGTTGGAAGCTCTAAAATAGCTGTTGGGGTCGAAAAATAGCCATTGAAAAACTATCCATTGAAGGCTGTCTGTGCAAATCGAGATCTCTCAATTTTTCATGAGATCTCTCGTTAGATTTTGAGACCTCTCAATTTTTCATGAGATGTCTCGTCAGAACCACAAGACCTCTCAAGAAATCTATGAGATCTCTCGCTCTCAGAGCATAGAAATAAAGTTTCTATCTCCTGAGAATGAGACATCTCGAGTTCAACTCGAGACCTCTCGAGACTATGCTAGAATACTATTTCATTATGCCAGACCACTCGAGAGCTCTCAAAAAAAATTCAAGACGTCTCGAAAAATCTTTACTTCATTTTTCTTCAATGTTTGACCTTCCAAACTTAAGTTTCTTGGCTCCAAACACTTTTAAATATAATTGCTTCCTTCAATTTTAATTTCTCTTCTTTCAATCATACTTTCTTCATACCATGCCATCCAAATATGCATGAATTTGCTCTTTTAGGTATTTTGGCATGGCATCTTGAGAGGATTTATTCTTGAGATAAATTCTTCATTTTGGATACTTGAAAAATCCTACACACATTCTTAAAATACATGATTAGATACATAATATACTCAATATTTTGGAATCATCAAAATCAATGTCAGGGTCAACAAAAATCTACTCAGCAGTGATAAGCATATTCATCAATTTAGCAAAGGTGCACTAGAGCTTATTCATATTGAAGTTCATGATGATTGCCCATATGAATCAATCAAGGACTATAGGATCACATCAATCTATAGGTCCTTGTCCATCAGGACGCTGAGCTTCTTAAGCTCTTCTAGGTTCTTGATCATCGTCAGGCAATGATATTAGACCGACTGCCTATCATGCATTTGTATCTTAAAATATCTTCTTGAGACTTGATTATGCGCTATGCAACTTTATTCACCATACAACTCTTGTAGGTGAGCCAACATTTGGCATGCAATCCTAATATCCTCATGTTGGTGCTGCAACTCATCAGACATTGAGCCCAATATATAGCACCTGACCTTGTTGTCATCATCCAACCACTTCTCATGAGATATTTTCTAATTAGCAGTTAGACGGGCTAGAAGAGTGGAAAGTTCCTGGTCCAGCACATAGGATAGCTTTTCGAAACTCAAAATAATTTTAAGATTTCTTAGCCAATCATTATAATTGGATCTAGTCAGTTTGTGAGTATTTAAGATTCGGGCTAGGGGGTTTGATGTAGATATCTTCCTGTAGAGTGTCAAAGTTTCTAGCTAAATTTGAAATTAACTTAACCAATTTATTTAGGGGTTTCATTTTTAGACAAATTTAGGCTTCCACTATTTTCTAAGATCCCTACAATTCCTTAGCAAATATGTGAAATCTCCATGATCAAAGACTTTTAGTGGGTGATATGGTCCTACCGATTGGCTCAGCACCTCACCTAACAATTATTGGTGATGGGTCAGTCAATAAGTGGATAGCTCTTATCCAATATTTCTCTAAATATGGTGCATCTAAACTTGATCTCTAATTCATAAAGCTACCGTGCCTAAAATATTGCTCCACTCCTTAGTTAAGTTAGACCCACCATTTATACAAACTGGATTCATGATCGGGACCCTCATTATATCAAAAATATTAAGCCCAACCCATCCTCCAATCCATAGTATCCTATGATAGATGTGGTTGCATCTTTCTAATGCAACTGAACCACTGTATCCAGCCAAAAATAATCAACCCTAGGAAGAGCCTACACATCTATAATGATGGAAGATCAATAATTTAATATTTTTTTAAAAAGATTTTAATTTAGGTCTCTTAGACTCAACTAGTCATAACAATTATGACTAACCTAGTGGCATGAGTTAGCTCGAATTGTTAGCCACCATAATACAAAAATGGATGGACCCAATAGACCAAGTGAGATAGATGGAAGGTGATAAGTACCATAAATTCATCAATAAAATATTAATTTATCAATTAATTTATATTAATTTTTAAAATTAATAATTAATTTATATATATATTTAAAAAATTAATATTTTTTAATTAAAAAAATTAATTAAAAATAATTAAAAAATAAAATATTATTATCAATAAAAAGCTTATTTTTTTATCATAATAAAATAAATTTAAAGTAAAATGGAGTTAAAATAGATCTGATATAAATTTTTAAAAAAATAAAATAAAATAAAATAAAAAGGAATTGGCTCAGCTAGCTCTTTCAACCAAGTCGGTGCACCCAACCAAGCCACTACATCTAGCTCAATCGGTGCATCCCAGCTCGGCCGGCGCATCACTGAAGCTGGCTTAACCATAGAAGTTGATCGATCGATCCATGATCCAGGCATGGACCTCCAGCTCAGCAATGTTTGGCCAATAACACGCTACCACGTGGTGGACCAAGACCGCTGAAAGACTTATAGGAAATTCATCATAATGCATAGGGGCAAAATGGTAATTTCATAAGGCATGGTGTATGCCGATTGGTTGTGGTCTACGGTACGCTCAGTCTACGCGGTCCATATGCACAGTAATTGCACCATCAGATGGCTGTGGTGGTTTCTAGTCTGGATCCAATAGCCATGGCTTTTTCCTACTTTGATTCGATTTCCATCAACCTCCCTGATCATGATCCGATGGCCGATAGTGCTCCAAAGTCTGATTCGACATTCGTGGAAGCTCCTAGCGGCAATCAATCCTCCCAGTAATGATCCAACGGCCTAATTTGCTCCATCGAGGTGTGATCTGATGGTCTACATTAAATCCGACTATGGATAGATTTTTAAAAGGATTTTTAAGTGATTTTAGGATTGTTTGATCTCCATCTAACAGCTAGATTTCATCCAGAGCAGCAGAATTCGATCCAGAACTCTTTCAATCCGAGTTTTCATCAAATTTCTCCATATTTTGATGATTAAAATAACTCTTAGTCCCACATTCCTGCAGAAAAATCCTCCAGCCCTCCAACACCTATAAATAAGACCTCAGGCCTCCAAAATCAATTGTCTTCGATCATGAAAAAGCTATGGTCTAGGATGGGAGCCATGCTTAGGTTAGAGGCTGCTTTAAGAAAACAAGTGCTGTGAAGAAGAGTTGGCTTCTACCCCATCTCAACGCCGACGCCGATCCCAGATCAAAGATCAACTGGTTTAATTTTTATTTTTTTTATTTTTTTTAATTTCATGTATTTAAATTTTGAACTTTTAACTAATGTAAATTTTAATTTTCAGCTATTTAAATTTATGCTTTTTTTTAAATTATAATTTAATTTCTATACTTTAATTATTTATCTTTATTTTATTGCAAGTAGATGCTAAGATCTAACTAGTAGATCATAGTACGAAGTTTAATTTTCTACATCTTTTAAATTCTACTTTTTATTTATAATCTTATTTTCCAACTTCAACTTTATTTTCAAAACTTTTTCTTTTTTTCTATAAAATCAAAGATTTCAAAATTAAAATACTGCCTTTTCTATGGAGTTGCCCTGACTTACTACTTTCTACCTATTTTTAATTAATTTAAGAAGTCAAAATTAAACTGATAAACATGGTGTCTTAATGATAATATCATAATTTATTAAAGTTTTTGGTGCCATTGTCGAGGATGGCATGAAAATTTATTTCTTTTGATTTCTTTAATTTTTTTATAAATTAATTATAAATAAATTTTTTATTTTTTAAATTTTCTATAAATATTGCTTACTAACTTTTTTTCTTTATTTTGTAGAAAAAAAGAGAAAAAAAAGAGAAGAAAAAAAATTTAGGGAAAGGAAGCTTCCAATTTTGCTTGGTGAGATCAACCTAAACCCTAAATGTCTCTTTTTTTTATTTATTTTATTTTTAAATTAATTTAAAAAATATTCACTTAAACTTAATTAAAAGCTTCATGATAAGAGTAGAAATCTTAATTGCTTAGAGCATGCATCATATTAGTTTTATTTTTACTTTTATTTCTTTTGGTGATTACTGGAGGCAAGGTATGCTTTTCAAGACTCAATTAGTTGCATGCATCTAGTTTAAATTGCATAGAACCCATTGCTTGAAAAAAAATTTTGTGCATATTCATATTAAACCAAATTAAGGATAATACCCATTAAATAAGATAAGATGAAAATTTGATCACCCTTTCTTGGCCCACAAACAACCAACCAGCATTCTGCATTGACCTAAGTCTTTAATTTTAAAATCGATTAGACATCGGCCTTAGAAACTCGAGCTCATTAGGACAAGAAATCCTAAAGTTAGATCGAGTTAGGGTTAGTCAGTTTAACTGATATCTAAGATTAGTAGTTCAGGAATGACTGGGCTTGAAGGAAGGTGGTTTATAATTAATTTTATTAGCTTACCTAACCAAGCACAATTGGTGTCTAAGGCAAGCAACGAGGGGACCTCCACTAATCTTACACTTACTTGGCCAATTGATCGGCTGATTTTATACTTGAAGGATTTGAAGATGATTTTGGCAGTTAGGAGCTGTCTAAATCTAGGACAATCCTTAGTTAGGATTGTTTGCCTAACTTGATTGCTAACTAAAATATTAAATCTAATTAAAACTAATCTTCTCTTTCTTCTTAGCTCTAGGACTCCTTAGAACCTCTTCTTTAGAACTCTTCTTTCTTTCTTCTCCTTTTCTCCTCTTCTCTTTCAAAACAATAAAATAAATTAAATTAAAAAAAATTAAAATTTAAAATTAAATAATAAAAATTATTAAAAATTATTAAAAAATAAAATTATTAAAAAAATAAAATCATTAAAAATTATTAAAATATTTTTAAAAATAATATAATAATATAATAATAAATAATAAATAATAAAAGAATTCTAAAAATTTTAAAAAATAAAATAATAATATAAAAGTTATAAAATTATAAAAAAATTTTAAAAAATTATAAAATAATAAAATAATTCTAAAAATTCTAAAAAATTCTGAACCATATGTTAGGATTGCACTAGTACATACATGATAGAAAATTACTTTACCTGATCTAGTTGAAGCCAACTATAAAATTGAATGGTTGAACCGTATTAAACTCAATAACCAAATGCTAAAAATCTTAGAGAACCATCTAGGTAGATGAAGGAATATTTTATTCCTTCCACCTATAACCCATCGACTTGTATCCAATTATCTGATATTCATGCTATCCACTATGAGATCAAGCCGACCACAATCCAGATGCTCCTATCTTTCTATGGGAACACCAATGAAGATCCTTATAAGTATCTGAATGATTTTTTAGAAATATGCTCTATAGTGAAAATCCAAAATTTAATTGATGATGCTCTTAGACTAATTTTATTCTCTTTTTCATTAAAAGACAAAGCCAAGTATTGGCTTAGCACAATAGGAAGATCAATCAAAACTTAAGCTGAATTACAACATGAATTTCTTAAAAAATTTTATCCCATAGGCCGAACCAACACCATGAGGTGAGCTATCACTGAATTTGCTCAGCTTCCAGGAGAACAAATTCATGAGTCATAGAAGAGACTTAAGAAACTTCTTAGAAAATGGCCACATCATGATCTATCTAAGTGGCAAATAGTTCAAGCCTTCTATGAGAGTTTGGGAGATCAATATAGATAGATGGTAGATGTATCTTATGGAGGTGCATTCATAAACATGAGTGAGGATGAAGCCTATGTTTTGTTTGAAATCTTGAGTGAAAACTCAATTAACCATGCTTCACTATCTTTCTACCAAAAATGGGCAAGGATCCATGAGTTTAAACATCCAAAATCTAGTTCTAATGCTGATTTGAACCTGATAAATAAAGTGGATCTTCTTGCCCAAAAATTAGATTAATTCCTAACCCTAGGTGAATAATCTCCTACATAATTCACATCACCCTCTAATTATCAAGAGATTTGTTCAATCTGTGCTAGCCCAATACATCATATGAGTGAATGTCCTACGGCTGCTCAATTTTCACCTTTTATACAAGAATAAGTTCAAGTTGCATAAGGCTACTCTAAGCTGATTAATGACTCTTTTTCAAACTCATATAATCCAGATTGGAGGAATCATTCTAATTTTTCTTGGATACTCCAACAGACTCAGGCTCAGACCCAATATCAAAATTATGCCTATAATAGTAGTCAACCTAGTAAGACTACCCAATTATCGCATTAGCCATCATACCCACCTCCTCAATAGACCAATCTAGCTGATGATAGATTTAATCAACTTCAACAATTAATCCTATCTCAAACAACAATCTATCACTAGACTTAAAGCATAAATAGGATAATTAGTAGAGTGTAACATGAGGAGAGAACTAGATCAATTGTTAAGCCAACAGATTTCTATAAACAACCCACCTATTGTCTATCAACCATTTAGATCAAATTATCAATCTAATATCCTACTTCAGAATCTCCAATTAAAAAATGCCAAAGTAACTTCTAAACTTAACAGTTATAGGATACTTATAAAATCATATCAAGATCAGGTGACAGAGGCTAGTACTGATGCTAGCCAAAATGAAAAATTAGAGGAATAGGTTAATACTGAGACTAACCATATAGAAGAACCTAAGCTCAGAACTAGTACTGATACTGGTTGCAATATAAATAAGATAGATATAGGGAAGAAGAGAGTAGATGATTTATTCAAAACCTATAAACCTAATGTCCTGCTCCCTTCAGCCCTAGAAGCCGGTTCTTCTTACAAAAACCAAGAGGCATGTAATGAAAAGCCAATGAAGTTATTTAATCAAGATCATATTAACTTATCTCCATAATTAAAGCCACCTTTAGTCATCCTTTCAGTATCCACTGTATCAAACTTAACTCTTAATATAAAAACTTAATTTATGAGCATTTTAGAAGAATAAATAGAAGAAATTCTTGACAAACAAGGGTCTATGAATAAGGTTATGAATTATATTTTCATAATTAATAATGAATATATTAATAAAGAGATAAGAAACTATCTTCCTGAGATGGACAATCCAAAATCATTAAAATTTACTAATTCAATATTTGATACAGGATAGTTAAGTTGTCTTATGTCTGGTTGAAGATGGTAAACTTAGCGCTTGTTGGAAGGCAATCCAATATTTAATTTTTTTTCATCTAATTCATCATTTTAGTTGATTTTTCTTTTAGGACATTTTGAATAAGTTGGAGGAAGAGTCAAATTTTCAAAGGCATATGCTGGACCATCAAAAACATATTTAGTCAGGTATACTCTTTTCTTTCCTTTATTACATCCTTTATTTTTTCTTCTCCATTAAAGACAATATCAATTAAGTTGGGAAGGAGAATAATAAAAAATTTTAATTTTTTAAATCTTCGAAGAAGTTAGTATTTAGCATTTAGACATCCAATTATGCTTAAGAATTAAGTTGAACTAAGTATTTTTAAAAAAAATTGATGCATAGATCAGAGAATTTATGAGATATTGAGGGACCAAGTATTAAGCAAACTCCATAAAGAGTTAAGTCTAAAATATAAAAAAAAATTTCTTTGAGCATTTTTAGTTTTTTCTACTAGCATAAAAAAAAAGTCTACTTTTTATAAGCTTGTGTATAGTAACTATACATTTCTTTATATAAAAAAATTTTAAAATAAAGTATTTTCAAGTACTTCTCACTGAGTAATCGGGCCTTTTTGTCTAAGCAAGCATTGAGTTTCGCATCAAAAGATGGAAATGATGAAGAAGCTCATTGTAAAGCTAGTCTTAACTCGTAGCCTATTTGATTCAAGCTAGTAAGTCTAAGGAATATTTTATATCTAGTGTCCTAAAGTTAACTGGTTTGGAAGTCATTAGCCCAAGACTCGCTACATGGATCAAATTGAAAGCTTAAGGGGTTAAGGCATTCAATAGTGGTACAATGTTAAAAAAAGAAAATACATTGATTTTCCATCGAGTAACTAAATCCCGTTATCTAAGCAAGCAATGATATTCGCATCAAAAAGTAGGCAATATGAATAAAAAAATTAATAAATGAAGCGCCGAAGTAGCAATACACTTATCCATATGAAAGTTTAGATGATTCAAAGATAAAGATAGGGATAATTTAGAAAAAATTAAAAAAAATTAATATTTTTTACTTAATTTTTATATTAGTAAGTACTAATACTACAATGATATACCTCACTCATGCTCTACTAGACATCAATAGCCATTTTGAAAATTACTTAGGTAAAATTCGAAACTCTAAAGTTAAAAGATGTCTAAAACTAAATTCTTTTTGTACTTAAGGATGAGTAAAGATTAAGTTAAGAAGTATGATAAGTACCATAAATTCATCAATAAAAATATTAATTTATTAATTAATTTATGTTAATTTTAAGAATTAATAATTAATTTTTATATATTTTTAAAAATTAATATTTTTTAATTAAAAAATTAATTAAAAATAAAAAAATTAAAAAAATATTATTATCAATAAAAAGAGCTTATTTTTTTAGTCATAATAAAATAAATTTAAACTAAAACGGAGTTAAAATGGATCCGATATGAATTTTTTTAAAAAAAATTAAAATAAAAAAGGAATTGGCTCAGTCGGCTCACCCAGCCAAGCCAGCGCGCCCAGTCAAGCCACTACATCTAGCTCAGTCGACACATCCCAGCTCAGTCAGTGCACTGCTGAAGTTGGCTAAGCTATAGAAGTCGATCGGTTGGTCCACGATCCAGGCATGGACCGCTAGCTCAACAATATTTGGCCAATCACATGCTGCCATGTGGTGGACCAAGACTGCAAAAGGGCTTATAGAAAATTCATCATGATGTATGGGGCAAAATGGTAATTTTATAAGATGTGGTGCATGTTGATTGATTGCGGTCTGCGGTCTGCTCGGTCTATGTGGTCTATATGCATAGTAATTGCACCATCAGACAACTATGGTGGTTTGCGGTCCAAATACAACGGCTAGGGCTTTTCCCTACTTTGATTTGATTTCCATCAGCCTCCTTGATCGTGATCCGACGGTCCTAGAAGCTCCCAATGGTGATCAAACCTATCAACAATGATCCAACGGCCTGATTTGGTCCATCAAGGCATGATCCAATGGCCTACAATAAATCTATCTATGGATAGGCTTTTAAAATAATATTTGAGTGATTTTGGGATCGTTTGATCCCTATCTGATGGCCAGATTTCATCTAAAGCAATAAAATTTGATCCAAAACTCTTTTAATACAAGTTTTCATCAAATTTCTTCATATTTTGATAATTAAAATGGCCCTTAATCCCACATTGCCTATAGAAAAATCCTCCAGCCCTCCAACACCTATAAATAAGACCGTAGGTCTCCAAAATCAATTATCTTCAGTCATGAAAAAGCTATGGTCCAGGGTGGGAGCTATGCTTGGGTTAGAGACTACTATAAGATAATAGGTGTCGTGAAAAAAAAGCTGACTTCTATACCATCTCAATGCCAACACCGATCTAAGATCAGAGATCAGCTATTTTAATTTTTAATTTTTATTCTTTTTTAATTTTATGTATTTAAATTTTAAACTTTTAATTAATATAAATTTTAATTTTTAGCTATTTAAATTTATGCTTTTTAATTCTAATTATAATTTAATTTCTATACTTTAATTATTACTCTTTATTTTATTGCAAGTAGATGCTAAAATCTAACTAGTAGATCTTAATACCAAGTTTAATTTTCTACACCTTTTATATTCTACTTTTTATTTATAATTTTATTTTTTGAATTCAACTTTATTTTCAATTTTTTTTATAAAATCAAAGATTTTAAAATTAAAATACTACCTTTTTTGTGGATTCGATCCGACTCACTGCTTTCTATCTATTTTTAATTGATTTAAGAAGTCGGAATTAAACTGATAAACATGGTATATTAACGATAATATCATGCTCTTATTAGGAGGGATATGCCATTAACTCACCATGAATGCATTCAGATTGAGTAGCTCCCAATTAAAGATCATCGATCATATTTGCCAAACGTACCTTAGAGATCGACTTGTCTAACCAAAACTGATCAATTTAGCCTACAATCCAAGCTCAAACCATGGAGCCAAATTAGGTCTTAAAGTGGTCGACCACATGTGACTGTGAGTCGACCTTGATCAAAACTTACGTCTAATGGAATGATCAAATCTAAGCACTCTTGATCCTACCTAACCAACTCTTGATTCAGTTTAATCAATAGCTAGACCTAAACAAGCTACCCATACCCAAATCCATGTTTTATGAAGGTATCTTAGATCTAAAAATTTTTAATTTTTAGATCTAATTAATTTTATAAATTTAATTCTTAATTAAGTCCAAGGGTTCATAAAACAAAACATGTATCAAAGATCTTGAGATTTTTGGATATAGAATTTGACAAAAAAGTAAATTTTTGACTTTTGATTAAGAACAAACGTGCAACACCCCTACATTACATAAGAGCATCCTATTGAATGAGAATCGAGGGCCTTTAGATCTTTTTTACTCTTATGACCAAATAACCAAGGGGAATGTCTTAATCAAAAATATAAACTACACTATAAAATAGTTAGATCTAATACATATATCTCATATATGATTAAATATCTAAACTACACATTCTTTGCATATATCATATATATTAATTTAAGACATGTATATCATGCTTTCATATCTGATTATATCTCATATAATCATCAAAAAATTAAATGAACATTTCATAAAAAAATTTAGATATAGATTATGACATAAAACTACAAATTTAGTCTAGACATGTATTGCATATATCATATATATCAAAATTTAAAATGCATGTTTTGATTTCAGATCTAATTATATCTCATGTAACATCTAAAAATCACATAATCAGATCATAAAAAAAATTTTAGATCTAATCTAATCATAATCTAGAACTGCCAACCTACTTTGATACCAATTGAAGGAATCTCTATTCCTAGGCCATAGGATCGATCTGATTTGAAGCTGATTTTTTTTTAAAAAAAATTATGATCCAATCAGATTTGAGAGTTTTCAAATCTGATTAGATTGATCTAAATATAAAATTAAAAATTAAAATTAAATCAGTAATATCTCATATTACCTAATCGAGTAAATAGTTTATTCTGCAGCGATGATCTAACGATTCTTTGAGGTTCCGATGCGAGCCATGCACGAGCCCGATCTCTATCGGAGTCCATTCAGGTTAGATCTACATGACCTCTCCTTCTAGATCTAATCTCAAAAAATTAGATCTGATGTCAATCTTTGGAGCCTTTGAACTGATCTTCGACAGCAACATGTTCGTCTCTTGATCAGGAACTTATTGCGCAGCCCTTGCAGGATCAAGGATCAACTCTTGCTTGCTGATTTTGCCCAACTCCTTGAGTGTGGGAAGAGGGAGAGGAGTAGAGGAGGCATGGAGATAGATGGAGAGGCAAGATTTTGGCATCGAACAACTAGGATAAGAAACCCAAGGAAGCAGGGGTAATAGACCTAGGTGCCACCCTAGAGTCCTAAGGCTTTAAGTAACTGATTTACTTAAAGCAGAAGGACTCCACTCTACCTTCCATGCCACATCCAATTTTCTTTTGAATTTTTGTTGCACACAACATTAGAAAAAATGATGTGGAGATGGGATATGGGAGAAGGTTGGCGCATAGCACTTATCTCCCTAGAGTTTGAATACTTTCAAACTCTATCCACCTTATCTAGTAAGGGTGCACGCCAAGAGGGGGAATGCACCCTCATATTCCATGCAAATATCAAGGGGGCATGCTCCCCTAGAAAATTTCTAGGGGGTGCATGCCCCTCTCCCTCAATTCCTACAAAGCTTGGTCAAAGTTGACCTCTTGTCCTATTCCCATTTCAGGAGATTAAGATAAGCCCTGAACTGATTAGGACAAGCCTTGATTTAACAAGGACAAGCTCTAGTCAGACCTATATAAACCCATACAAGATTTTTGATTGAGCCAAATCTAATTTGACTTAGTTGAGATGAACCAAAAAGATGATGGAAGGAGAAAGTCAGGTCCAATCATGTGCTAGCACGATTTTCTTGAACTTGATTGGATCTAATCCAAATCAATTGAAATAGGTTAGCCTAATTGATGACAACTAGATCCAAATCCTTGTTTGTGTAATCTAGTTAGGTTCAGTTTTGTATGATAATAAGATATGTCATGATCTCCATCATTGATATCATCAAAATACCTTTTGATGGATCAAAATTTTTCTGATTCATCCAACTAGAATCATCGATCATCAAGATAATTCTAATTGATCCCAAAATCCACTAGTGACACCTAGTAGTATATGGTGGCAACCCATCAGAACCAAATACAAATATCTCGGTGTAGCTACCTTTACAATTGGGTTCTTCTATCATAAGCTCCAATAGGATCGAGATCAGGATGAACTCGTCAAACCCTACACCTATCATATGAATAAATCATTCAATTTGAGTCCAAAGTGAAATTCTAATAGAAACTTCTTTCTATTATTTTATACTGCCATGGCCATGAGCTTAAGGACTCAATCTTATGATCATCATAGGACTATTCCTCCTCTATCGAGGTTGATAGATCCCCTATTGATGCGATTCAATTCCTATAATGAACATGCTATAGCCAATATACACCTTAGGATTTCGAATGGCTAGAAGATCGAGTTATGGTGTAGTTAAACTATAACACTCTCAAGATGAATTGCTGATCCACGTCAGATCAAAGAACCAGATACACGATTGTAGCATCAAGCTAGTCATCAATGAGAAGGTAGACTTTTTTATGACTGCTCGAGATGGTCACACTCAGTGCCCTTATTCTCAATAAGTACCTATACTCTTGTTCTAGTACCTCCATATCATAGACTCAAGACTCATCTATTCTAAGAAAATGATTGTACTCTGATATTCTAGATCGATCACCATCCTCGTGATGATCCTACGATCAGGAGTAATTTATGAGTTAATTATAATAATACATGCCTTAAATTTCCAACTCTTAAGAATATATGTTATCATACCTATTAACTCAATGGATGTATCACATATGCTTTAAATATACAATATGATAGAATAAATAATTTTTATATTAACTTTAAGTTAAAATTATAAAAATACTTCTAAAAAGTATTTTACAAGTATCAACCAATTTGATTTTTAGGACACATCTAACATTACCAATCTGGAGATTGATTTTCAACGATAGGAAGATCTTATTTTCTTTCATACCCTTTGGGGCTCTATCGATCTAGAGATTGATTTTCAATAGTAAGAAGATCTTATCTTCTTTTGTGCCCTTTGAGGCTTTACTGGACTAGAGATCGATTTTTAATGATAGGAAGATCTTATCTTCTTTCATGTCCTTCGGGGCTCTATTGATTTGGAGATCGATTTTCAATAGTATGGAGATTTTATCTTTTTTTGTACCCTTTGGGGCTCTATTGATCTAGAGATCGATTTTCAATGATAGGTAGATTTTATCTCTTTTCGTGCCCTTTGGAGCTCTATCGATCTAAAGATTAATTTTTAATAGTAGAAAGATCTTATCTTCCTTTGTGCCCTTCGGAGCTTTACCAATCTGGAGATCGATTTCTAATGTGACGTAGTTCATCCTCATTTGGCCAAAGTATAGCTTTCTTTGAATTTGCTCGGTTCTTTATCGAAGTGGCCGAAAGATGATTCAATATTTTGAAAAAAATGTCTTCCATGAGACTAAATTTCCAAAGCCTTTATTCCAGACTTATTGATGATATATTCTAAAATTTTCTATATTCCATGTTCTTGGAATATTCGAGCTATCTAAGTTCTCAATCCTGTATGCCTTCGAACATATCACTTCGATGATTTGGTATGGTCCTTCCTAATTTGGGATGAGTTTCTCCTATTCTAAGGGTTTTAAAACTTTAGCTCGGTGAGAACCAAATCATTTTTATAGAAGATTTTTGGCTTTACTCTAGAATTGTAGTATCTGGCAATCTTTTACTCGTAGGTTGCCATACGAATTTGAGCCCTTTTTTTGGTCTCTTCTAACAGGTCAAGATTGGTTCTTAACTGATTTGAGCTACTTTCCTCATGAAAATTTTTCACTCTCGATGTTGGAAGGCTAATTTCCATAGGTATCACTATCTCTACTCCAAATGTAAGCTTGAAAGGCATTTTTCTAGTTGGTCATCTAAGAGTGATTCTATTTGCCTAGAGAATATTATACAGTTCATCTGCCCAGAGATCTTGGATTTTAGTGAGTCTGGCCTTCAATCCTTGGAGAATTATCTGATTTGTGACTTCAGCTTCTCCATTTGATTGTGGATGCCCTACTGAGGTTAACCTGTGGTTGATGTATAGCTCAGAATAGAATTTCTTAAATTTTGCATTATCGAATTACTTCCTATTATTGGTAATAATCATCTGAGGGAGATTGAAATGGTAGATAATTGACTTTTAGATGATGTTTTGCATCTCTTTCTTAGTGATTTGCACTAGTGGTTCAACCTCTAACCATTTTGTAAAGTAATCAATAGCCACCACCAAAAATTTTCTTTGTCCCATTGCTAAAGAGAATGGTCCTAGGATATCTATCCCTCAGATGAAAAAAGGCTAAGGAGCCATGATTGATATAAGTTCAATAGCTGGTTGGTGTTGAATATTTGCATAGCTTTGGAATTGATCACACTTATTCATGAGGTCAGTGACGTCCTTCTGAATAATTGGTCAATAATAATCTTGTCAAATTACTTTATACACTGGGGACCTATCCCCAAGTGATTGCCATAGATTTCTTTATAAAGTTCTCGAAGAGCATAATCGATCTTTGACTGTCTTAGACATCGAAGCAGTGGGAAAGAGAATGATCTTTTGTATAGTCTTCCATCTAGAATGGCATACCATGGAGCTTGTCTCTTGATTTTTCTCATGTCAGTAGGATCATTGGAAAATATTCTCCTATCTAAGTAGTCCATTAAAGGATCTATCCAGCATGATTCATGATTCACTTAAGCAACCATTAGAACTTCTGTGCTAGATTTTTCAAGGATTTTGATGAATACTTTCTGATTGAGATTGAAAAATCTTGATGTGGCTAAGTATGATAGTGCATCAACTCGAGCATTTTCTAATTTTGGTATTTGAGTGATTTCAAGGTCATTGAAGTTCTTTGACAATTCTTTCATGTTATATAAATATTGAAATATAATAGAATCTTTGGCTTTGAATTGACCTCATACTTGTCCGACGACAAGCTGGGAGTTAGTGAAGATCTTGAGCTTCTTAATGTTGAGCTCTTTAGTTATTCTGCATCATGCACTATATTTATCCCTATTATTGGAAGCCTTAAAATTGAATCTCAGTGCATGTTCAATGATAGCTCCTTCCTGACTAGCTAAGATTAAGCTAGCTCCACTCTCTTGGATGTTAGAGGCTCCGTCCACATCTAGAAGCCAATAAAATTCTCTAATAATTTCTTTTGGGATTTCTAGGATTAATTCTTCTTTAGGTATAGAACACTCTACCATGAAGTCGGTCAATACTTGAGCTTTTATGAAAAGTCTTGGCCAATAACAAGTATCAAATTCACTAAGTTTGATAGCCCACTTGACTAGTCGACCAGACATATCAGGGCATTGAAGGATCGATCTCAGTGGTTGATCCATCAAGACAGTAGTGGAATAGGCTTGAAAATATGGTCGAAGCCATTTGGCTATTGTGAACAGGGAATAAATCATTTTCTCAATTCTGGAATGCCAAGTTTCCGCATTCCACAATAATTTGCTAGTATAGTAGATTGATCTCTGTATTCCTGCATCATCTCAAACTAGAATCGAGCTAACAATGTTAGGTAAGATAGATAAATATAATAATAAATCCTCATCTTCGACTAGTTTTGATAGTAACGAGACTGAAACAAGGTATGCTTTGGGTTTATCAAAAGTAGATTAACATTCCTCTAACCACTTGAAGGCTTTGATTTGCTTCAAGGTTTTAAAGAATGAAAAGTACTTTTTAGCTGACCTGAATATGAACCTGTTGAGTAACGCCACTCATCCGGTAAGTCGTTATACTTCTTTCAGAGAGCTTGGGGGCTTCATTTCAAGTAGCACTTAAATTTTGTCGGGGTTGGCCTCTATCCCTATTTGGGTTATGAGAAAATCAAGAAATTTTTCAATTGTTACTCTGAAAGTACATTTATTAGGGTTAAGCTTCATCTAGTATTTGCATAGCTCCATGAATGCTTCTTGCAGGTTGGTAATGTGTCGATCTTCTTCTATGTTTTTGACTAGCATGTCATCAACATATACTTCCATATTGCAACCAATTTGGTGCTTGAAAACTTTGTTGACAAGGTGCTGGTAGGTGGTACCTATATTTTTCAAACCAAAAAGCATCATTTTATAATAGTACAAATCTTTGTCTATAATAAAAGCTGTATTATCTTCATCTTTAGAGACCATTCTAATTTGATTGTAGTCAGAGAAGGCATCCATGAAACTTAATAGTACGACTAAAGGTTGCATCAACCAACTAGTTAATTTTTAGTAGAGGAAGCTATCTTTAGGGCAAGCTTTATTAAGGTCGGTAAAATTAATGCAGAATCTCTATTTTTCACTTATCTTTTTAACCATCATAATACTGGCTATCCAGTTCAGATATTATGCTTCTCCTGACAAATCCTACCTTCAGAACTTTATTAACTTCTTCATCTATTACCTTTTGCCGTTTTGGAGTAAAGCTTCTTTTCTTTTGTTTTGCTGACTAGCGTTTGGGGTCGATATTCAGCTTATGCATAATGATGTCAGTAGGAATTTCAAGCATATCTAAAGCTGACCATGCGAATACATCGATATTTTATTGAAAAAAAAATACTAATTTTTTCTTGAGGTCAGCATTTAGCTAAGCTCCAATCTGAATGATTTTCTCTGGATCCTCACCCTATGGAATGGTGATGAGTGGCTCAGTTGATTCACCTTGTCCTTTTTCGTTCTTATTCTCAAGCTCCTGATCGAGAATTTCAATTGGTGGATTTTTGATGGGCTCCTTTATTTTTGAAGCTATTAGAAAATATTATCTAGCTATCATTTGATCACCGCACATTTCTTCGATGCTAAATTTGATCAAAAATTGGACTAGTAGGGGGTGAAGAGAAAAACCTATTTTTTGGGTCAGATTCTTTCAGATCTGATTGGATCAGGAGGGATATTTCAAAATTTTTTTTCTAATATCCTAATTAGATCTGAGACTCCTTAGATCTAATCTTATTATTTTGATAATAAAAATTAAAATTAAAATTAAATTAAATTTAATTATACCTTTATTTTGGATAATCTAATTATCCTATGATGATCCCGATATTTGCCTGAGGTTCTAGATGTAGCCACGCAAGTGCCTGGCCTCTACCAGTATCCACTCAGACAGGATTTGAAGATCTTCTCCTTCTCAATCAATCCTCCAAAAATTAAATCTAGATCTGATCTTGAAGGTCTTCAAAATGGCTTTTGAAGAATAGTCGTTGTCTCTTGCAGCAGTGTCGCCTTCTTTCTTTCCTGGCGCCTTTCACTTGCTTGGATCGCATCTTCTTCACGCCCAAAGTTCCTTGGATGAGGAGAGGAGAGAAAGGACCAAAGGATGGCATGGAGAAGGAGGGAGAGGGGTTATGTGGCATGGGCTAAAGGCAGCAGAATTGAATTCTAGATGCAAACAGGGTTTATATAGATCCTGTTGTGCCGTGTAGTGCCACATCATCCTGGCTAATCACAACCTTTTGTGCAATCAGATCTAAATCTGATTAGTAGGATGACATCATCTGATCCAATCAGATTAGAGACCCTCAAAACTCTCCTTAGGTAGTGCCAAGACTGGGTCAAACAAGTCTTCTTGGTGCCACACAATTTAATCCCCTGAAGCAACTGGAGTCCGATCTGTATGGGACTCCATCTTTTATCCTCATGGGGCGCACACCTCCTTAGGCATGCACCCCCTTCCTATCTACTTTTTAGCAGGAGGACAAGTCCCCAGGTTCTCTTCTATGGGTGCATGACACATAGGCAGATGTCTAAGTATCCAGGGTCAACATTTGACCAATGTCCGAAGATAAGATTTAGCAGGTGACGAAAAATGGTAGGTGTTGTCTCAAATTTATCTCATAAATTAGGACAATCCTTTTCTAACCTGGACAAGCTCTAGTCAGACCAAGTAAAGGTTTCTGAGTGAGCCCAAACATATTTGGCTCAATCAAGACAAGCTTTAATGATTGTTAAAGGAGAACATTAGGCTTAATCGTGTTCTAGCACGATTTTCTTGAACCAAATTAAATCTTATTCAAATCAATTGAACTGGGTTAATCCAATTGATGATATCCAAATCCAAATTCTTATTTGTGTGATCCAAGTAGGTTCAGTTCTGTATGGTAATGGGATATGTCGCGATCTCTATCGCCAACATCATTGAAATAGCTTCCGATGGATCAGAACTTTTTTTATTCAAACAACTAGTATGATCGATCATCCAAATCATTCTAATTGCTCCCAAAATTCACCAGTGATACCTAGCAGCATATGGTGACAATCCATCAGAACTGAAAGCGAACCTCTCAGTGTAGTTACCTATGTGATTAAGTTCCTCTATCTTGAGCTCCGATCGGATTAGGGTTAAGGTGATCTCATCAAACCCTAATTTTCATTATATGAATTAATCATTCGATTCAAGTTTAATGTAAAAACCCTAATAGAAACTCTTTCTACTATTTCACTCTACCATGATCATGAGCTTATGGACTTGATTCTCATGATCATCATAGGGCTACTCCTTATCTACCGAGGTAGATAGATCCCCTATTGGTGCAATTCAATTCCTATAATGAACATGCTATAGCCAACATACAGCTCAGGATTTTGAATGGCTAGGAGATCGAGTTATAGTGTAGTCAAACTATAACACCCTTAAGGTAAATTGCGAATGCACCTTAGATCAAAGAACCATACACACTACTGCAGCTTCGAGCTAGTCATCGATGAGAAGGTAGACTTTCTTATGACTGCTCGAGGTGGTCATGCTCAATGCCCTCATTATCTAATGAGTACCTATACTCTCACTCTGATGTCTCTGTACCATAGACTCAAGACTCATCTATCCAAAAGAAGTGATCGTATACCAACCTTTCAGATCAATCACCATCCTCATGATGATCCTACGGTTGGAAGCATTTTATGAGTTAATAATGAAAATTCTTGTCTTAAATTTTCAACTCTTAAAAATATGAACTATCATTACCATTAACTCAAGGAATGTATCACAGACACTTCCAAATACACATTGTGATAGAAAATCATCCATTTTATTATTTATAGTTAAAATTAAAATTTTGCCCTTAGAAGTGTATTATAAGTGTCAGCCAATCTGGCTTCTAGGGCATACATATCGAACAAACTCCCACTTGATCTAAAGTCAATTGGCTACAAATCTAAGTCCCATTTTCTCAAGATGGGCTTCGATCTTCTGTTGGCCCAACGACTTTGTAAGTGGGTCTGCCATATTATCTGCAGAGTCGACTCTCTTGACCTTGGCGTAACCTTTCTCAAGGTAATGACGGATGAGGTGGTATCGTTGCTCGATGTGCTTAGATTTTTGGTGAGACCTTGGCTCCTTAGCTAGGGCTATGGCACCATTTTTATCGCAGTATAGGAGAATGGCATCCGATGGCATCACTCCACTCTCTATGGCGAACTTCTTCTACCAGAATGCCTCCTTCACTACTTTTGACGCAGCGATGTACTCTACTTCCATGGTGGAATCTACTATCACTATTTGCTTGAAACTCTTTCAACTGACAACACCACCATTACACACAAATAGACTTTTAGATGTCGACTTTCAATCATCTATATCAGACATAAAATTTGAGTCTGTATATCCTTAGACTTGGATTTCTCCATTACCAAAAACCAACATCATATCCTTAGTTCTTCTCAATTACTTAAGGATATATTTCATAGAAGTTCGGTGTTCTTCACCTGAATTTGACTGATATCTGCTCGTGACACTCACAGCATGGGCTATATTAGGTCATATACATAACATGGCACACGTGAGGCTCCCTATTGCTGAAGCATAAGGGATCTTACTCATGCGTTCAATCTTCTCAGGTGTATTGGGACACATTTTCTTGGAGAGATGAATGCCATATCTGAAGGGTAGCAATTCCTTCTTAGAGTTTTCCATGCTAAACCTCTTTAGCACTTCCTCTATGTACATCTTCTATGAAAGACCTAGCATCCTATTCGGTCTATCTCTGTAGATCTTAATTTTTAGAATAAAGGATGCTTCTCCTAGATCTTTCATGAAGAATTCTTTAGATAACCACATTTTAATTATGGTCAACATGAAAATATCATTCCCAATAAGGAGGATATCATCCACGTATAATACAAGAAAGACAATAGCGCTCCCACTGATCTTTTTGAAAATACATGGTTCCTCCTCATTCTTGATGAAATCAAATAATTTGATCACATCATTAAAATGAGTATTCCAGCTTCGAGATGCTTGCTTAAGTCCATATATGGATCTTTGCAGCTTGCATACTTTATGATCCACATTACTGGATGTGAAACCTAGTGGTTGTTCCATATAGATATCTTCCTCAAGGTATCCATTTAAGAACATCGTTTTCATATCCATTTGCCATATTTCATAATCGAAATAGGCTGCAACAGCAAGCAATGTGCGGATGGATTTTAGTATGGCTACTGGCAAAAAGGTATCCTGATAGTCAATTCCATCATGCTGACTATACCCTTTTGCCACTAATCTAGCTTTGAATGTCTCCACATTCCCATCTACACCAATCTTTCTCTTATAGATCCATTTACACCCAATAGGTATTATACCTTCTGGTGGATCTACCAAGGTCTAGACTTGGTTTGAGTGCATTGAGTCAATTTTTGACTTCATTGCCTCTAACCATTTTTCGGATTTGATAACCGATATCGTCTCATCATAGGTTTTGGGATCATCACCTTGAACTGCATTACCAACGAGGAACATTTTCTCTACTTTCTTTAAAATAGTACCTAAGTACCTCTCAAGAGGATGAAAAACTCTTTCCAATCTATGAGGTAGAGGAGGTAGTGATTATATTGGCTTAACCTGATTTAGTTTCATATGGTCCTTAGCTCATTGCTCTTGTGAGATTTTTTTCTCAAGCTTGATCTGCTTTCCAATGCCACCATCTTGAATAAACTATTTTTTAAGAAAGATGGTATGCCGACTCACAATCACATTATGGTCTTCTAAAATGTAGAAATAATATTCTAATGACTCTTTAGGATATCCTATGAATCAAGCTCTAAAGGACCTATAGTCTAACTTGTCCGCTTGTTGTCTTTTGACAAGGGCCGAGCAATCCTAAATTCTGAGATGACTCAGACTTAGTTTCTTACCATGCCATATCTCATACGGTATGGTAGGAATGATTTTAGAGAAAATCCTATTTAGTAAATATATAGCAGTTAACAAACTATGCCTCCATAGAAAATCAGAAAGGTCTATGAAGCTCATCATAGATCAGACCATATCTAATAGGATTTGGTTCCTCAATTCTAAAATCCCATTGAGTTGAGGTATTCCAGGTGGAGTCCATTAAGAGATTATGCCATTTTGCTTAAGATAGTCCAAAAATTTTTGACTAAGGTATTCACCTTCTCGATCTGATTGAAGAACCTTAATTGATTTTTTAGTTTGCTTTTCAACTTCATGTCTGAATTTCTTAAACTTTTCAAAGGCTTCAAACTTGTGTCTCATAAGATACACATACCCATACCGAGATAAATCATCGGTAAAGGTTATGAAGTAGTCAAAATTGCCTCTAGCCAGTACATCAAATGGATCGCACACATCAGTATGTACTAGGGCAAGTAGTTTCATGGCCCTTTCCCCATGTCCTACAAAAGAAAGTTTAGTCATTTTGCCATGAAGACATGATTCACAAATTAGATATGACTCGAAAGTCAATGGACTCAATAGCCCGATTTTCTCCAATTTGTTAATCCTATCTTCTACTATATGACCTAGCCTTAGGTGCCATAGATACCTATCATTTGGACTATCCCTGGGTCATTTTGAACTTATTCACATTTTGCTTGATATTAAAGACAGATACATCAATATATAATTGATAGAGACCGTTAATAAGAAAAACCACTTACAATTTTATTTCTTTAATAAAGAATATTACAATGGTCCTTAAGAAAACTAATTACATAGCCTTCTTGTGCTAAACATAAAATAGAAATTAAATTTCTACTTACAGCAGACACATAATAACAATCCCTAAGTACTAAATCTAAGCCAGATGGTAGTCGAAGAGGGTAGATTTCCATGGCCACAACAGCAATTCTTGCTCCATTTTCAACGCGTAGGATCATCTCACCATCCTTCAACCTCCTGCTATCCTCAAGACCCTACATAGAAGTGCACAAATGAGCACTAGAACCAGAGTCAAGCACCCAACTGGATGTAGAAAAAATTATAAGATTAGATTTAATAACGAGCATACCTCCAGAAGGACCTATCTCCTTCTTACTCTTTAGGGTAGCCAGGTATGTAGGAAAGTTTTACTTTCAGTGGCCATTAGTATTATAATGGAAACACTTTTATTTGTTAGTGGCTTTCTTCTTCAGCTCTTTTTTCTTTTTCTTTCCATCTTCCACCTTCTATTTTTTCATAGACTTCTTCTTTCCAAAAAACTTTCTCTTGAAAGAAATCCATTCCATAGCAAGTACTGAACCTTTAGAACCTTTTATAAAAAGCTCAACAGTAACCAGCATATTCATAAGCTCATCCAGAGTATTTTGAAGTTTATGTATATGGTAGTTCATGATGAACTGGCCATACGCTTCAGTTAAAGATTGCAGAATTATATCATTTTATAGATCCTGATCTAACTTCACTCCGAGCTTCTCAAGCTCTTCCAAGTTCTTGATCATCATCAGACAATGATCTTAGACTGATTATCCATCATGCATTTTAGCCTTAAATAGTCATTTAGTGATCTGATATTTGACTGTGTGACTTTGTTCACCAAACAACTCTTGCAGGTGAGCCAACATTTGGCAGGCAGTCTTGATATCTTCATATTGGTGCTAAAGCTCATTAGACATCAAGCCCAACATGTAGTATCTTGCCTTATTATCTTCATCTATTCATTTGTCAAGAGATGCTCTCTGTTCAGTGAATGGACAAGCTGGTAAGGTGGGAGGATCTTGGTCTAATACATGAGTCAACTTCTCAAAACCTAAAATAATTTTAAAGTGTCAGAGCCTATCCTTGTAATTGGATTCGATCAGTCTATGGGTGTCCAGGATACGGGCTAGTGGGTTGGACGTTGATATTTTTTTATTCTATAGAGTCAAAGTTTTTAGTTACATTTTATAATTAAGACTTGACCAATTTATTTAAGGGTTTGATTTTTAAACAAATTAGCTCTCACTATTTTCTCAGATCCCTACACTTCCTTTGTAGAGATGAGAAAATCTCCATGCTTATTAATTTTTAGTGGGTGGTGCAGTCCCACCAACTGACTTATCACCTTACCTAATAGTTATTGGTGATGGGTTAGCCAATGAGTGAACAACTCTTATTCAATGATTCTCTAATCATGGTGCACCCAGACTTGGTCTCTAATTCATGAATCTCACCGTGCCTGGAATATTGATCTACTCCCAAGTTAAGTTAGACCCACCATTTGCACAGATTGGATTCCTAATTAGGTCTCTCACCGTATCCAAAATATTGAGTCCAATCCATCCTCCAGCCCATAGCATCCAATGCCTAATAGACATGGTTGCATCTTTTTGGTGCAACTGAACCACTGTGATCAGTCGAGAATAATTAACCCCGGGAAGGGCCCACACATCTATAATGGTAGAAGACCTTAGACTTAATCTTTTCTTAGGGAGATTTGATTTAGGTCTCTTTAAACTTGACTTGATATAGCCATAACCATTATGACTTACCTAGTGGCATGGGTTAGCTCGTATTGTTAGCCACCTTAGATCAGGACTAGGCTGATAAATATGGCCAGGTAAGTGAGACCGGTGGAAGGGATATGCCATTAACTCGATAAGAATGCATTCAAGTCGAGTAGCTTTCAATTAAAAATCAATCGATCGTAACTGCCAAACTTACCTTAGACACCAAATTATTGAGTCAGAACCAATTAGGTTAGCCTACAATCCAGACTCTAACCACTGAGCCTAATTAGGTCATAACTTGATCGATCACTCATGTGACTCGATGTTGACCCAGACTTAATCCTATTAGGCTAGTCAATTTAAGTACTCCTGATCCCACCTAACCAACTCTTGATTCGGTTTGATCAACCGCTAGACCTAATTGAGCTACCCAAGCCTGAATCCAATTTTATAAATATGTCTTAGATCTAAAAATTTTTAATTTTAGATCTAATATCTTTCATAATCTTAATTCTTAATTAAGTTTATGGTTCATAAATAAAACATGTATATAAAATTCTAGGATTTTAGGATCTAGGATTTTGCAGAAAATAAGTTTTGATTTCTGATTAAGGTCAAACGCACAGCACCCCTACACACCATAAGAACACTCCATCGAATGGAAGGAGAAGGTCTTTAAATACTACTTCATTCTTATGATCGGACGGTCAAGGAGAACATCTTAATCAAAAACATGATAAATCTACAAAACTAGTTAGATCTACATCATATATCACATATATAAAAATTAATCTAACTAAAAATATGTTTTGTATACATCTCATGTATCATATCATGTATGCTTTTAAATCTAAATTATCTCATAAATATCTAAAAAATAAGATTTAAATTTGATAATATCAAATTAAAATTTATTCTAGATAATTTTGTAGAATTATTCTATAACTAGTCTAAACATGCATCTATCATATCTCATATGAACAAATTAAATAAATTTATTTTTTATTTTCTAGATCTAATTATAATATTTATAATATTAAAAAATAATAAATAAATAGATCTAAAAATTATAATTAATTAAATTAAAATTATGATCATGCTAGACTATACATAGAATAACTCTATTCCTAGTCTAGTCATGCATCTCATACATCTTAGACCTAGATTATTTAATTTTTAATTTTTTGATTTTAGATCTAATCACATCTAATGTGATATCTAAAATCATCTAATTATTAGATCAAAAATAAATTAAAATTAGATCTAATGAATTATGGAACCTGGCTCTGATACCAGTTGAAGGAAAAAATCTATTTTTTGGATCAGGTTCGTTCAGATCTAATTGGATCAGGAGTTATATTTCAAAATTTTTCTCTAAGATCCTAATTAGATCTAAGAATCCTCAGATCTAATCTTATTTATTTGATAATAAAAATAAAAATATAAATTAAATCTAATTTAATTATACCTTCATTTTGGGTAATCCAATTATCCTATGATGATCCCGATGTTTGCCTGAGGTTCTGGATGTAGCCACGCAAGTGCCTGGCCTCTATCGGTATTCACTCAAATAGGATCTGAAGATTTTTTTCTTCTCAATCAATCTTTCAAAAATTAGATTTAGATCTAATCTTGAAGGTCTTCAAAATGGCTTTTATAGAATAGTCGTTGTCTCTTGCAGCAGTGCTGCGTTCTTCCTTTCCTGGTGCCTTTCACTTGCTTGGATTGTACCTTCTTCATGTCCAAAGTCCCTTGGGCATGGAGAGGAGAGAGAAGACTAGAGGGTGGCATGGAGAAGGAGGGAGAAGGGCTATGTGGCATGGGCTAAAGGTAGAAGAATTGAATTCTAGGCGCAGATAGGGTTTATATAGACCCTGCTATGCTATGCAGTGCCATATCATCCTGGCCAATCACGGCCCTTTGTGCAATCTGATCTAAATTTAATTGATGGGATGACATCATCTAATCCAATCAGATTAGAGACCCTTAAAACTCTCCTTAGGTGGCACCAAGACTGGGTCAAACAAGTCTTCTTGGCACCACATAATTTAATCCCCTGAAGCAACTGGAGTCCCATCTGTATGGGATTCCATCTTTTATCCTCATGGGGTGCATGCCTCCCTAGGCTTGTGCCCCCTTCTTGTCCACTTTTTAGCAGAAGGACAAGTCCCCTGGTTCTCTCCTATGGATGTATGACACATTGGTAGATGTCTAAGTGTCCAGGATCAACATTTGACCAATGTCTGAAGACAAGATTTAGTAGATGATGAAAAATGGTAGGTGTTGTCTCAAATTTATCTCATAAATTAAGACAATCCTTTTCTGATCTGAACAAGCTCCTGTCAGACTAAATAAAGGTTTTTGAGTGATCCCAAACACATTTGGCTCAGTCGAGACAAGCCTTAATGATTATTAAAGAAGAACATTAGGCTCAATCGTGTGCTAGCATGATTTTCTTGAGCCTAATTGAATCTTATTCAAATCAATTAAACTGGGTTAATCCAATTGATGATATCTAGATCTAAACTCTTATTTATGTGACCTAGTTAGGTTCATTTTCATATGGTAATGGGATATGTCACTATCTCTATCATCGACATCATCAAAATAGCTTCCGATGGATCAGAACTTTTTTGATTCAGACAACTAGTATGATCGATCATCCAAATCATTCTAATTACTCCTAAAATCCACCAATGATACCTAGCTGCATATGGTGGCAACACATCAGAACAAAAAGTGAACCTCTCAATGCAATTACCTATGTGATTAAGTTCCTCTATCTTGAGCCCCAACCGGATTAGGGTTAAGGTGAGCTCGTCAAACCCTAATTTCCATCATATGAATTAATCATTCGATTCAAGTCCAATGTGAAAATCCTAATAGAAACTCTTTCTATTATTTCACTCTGTCATGGCCATGGGCTTATGGACTTGATTCTCATGATCATCATAGGGCTACTCCTCATCTACCGAGGTAGATAGATCCCCTATTGGTGCAATCCAATTTCTACAATGAACATGCTATAGCCAGCATACACCTCAGAATTTTGAATGGCTAGGAGATCGAGTTATGGTGTAGTCAAACTACAACACCCTCAAGGTGAATTGCCGATGCACCTTAGGTCAAAGAACCATGCACACTACTGCAGCTTCGAGTCAGTCATTGATGAGAAGGTAGACTTCCTCATGACTGCCTGAGGTGGTCATGCTCTGTGCCTTCATTCTCTAACGAGTACATGTACTCTCACTTCGGTGCCTCTACACCATAGACTTAAGACTCATCTATCTAAAAGAAGCGATCGTACACCAACCTTTCAGATCAATCACCATCCTCATGGTAATCCTATGGTCGAGAGTATTTTATGAGTTAATAATGAAAATTAATGTCTTAAATTTTTAACTCTTGAAAATATGAACTATCATTACCATTAACTCAAGAGATGTACCATAGACACTTTCAAATACACACTATGATAGAAAATAATTTATTTTATTATTTATAGTTAAAATTATAATTTTTTTCTTAGAAGTGTATTATAAGTGTCAGCCAATCTGGCTTCTAGGGCACACATATCTAATAGGTGGTAGGTTGAAACTACTGCCTTAAGAGCATTGAGCCCAAGTCGGCCAAGAATGGTGTTATATGTGGATGGTATCTTGATGACCAAGAATATGAGTTGCATATTTGACTGATAGATTCTCTTCCCATAGTGACTAGGAGTGTGATTTTTCCTTCGACCACTACCAAGTCGCCTGAGAATCTGATCAGCAGACCACTAACCTATCTTAGTTTATTTAGAGCATTCATTTTTGAGAGAGCATCGTAGAATAACATGTTTGTTAAGCTTTCATTATTCACTAAAATTCTTTTTATATCATAATTTTCTATTATCATGAAAATGACAACAGCATTATTGTGGGGTGTTTGAACCCCCTAAGCATCCTCGTTAGAAAAGGATACAATATTTTCGAAGCATTGTCTCTTAGGAGAAGGACTCTTGGATGCCCCCTGAGGACCACTGCCTTCTGAGTGTTGAAAATCAAGTAGGGTTAAAGCATGCATTTTTAAAAATTTTATTGCAGTGAAAGTTAAAATTAATCTATTATTAGTTATATGCATGTTATGATCAAATCATAAAATCCTACTCAGGATCTAGACATGCTAATATGTATCAAAAAATTTAAATATGATCATGCATTTTCAAAAATTTTGTTGTAGTGGAAGTTAAAATTAATCTACTATTAATTCTATACATGTGATGATCAAATCATTAAATCCTATTCAGGATCGAGACATGCTAATATGTATTAGAAAATTTAAATATGATCAATCAGCAAATCATATTCGTTGATCGACTTGTGTTCAGAATACAATACCTATGCATGGGTTGATGATCTCCATGATCCGAATCCACAAGAAGAACCCCTTGCATCGTACTATAGCCGCACACTTATTTGGCCTCTACGGTGAGTCCACACAAAGCTCCTAGTCCCAACCAGCTCCAACGGAGTGCTAGCTCCTCACTGAAGCATTCGATGGCTGATCTTTGTTGATCTGATTGATAACTTTTCTTTTGATCTCTTGGACACTCCAAAAGCTCAGAAGACACTAAAGGGAGGATAAAAAGATGATGTGTGAAGTTTGGTGGAGATCAGGCACTTGCAACACTTAATCTCTCCACCCAAATCCTGGGTCCTAATTCTAGGGTTTCACACACCCAAAAAACCTTGACGCCCAAAAATTCTCTCACGCCCACTCTCTTTTGAATTTTTCTATGAAATAAATTTTCATGGGTAGAGGGACTCTCCCTCTACTATACACCCACTCTCAAAAACTTTTTAGATCGATGACAAAAGAGAAAAAAAATTAAAAGAAGTGGTGTGTGAGGAATGCTGGTGCATGAAACACTTTCTTTTTCTCTAGACTTTTCCATGCCTAGGACAAGATTCCCTTCTTTGATTTTCTCTCTCTTAGAAGCCCTCTGTGCCCCTCTCAAATACCTCATGCTAATCCATGCATGCCTAGGAAAAATCATATTTTAAATGGTGTGGTTTCGATGGAAAATGCATGTGGATCAGATAAGGGTGAGTAGTTAGGAGGTTTCCACTTGAATTCAAAATTCAAGTGGACATCTTATCTTATTTCAGCACCCACACTAGAGTTTAACATGTAGAAGGACTCTCCTTCTATGTGTGCACATTTTGACTTCTCAAAAAATTGTGATAAAACTCCCAAGGAGACATGAAGATGAAATAAGGGAGAGAGGGTTAGGAGGTTTCAACCAAACCAATCAATACAAGTTGAATTCAAAATTCAACTTCAAACTAATCTGATCCAACGCTTGGACTAGGACAAAGGGAGATAAGAGATGGCACAAACTCTCACTCTTGCATGAGAAAACTATGCAAAAACTAGTGGGGCATCAAGCAAAGTTTAATGGTGCAGGGAGAAAGTAAATTCCAAATTCAAACTTCATTTGACTTGGTCCAAATTGGTTTCAACAAAACCAATTATCCTGATCCAATTAGACTAGATCAAACCTAATCAAACTAGGTTTAATCTAATCCAATAAATTTCTAATCAAATTAAAAATTAATTAAATTCAGATCCTGATCAAATTAGAATCAAATCTCTCATAGTGATTAGGTCATCTCATGACTTGATCGGGTCAAATTCAATCAAATCAAATTCAATCAAATTTGATTGAATCTTCATCCCTCAATTAAATTAAGCTAATTAGTAGTCTAATTGCTAAAAAATCCTCCAATAATACATAGAGTCCCAACTAGATGGGTGTCTGGGCAATAGAATCCCATCAGCATGAAACTCTTGATCAAAGAGTTTCAAACTAGTTGGACTCTTGAACCTATTATCCTAAATGAATGAAACTCGCGATCACAATGTCTGAGACCAGTGGAACTGTTAATCAGAGAGTTTCAGATAAGTAGGATCTAGAGTCTCAATCTAGTGGGACTCCTAGTCATAGAGTCCTAGTCCAATGGGACTCTCGACCATAGAGTCCCAGACTATTAAGACTCTTGATCAGCCATCATATCAGATAGAAACTCCTATTGTGTATGATCCCATAGGTTTGAACCCTAAGTCAGTAGCATAAAAACTAATTTTCTATATTAATCAATGTGACCATCTAGTAATGATACCTGATATCCGAATAGGTCGAATAGTCACAATGCAACATCGATGAACCTATGGCATATGGTTACCGTATAATTCATCCCCTTGATCTCAATATTCAAAAGATGACCTAGGATTCAACTGTCAATCTTGAAAAATTATCTACATTATATTTCAAAATTTCAATGTCCATCGCATGGACTACCTTAGTCGAGGTTTTGCTAAATTGAAATACAATGATACATCTACTCCAACACTTGGAGGGGTTAATCCCATCTTGACTCACACACCGACGAAATAAGTACTTGATTGCACCCAGTAGCCTTTCATCACTGAATTAAAAATTTAGATAGTCTAGTACCTAAGTGCAGTGAGTTGCTTGTAAGTCACCATGACGATCTCAAATCTAAGAGACACTTATATCCATATCCTTCGCGAGCAACTCTTGACAGTAGAGGACTATGCAGTTGGATCACATTTAGTGAAATATACCCCTATACTTTACCTGCATGCCATACCAGTATATCATACTTCTTGGTTAAGAGGACAACCAACGCATATGGCATACAATGACTTACACTCAATATGTTGTAGTTCTATGTAACAACATATCATTTGATCACGAACAAGTTTAAGGACTAAACGATAAATCTTTCTTTGTCGAGTCTAAATAGTTTTAAAGACTTCATCATAGAAGAGTTCGTTACAAAAAAATGCATAAAAATAATAAAAATGCTAAAATAATAATTTTATTTATCATAATAATTCAAGTATATTTACAATCAGCTCAACCATCTACAACTTAGATGATTGGCTTTAAAATATATTTTTCAATAACTCCCAGTTAGACTAAAACCATTCAGAATAGTATCGTATACTCATCTTCCATTTGTGATTATCGAACTCTTTAATTTTGAGGGCTTTAGTAAATGGATTAGCTACGTTCTCCTTTCTATCGATCTTCTGAAGGTGGACGTCACCTCACTCCATGATCTCTCTTACAAGATGATAGTGATAAAGAATATGCTTGGTGTGCTGATGTGCCTTCAGCTCATTCGCTTGAACTATAGCTCTAGTGCTGTCACAGTAAAGCAGAATTGGACCATTCAAGGAGGATGCCACTCCCAGCTCATTGATGTACTTTCATAGCTACATAGCTTTCTTTGCAACATCAGATACTGCGACATCCTCCACCTCGCATATAGAATTGGCCATAGTATGCTGCTTGAAACTATTCCAGCAGATTGCTCCTCCATTCAGGATAAACACATAATTTAACACACTCTTACTATCATCATGATCTGACTGAAAACTGAAATTAATATATCCTACAAGTTTCAAATCAGCATCTCTATAAATGAGCCACTGGTCCTTAGTATTTCTCAAATACTTCATGATTGTCTTTACAACCTTCTAGTAATTCTCACCTGGATCAGACTAGTACCTACTCACTACCTCTAGTGAGTATGCCACGTTCGATCTCATATACGTCGTGGCATACATAATAGAACTCACTATCGAAGCATATGATATTCTGCTCATACGCTTTGTCTCTTGAGGAGTTGTCGGACAATTTCTCTTCGAGAGAGTAAATCCATGGCCTATTCGGAGACAACTCTTTTTGAAATTTGCCATGTTGAACCACTTTAGCACGGTATCGATGTATGTGGACTGGGATAACCCAAGTAACCTTTTAAATCTATTTTTATAGATCTTTATTCCTAAGATGTAGGAAGCTTCATCCAAGTCCTTCATGGAGAATTGCGATGACAGTCAAACCTTTGTTTCCTGTAGTATAGGGATGTCATTCCTGATTAAGAGAATGTCATCTACATAGAGTACAAGAAATACTATTATAGAACTATTAGCCCATTTATAGATGTAGGGTTCCTCTCCATTCTTAAAAAAGCCATACATTCTGATCACTTTCTTAAAGCACATGTTCCAACTCCACAATGCCTGCTTCAATCCATAAATAAATCTCTGAAGCTTGCACATCTTGAACTCATCTGTTGATGTGAAACCCTCAGGTTGTATCATATACACCTCTTCATCTAGCTTTCTATTTAGAAAAGCTATTTTCACATCCTTTTGCTAGATCTCATAGTCTAGGTATGTCGCTATCGCAAGCATGATCCGAATGAACTTGAGCATTGCTATTAAAAAAAAAATCTCGTCATAGTTAATACCATAACACCGATGATATTTCTTAGCAACTAGATGGGCTTTATAGGTCTCCACCTTCCTGTCTGCGCTCTTTTTTTTTTTGAAAATTTACTTACACTCAATGGATTTTACTCCTTTAGGTTGATCAACTAGTGTCCATACACTGTTGACCTTCATGGACTCCATTTTGGATTTCATAGCTTCCAGCCACTTATTAGAATTGGACCTCTGCATGGCATCCATGTAGGTGATTGGATTCTCATCGTTCTCATCAAGTTCAATAGGATCACCATCTCGGATCAAGAAACCATAGTATCTATCCAGTTGACATGGTACTCCACCAGATCTTCTTAAAGATGCCTCTTCAATGGGCATTGGGTTTAATTTTATCAAATCCAGTTCTGTAGGTTTACTAGAATGTGTTGGTTCTTCCACCTATTGAACTTTACTAAGTTCAATATTAAAGGTAGCGGTTCCTTCCATAAGAAACTTTTTTTTTAAAAGGACTGTCCTATTACTGATGAACACCTTTTGTTATTTAGCAAGGTAGAAGTAATAACCTTTAGTTTTCTTAGGGTACCCTATGAACAAGCATTTATCAGACCTTGGTCCAAGTTTTTTTTACTGCAAATATTTGACATAAGCTAGACATCCCCAAACCCTAAGGTGAGAGAGTATTGGCCTATGCCCAATCCATATCTCATATGGAGTCTTTGTAATAGACTTGCTCAGAATATTGTTCAAAACAAAAAAAGTAGTCTTGAATGCATACCCCCCAAAAAAAATAGACAGACTTGCAAACCCCATCATGGATCGAACTATGTCCAACAGAGTTCGATTCTTTCTTTTGAATACACAATTATGCTGTGGTATTCTAAGAGGGGTCCATTATGAGAGTCTCCCATTCTCTCCTAGATATGTCAAAAAATTATTAGAAAGATATTCACCTCCTCGGTCTGACTGAAGAGTTTTAATATTCTTTTCAAGTTATTTTTCTATCTCATTTCGATATCATTTGAACATTTCAAATGAATCAAATTTACTCTTCATAAGATAGACATATCCATACCTCGATAGGTTGTCAGCAAATATAATGAAGTAGTAGAACATGCCTTTAGCATATATGTTCATAGGTTCACATACATCAGTATGTACTAGGCCCAGAAGTTTAGTGACCCGCTCACCCTTTTCAGTAAAAGGTAATTTGATCATTTTACTAAGAAGGCGGGATTCATAAGTAGTCAATGATTCACAATCATCGATGTCAATGATATATTCCTTGACTAACCTATTAATCCTATTCTTGTTTATATGATCTAGCCAACAGTACCAAAGATAGGCACCGATGACATCATCTAATTTTGAGCATTTATTAGACATGTATATTACACTAATAGACTATGATAAAATATAAATATCATTTCTTAATTATCCTCATATTAATATTATTATTATTTATAATGATATCATAATAATTTTTTTTATTGATAAATTATAACCATCCTGGGCCAAAAGCCCAACGGATATTACGTTCAACATAAAAGATGGATAATAGTAATAGTCACTTAAAATGATATTATTGATTTGAAAGATAGCTCAAGAGTTTCGAATGCTAGGATTGAAACTTTATGTCCATCCCCAACATTAAGAAATCTATCATCATTCTTAAACTTTCTACCAATTTGAAGTCTATGCAATGAATTGCGTATGTGAACTAGACTCCTGGTATTTAATACCCAAGTAGATGTATCACAAACAAAAAAATTATAAGACGTTATCATATAATAGCCTTGAGCAGTAACTATTTGCAGATTTTTCTTATTCAGTCTATTCTAGTCAAAAGGATATTTTCTCTTCGGGTCTGCCTAATTAGGATTAACACTAGACTCCTCGTAATTAGGTCCTAAAAGTTTGTCACTATCTAATAGTGAATAGAGCAGACTTACACTAGCCATTCTATTTATCTGAAAGAAAAAAATGAAACCTTATTAGTACTTGAATTAATTAATTCTAAAAATTTAGACTTTGGTCTAAAGATCATTCCACTATTTTTATGAATTGATAGCCTCTACCTTCAATTTCAGAAATTACACTAACTCCTTAGTGGATACTAGAATCCACATAGACTATAAATAGGCATGAGGAAAGCTCTGGCTAACTCATGTGCATCTACATATAGGTTCATAATCAATTATTTCTTTAAATAATTTTTAGTAATTAGATTTTGCCCTAAAAATTAATTCAATAGGCTATGGCCTCCACTAAAAAGATTTGGTTAGGTCCAACCATTAACATGATTGAGTTCGGTGCATCAAACCAATGATGACTAGGCTCGAGGAAAGCTTTGGCTAATCTGATCATTGTTAAAAGAGTGTGACCTAATCATCATATGATGGACAATAATTTCAATATCCAGATGAACACTAGGTGTAAGGCACCTTAAATGTCCACCTAAAAAATTTGACTCATTACTATTCATCTTAATCGGAGGCTATGACTCGGTTATCCCCATAACTTAGTCATTTTTAAGGACCTAATAATTTAGAGGATTTAGATTACATGTGATTTAAGGATAGAAAGGATATGAACCCATTTTCTTCCATTAACTTCACCAAGTCAAATCCTTCCACTGACTTCACTGAGTCAATCCTAAAGTATTTGAGAACTACTAAGAATTAATAGCTCATTTATGGAGATACTGACTTGAAATTTATGGAATATACTAATTTTAGTTTTCAATTAGATCATGATGATAGTAAGAGTATGTCAGGTTATGTATTTATCCTAAACATAGGAGCAATCTACTGAAAGAGTTTCAAGCAGCATACTATGGCCGATTTTGTATGTGAGGTGGAGTATGTCGCAACATTCGATACTGCAAGAAAAGCTGTGTGGCTGCAAAAGTTTATCAATAAGTTGAGAGTAGCATCCTCCTTGGATGGTTTGGTTCTTCTTTACTATGATAGTACTGGAGCCATAGCTCAAGCGAAAAAGCTAAAGGCACGTCAGCGCACCAAGTACATTCTGCATCACTATCATCTTGTATGAGTGATCGTGGAGCAAGGTAATGTCAACCTTCAGAAGATCGACAAAAAGAAGAACATGGCCAACCCATTTACTAAAGCCCTCAAAATCAAAGAGTTTGATAATTACAAATGGAAGATGGGTATATGATATTGTTCTAAATGGCTTTAGTCTAAGTGGGAGTTATTGAAAAATATATCCTAAAGCTAATCATCTAGGTTGTAGATGGTTGAGCTGATTGTAAATATACTTAAATTATGATAATAAATAAAATTATTATTTTGATATTTTTATCATTTTTATGCATTTTTATGCATTTTTCTATAATGAACTCTTCTGTGATGAAGTTCTTAGAACTATTTAGACTTGACAAAAAAAGATTTGTCACTTAGTCCTTAAACTTATTCGCGGTCAAATGATATGTTATTACCTAGGATGACAACGTATCGAGTGTAGGTCGTTGTGTGCTATATATGTTGGTTGTCCTCTTAATCAAGAAGTATGATGTAATGGTATGGCATGTAGGTGAAGTATAGGGATACATTTTACTAAATATGATCCAACTACATAGCTCTCTATGATCAAGAGTTGCTCGCGAAGGATATGAATATAAGTATCCCTTAGACCTAAGATCACCATGGTGACTTGCAAGCAACTCACTACACTTAGGTATCGGACTATCTAAATTTCTACTTTAGTGATGGAAGACTACTGGGTGCAGTCAAGTACTTGTTTAGTTGGTGTGTAAGTCAAGATAGGATTGACCCCTCCAAGTATTGGAGTATATGTATTACTATATTTCAATTTAGCAAAACCTCAGCTAGGATAGTCCATACGATGGATGCTGAAATTTTGAAATATAATGTAGATGATTTTTCAGAATTGACAGTTAAATCCTAGATCATCTTTTGAACATTAAGGTCAAGAAGATGAATTATACGATAACCATATGTCACAAGTTCATCGATGTTGCATTATGACTATTTGCCCTATCCGAACATCAGGTACCATTGCTAGATGGTCACATCGATTGGTACAAAAAATTGAGTCCTGTGCTACTTGCTTAAGGTTCAAATCTATGGGATCACACACAATAGGAGTTTCTATCGATCTGATGGCTAATCAAGATTTTCAATGGTCTAAAATTTTATGATCGAGAGTCCTACTGGACTGAAACTCTATGACTAGGAGTCCCACTGGATTGAAACTCTAAGTTCTACTTATCTAGGACTCTCTGATCAAGAGTCCCATTGGTCTAGGACTCTATGATTATGAGTCTCATTCATTTGGGATACTAGGTTCAAGTGTCTAACTGGTTTGGGACTCTTCGATCAAGAGTTTCATGCTGCTAGAACTCTATTGCCCAGACACCCACCTGATTGGGACTCTATGTATTATTGAAGGATTTATTAGCAATTAGACTGCTAATTAGCTTAATTTAGTTGAGCGATGAGGATTCAATCAAATCTGATTGAATTTGATTCAATTGAATTTGACCCAATCAAGTCATGAAATAACCTAATCGCTGTGGAAGATTTGATTTTGATTTGATCAGGACCTAGACCTGACTAATTTCTAACTTGATTAAAAATTTATTAGATTAGATTAAACCTAATTTGATTAGATTTGACCTAGTCTAATTGGATCAGGATAATTGGTTTGGTTGAAACCAATTTGGACCAAGTCAAATGAAGTTTGAATTTTGAATTTACTTTCTCCCTGCACCATGAAACTTTGCTCCATACCCCAGTAGTTTTTGCATAGTTTTTCTCACACAAAAGAGAAAGTTTGCACCCTCTCTTATCTCTCTTTGACCTAGTCTAAGTGTTGGATCAGATTAGTTTGAAGTTGAATTTTGAATTCAACTTGTACTCGTTGGTTTGGTTGAAACCTCCTAACCCTCTCTCCCTTATCTCATCTTCACACCTCCATGCAAGTTTTGTCACATTTTTTTAAGATGTTAGAATGTGCACACACAGAAGGAGAGTCCTTCTACGTGTTAAACTCTAGTGTGAATGATGAAATAAGATAAGATGTCCACTTGAATTTTGAATTCAAGTGGAAACCTCCCAACTATTCACCCTTATCTGATCCACACACATTTTCCATCAAAACCAAGCCATTTAAAATATAATTTTTCTAGGCATGCATGGATTAGCATGAGGTATCTGAGAGGGGCATAGAGGGTTTTTGAGAGAGAGAAAATCAAAGAAGGGGATCTTGTCCTGAGCATAGAAAAGTCCAGAGAAAGACAAAGTATTTCATGCTCCAACATTCCTCACATGCCACTTCTTTTAATTTTTTCACTTTTGTCGCACATCTAAAAAGCTTTTGAAGTAGGTGTATGGTAGAAGGGGAGTCCCTCTACCTATGAAAATTTGTTTTGTAGGAAAATTCAAAAGAGAGTGGGCATGAGAGAATTTTTGAGTGTCAGGATTTTTTGGGTGTGTGAAACCCTAAGGTTAGGACCCAACATTTGGGTGGAGAGATTGAGCGGTGTGAGTACCTGATCACCACCAAACTTCACACATCATCTTGTCATCCTCCCTTTAATGTCTTCTAACCTTTTGGAGCATTCAAAAGATTAGAAAAAAGATCATTGATTAGATCGATGAAGATCGACCTTTGAAGGCTCCGACGAGGAGCTAGCACTTCGATTGAGCCGGTTGAGACTAGGAGCTTTATGTGGACTCACCATTGAGGCTGGACAAATGTGTAGCTATGGTGTGATGTGATGGATTCTTTCGGTGGATTTGGATCATGGAGATCATCTACCCACGTATAGGTATTATGTTCTAAACATAAGTCGATCAGCGAATATGATTTATTGATCGATCGTATTTTAATTTTTTAATATATATTAGCATATCTAGATTCTGAGTAGAATTTTATTATTTAATCATAAAATTAATAGTAGATTAATTTTATTTTTTTTTATAATAAAATTTTCAAAAATGCATGCTTTAACCCTACTTGATTTTCAATAATGATATCAAAGCGAGGGTTGCTTGACATGCTTATATGCTAATTAAAAAAATTAAATACTTATATATATATGATATATTTATATGTTTATTAAAAATATTTTAATTAATAAAAAATAATAAATTAAAAATTAAATATGAATATGTTAGATTAAATCTAATATATGATTCATGCTTTAATTTTATTATGGTTTATTTTTTTATTATGAAAATAGTAATAGGTTGCTGTTTATGAAATGAGCTGATCCATTTCTGAAATAAGTTAACTCATTTGATGAATAAAAAATTAAATTTTTTTTAAAATTTAAAAAATATTTTTGAAATGCCAAATCCCAATCCATCAACTTAAAACTTAATTAAAAAAATTAAGTATTGTCTAGTAGGATGTAGAATTATGAATTAAAGATCCTAAGATAAATGCATAAAACTATGGATTAAAGGGTTAGATGAATTAGGTCCATTAATTAGGTTAGATCAAAAGTTAGTTAAAGAATGGACTAAATAAGAGTAATTAATCAAATATAATCAAATATTGAATTAGATTATATCAAGAATACTCTAAATTCAACTTCAATAGTTATAGTTGGACGAGTCCATATTTTTTTAACAAAATCAAGATAGACTTGATTCATGGCTACACGATTGAGCCCGTAATCACTAGGTTGATCAGATTGAACCTAATTAATCGGTTGGTGTCTAAGATAAGTTTGGCAATCAAGACTAGTGATTTTTAATTGGGACCTACTTTCATTGATTCAAACTTTGATGAGTTAATGGCATATCCCTTCCACTGATCTCACTTACCTGGCCAATATGGTTGATTAGGATTTGATTAGATCACATAGTGATTCAAGCTCACCCATGTCACTAGGAATTAGTTTGACTGATTTCAATCAGTAAGACTGAATTAGGTGCCCATAGATCTAAATTAATCCTAATCCTAACCTATTGACTTGGTGAAGTCAGTGGGAGAAAATAGATCCGTATCTTTTCTATCCTTAAATCACATATAACCTAAATCCTCTAAATTATTAGGTCCTTAAAAATGACTAAGTTATAGGGATAATCAAGTCATAGCATCCCATTAAGGTGAATAAAGTCTAATTTTCTAGGTGGACATTGGAGGTGCTTTACACCTGGTGTTCATTTTGATATTGAAATTACTATCCATCATATGATGATTAGATCACACTCTCTTAATAGTGATTAGGTTAGCCAAAGGTTTTCTTGGGCCTACTCATCGTTGGTTTGATGCACCGAACTCAATCATGTTAATAGTTAGACCTAACCAGATCTTTTTAGTGGAGGCCATAGCCTACTAAATTGGCTTCTAGGATAAAACCTAATTACTAAAAATTATTTGAAGAAATAATTGATGGTGAACCTACTTGTAGATGCATATGGGTTAGCTAGAGCTTTCCTCGGGCCCATTTGTAGTCTATGTAGATTCTAGTATCCACTAAGGAGCTAGTGTAATTCCTCGAATTGGAGGTAGAGGCTACCAATTCATAAAAATAGTAGAAGGATCTTTAGACTAAAATCCAAGTCTTTATAGTTAATTAATTCAAGTACTAATAAGGTTTCATATTTTTCATTCAAATAAATAGAATGGATAGTGTAAGTCCGCTCCATTCACTATTGGATAGTGACAAGCTTTCATGACCTAATTACGAGGAGTCTAGTATTGACCCTAATCAAGCAGATCCGAAGAGAAAATATCCTCTTGAGCAGAATAGGCTAAATAGAAAAAATCAACAAATGGTTGCTGGTCAAGGCTGTTATATGATAATGTCTTATAATTTCTTTATTTGTGATACATCTACCTAGATATTAGATATCGAGAGTCCAGTTCACATATGCAATTTATTGCATAAACTTTAAATTGATAGAAAGTTTGAGAACGATGATAGATTCTTTAGTGTTGAGGATGGAAATAAAGTTTTAGTCCTAGCATTGAAAAATCTTGAGCTGACTTTGAAATCAAATATTGTCATTTTAAGTGACTGTTACTATTGTCCATCTTTTATGATGAACATAATATCCGTTGGACTTTTAGCCCATAGTGGTTATAATTTATCAATAAAAAAAATATTATGATATCATTATGAATAATGTTACAATAATAAGAGGATAATTAAGAAATAGCATTTATATTTTATTACAGTCTATTAGTGTAATGTACATGTCCAATAAATATCCAAAACTAGATGATGTCATCGATGCCTACCTTTGGCACTATCGGTTAGGTCATATAAATAAGAATAGGATCAATAGATTAGTCAAGGAATATATTCTTGACATTGATGATTGTGAATCATTGACTACCTATGAATCTTGTCTTCTTAATAAAATGATCAAATCATCTTTTACTGAAAAGGGTGAGCAAGCCACTGAACTTCTAGGCCTAGTACATACTGATTTATGTGGTCCTATGAACATATGTGCTAGAGATGGGTTCTACTACTTCATTATATTTACTGACAATCTATCAAGGTATGGGTACATCTATTTTATGAAAAATAAATTTGATTCGTTTGAAATATTCAAATGATATCAAAATGAGGTAGAAAAATAACTTGAAAAGAGTATTAAAACTCTTCGGTCAAACTGAGGAGGTAAATATCTTTCAAATAATTTTTTGATATATCTAGGAGAGAATAAAATTCTCTCACAATGGATCCCTCTTGGAACACCACAGCATAATAGTGTATCTAAAAGGATGAATCAAACCCTGTTAGACATGGTTCGGTCCATGATGGGATTTGCGAGTCTGTCTATTTCTTTCTGGGGGTATACACTCAAGACTGCTTATTTTATTTTGAATAATATTCCAAACAAGTTTGTTGTAAAGACTCCATATGAGATATGGATTGGGCATAGGCCAACACTCTCTCATCTTAGAATTTGGGGATGTTCGGCTTATGTCAAATGATTACAGCTAGAAAAACTTTGATCAAGGTTCAGTAAATGCTTGTTTATAGGATCTTCTAAGAAAACTAGGAGTTATTACTTCTACCTTGCTAAAGAACAAAAGGTGGTCATCAGCACTAGGATAGTCTTTCTGAAAAAAGGTTTCTTATAGAAGGAACTGTTGCCTTTAATGTTGAACTTAGTGAAGTTCAACAAGTGGAAGAATCGATACATTCTAGTAAACCTACAAAACTGAATTTGATAAGATCAAATTCAAAGCCCGTTGAAGAGGCACCTTTAAGATGACTAGTAGAGTACCACATCTTCTAAACAGATACTATGTATTCTTGGTTTGGGATGGTGATCCTATTGAACTCAATGAGAACAACGAGATTCCGATCACCTATATGGATGCTATGCAGAGGTCGAATTTTGATAAATGGCTAGAAGCCATGAAATCTAAAATGAAGTTCATGAAGGTCAACAGTATATGGACACTGGTTGATCCATCTAAAGGGGTAAAATCCATTGAGTGTAAGTGGATTTTCAAAAAGAAAAGGAGTGCAGACGAGAAGGTGGAGACCTATAAAGCTTGTCTAGTTACCAAGGGATATTGTTAGCATTATGGTATTGACTATGATGAGACATTTTTTCTGATGGCAATGCTCAAGTTCATATAGATCATGCTTGTGATAGTGGCATGCCTAGACTATGAGATTTGACAAATGGATGTGAAAATAGCTTTCCTAAGTGAAGAATTGGATGAAGAGGTGTATATGATACAACTTGAGGGTTTCACATCCATAGATGTTTTCAAGGTGTGAAAGCTTTAGAGATCCATTTATGGATTGAAGCAGGCATCATGGAGTTGGAACATGCGCTTTGATAAAATGATCAGAACGTATGACTTCATTAAGAATGGAGAGAAACCCTGCACCTATAAATGGGCTAATGGTTTTGCAATAGTATTTCTTGTACTCTATGTGGATGACATTCTCTTAATCGAGAGTGACATTCAAGCACTACAGGGAATAAAGGTTTGGCTATCATCATAGTTCTCCATGAAGAACTTAAAAAAAATTTTCTACATCCTAGGGATGAAGATTTATAAAGATAGATCTAAAAAATTGCTTGGATTGTCCCAGGTCACTACATTGATACCATGCTGAAGCAGTTCAGCATGGCAAATTTCAAAAAGGGCTATCTCCTGATAGGCCATGAAATTACTCTCTCGATATGGGACTATCCAACAACTCCTCAAGAGAGAGAGCATATGAGTAGAATACCATATACTTCAATAGTGGATTTCATTATGTATGCCATGATGTGTATGAGACTGGATGTGGCATACTCACTAGAGATAGTGAGTAGGTACCAGTCTAATATGGGTGAGAATCACTAGAAAGTTACAAAGACAATCTTGAAGTATTTGAGAAATACTAAGGACTAGTAGCTCATTTATGGAGATGCTAACTTGAAACTTATGGAATATACTGATTCTAGTTTTCAGTCAAATCAGGATGACAGTAAGAGTGTGTCAAGTTATGTGTTTATCCTAAATGGAGGAGCAATCTACTGGAAGAGATCAAAGCAGCATACTATGGTCGATTCTATATGCGAGACGGAGTATGTCACAGCATCTAATGCTGCAAAGAAAGCTATGTGGCTATGAAGTTCATCAGTGAGCTAGGAGTGGCACCCTCCTTGAATGGTTCGATTCTGCTTTACTATGATAGCACTGGAGCCATAGCTTAAGCGAAGGAGCCGAAGGCACATCAGCGCACTAAGCACATTCTGCATTGCTATCACCTTGTACGAGAGATTATGGAGCGAGATGACGTCAACCTTCAGAAGATCAACGAAAAAGAGAAGATGACCGATCCATTTACTAAAGCCCTTGAAATCAAAGAGTTCGATAATCATAAATAAAAGATGGGTATACGATGCTATTCTGAATGGCTTTAGTCTAAGTAGGAGTTGTTGGAAAATATATCCTTAAGTCAATCATCTAGATTGTAGATAATTGAGTCAATTATAAATATACTTGAATTATTATACTAAATAAAAGTATTATTTTGGCTTTTTCATCATTTTTATGTATCTTTCTATAATGAACTCTTTTGTGATGAAGTTCTTAGGACTATTTAGACTCGGCAAAGGAGGATTTATCATTTAGTCCTTAAACTTGTTTGCAACCAAATAATACATTGTTACCTAGGATGACAACGTATCGAGTGTAGGTTGTTGTGTGCCATATGCATTAGTTGTCCTCGTAACCAAAAAGTATGATGCATTGGTATGGCATGCAGATGAAGCGTAGGGGTACATTTCACTGAACGTGATCCAACTATGTAGCTCTTTGCTATCAAGAGTTGCTCGTAAAGGATATGGATATAAGTATCCCTTAGACTTGAGAACACCATGGTGACTTGCAAGCAACTCACTGCACTTAGGTGTCGGAGTACCAAAATTTTTAATTCAATGTTGGAAGACTACTGGGTGCAGTCAAGTACTTGTTTAGTCGGTCTATGTGTCAAGATGGGATTGATCCTTCAAGTATTGAAGCAAATGTATCACTATATTTTAATTTAGCAAAACCTCGATCGAGATAGTCCATGAGATGGATGCTGAAATTTTGAAATACAATATAGATGACTTTTTTGCATTGATAGTTGTTGGTGAGAATTTGGTTGATGCCGAAATCCATGCTAGAGTCGAACAGGAGGAGGTCACCGTCGACATCCTGCAAAATAAGTCATGATCAGAGTTGGGGGTGGTGGCTCCAGCAAGACCCTCTGATGATCAAGTCAGCTCTTTCGGCCAATAGAAATGAAGTGCTTAAGGAAGAAAGTAGTAGAGTATCGAGCAGGAGAAGAGAGTCTGGAGAAAACATATCTAGAGAATTTCTTTTATAGACGGAGCCTATAACAAACTAAAAGTGACTGCCGTAACCATCTGGTAGTGGGCTGCTTGGGGCCACATAGAGTTTGTTATGGAGAGTGGTGTTCATTATCATGACGTGCCAGTCTGTTGGAATTTGATAGCTGAAGTTTGGAGGAAGTAGGCATTAGGGGCTAAGGGCTTCGAGCTTCATCAATTCTAGGAGAGTTTGAACTCCTTTAAGATCGTTAGTGCACAGGTTGGGAGTTGAACTTTTATAGATGATGAGATCTTTCTAGATAACTATAGGGAATTCCATCAGAAGGAGTGCTTCTTGGTAACTTCAAGAAGTTCGGTCGGAAAAAACTCTTCTTGACAACTAGAGAGAGCCTTGAAGAAGCCTGATTGTAGGGGGAGTCCAGCAACTGAGATAGTCCGAAAGGAGCTTGACTGCTGGAGGAATCTGGATGGAGGTCTATTAGAGGAGTATACATAAATGATGAAGTCCTCCCCAGCTAATGCAAGAAGTTCAAGTGGATTGGGGTTGATGAGAAGAAAATCAACCAACTATTGGGAGGAGATCAACTAGAAGAAGGTCGGCTAAAGAAAGCTTGTCTGGCATCCGAAAAAAGATTGACTGGAAGAAGGTTGATTGGAGAATCTTGTCTAGATGGAGTGGAAGGAGGTCTGCTTGTAGAGAACCTGCCTAGCGATTAAGGGAAGATCGGCTAGTGAGAATCTAATGGGACGTTGTCATGGGTGGATGACCTGCAAACTCTCGTAACCTATCCATTGCTTTGAAGCTCAGCTACCTTCAAGGGTGTTCAAAGGCTAATAAAAGGAGACAAGGTCTTTTTGTTTATGTATTCAGAGTCCTTGGTGTACAAATTTAGAGGCCCACCACTCTTTGTAGATTGCAGGAGTTCATCTGGAGAGAAGTTTTGTTGATCCGGCATCAATCCAACGTCAAACAGCTTGGATGGGTTTTTAGTTGGGAGGAGGTTCAAGTAGTGTCGAGGTCGATCGAACTAAACCATGATAAGGCCCTTTACTCAGCTATCTGGGGGTTGCCATCACTGTTCAAACTCATATGGGCAAAATTTACAATGCCCTATAGGTTCTGAAACTATTCGAAGGAGCTAGGAATCAAAGTGAAGAAGATCGGCCGATAAGTTCAGGTTGGAGGATTGCAGTCTTGGCGCCTAAGCAAAAACTCTTCAATCATTGCAGTTAGGCATGGTCGTTTTTGCCGGATGAAGTCACCTCAAGGCTCGGCATCTTATTGGACTTCAGTAGGAAAGGGTTTACACCCAATACAAGTTCCCTTACTCACGAGTTTGAAATTTGAACGAAGGTAGTAAAGTAATATGAGTGTCGAAGTCCTTTTTCTTTTCTCGCACCAATAGAGCAATTGGTCCTGACTTTTCCTATGCTGGTGCCAAAACTTCTTAAATACGAGGTGATCCAAAAAGATAAATTCTTAGAATTTTCATTGAAGTGCTGCTCTAGGTACGTCATAATAAAGGTTCTGCCCATTGCCAGTCTGCCGCTATGATGAGTGGGACATGCATCGGCCTGAGGTTGATCAGTGGAGACCTACAATCATAACCATCATGGACTCTCGCGACTATTTAAGCTCTTCTTCTTCCTTAAGAGTTTCATCTCGCTCAGGTCTCCTCTCTTTCCCTCTAGTCACCTTCTTCCTTCCTTTCTAGAGCACCAGTACCTTCCATCATTTCCTTCGATTCCTGGGGATTCTCTCCTTCGTTTTTCATCAAGCTTGCCATCTCTTTGTTATTCCCCATCGATTTAGGTCAGTTTCTAAATCTCTCTTTTTGATTACTTGTGTCTTTTAGCATCTCTACTCATTTGGTTTTTTTGAAAAAATATTGAATTCTACTTTTTTTGATTTTCTTAGGATTTTCTTCACTTTGGTTTGATCCTCATATCCTCTGAAGAATCCTGGTCGACTGGTTCTAGAAGTTCGGCTCATTTGGCTTTAATGGATCTTCCTCATAAGGATTCCAAATTTATAGAAGTACCTCGGTCATCCTTTATCCCTGATACCATTCCCTGCAAACTTCGGCCTAAAGATCTTTCACTAATTAGGATCCAATTCAAAATTTCTTCCGATTACAAACTTGAACTCCCTGGTCCAAATGATCGAGCCTGTTCTCCTCCTCTTGATCAGACTTGTTTATATGTTGAAACCCTTCGAGCAAAACTTTGGTTATTGATACCTTCTTTTGGAATCAACTTATTCAAGTTCTTAAACATTTCCTTCACGGCTATGGCACCAAACTTTTTTATGTTTATCATAGGATTTCTCTCCTTGTGTACTATGGCCGACGTCCAACCTTCCATCTTCTTATTCTGCAACTTCTTCACCTTCAAGCATCATCTGACTGCTAAAGATTGGTGGTACGTGTCTCCCCAGTTTGATAAGAAGGGGTTACTCAAGGATGCCCCTTCTTTCATTCACAACTGGAAGGAGAAGTTCTTCTTTATCTCGTGTCCTTCTTTAGAGCTAGGACTTCCTTCCTTGGATGACATTAGCGATTCCATCTGCCGAGCTCCCAGACTTAAGAAAGAGGATCGGAATTTGATCGATAAGCTAAATAACTATCGAGCTCCTCCAATCTCCAGGCTACTAGATTATCAGACCTTATTCAACTTTGGTCTTAGTCCTCTCAACTCCGTAGGTAGTTCTTTAGGGCCTGCCAATTGTGTACGGTCTTCTTTCTTTTTCTGATTTGAGTATTTTTCTTCTACAGAAATGACTCCTGAGGAACAAAATTGCCTGACCATTAGGATTAAATCCCTTAAGAAGAAGGGCAGCTCCACCAAAAAAACATCAAAAAAGGCTCGTACTGATGAGCCAATCTTGGTCGTGCCGATCCATGCAGCGTCCATCCCGGAGGTCGATGTGGCGGAACCAATTTTGACCCTTCCCCAAGCGAACACAGCCCCCGCACCTTCCAAATAGTGCAAGGCCATCGAGAAGAAGAAGAAGAAGAAAATGGATGCCGTCAGAAAAAGGGTAAGGAGGATGGCCGAAAATGTGAGGGTTGAGGGCTTCGATCAGGAGCAAGCTTCTTTAGATGACCGAGAGGTTGTCCAATCCCTGATGAAGGGTAGCATCCTCCCGCATATTGTAGATAAAATGGTTGGGAAGGAGGATGCCAAAAGATTTGATGAGTCCTTTGTTGCCTTCCTCGAGGTAATTAATACTTTCGAACTTGATCGAATGTGGGATACACTTCCAGATCTCTGACTTAATTTTTTTTTCTATCCTATAACTGGGACATTACTTGTTTGCCCATTCGAAGATGGTCAATCTCAATTAAGTCGAGTTCTCCAAGGCCCTCCATAAGGCTCAAGTGGAGATAGAAAGGATTTAGGCCAAGGTCAAACATTTGAAGATAGCCTCGGAGGAACATACTATGAAAGTTGATTGCCTTCGAGAGGCGTTAAGGAGAGAAGAGGAGGTTTCTACGGTGCTGAGGGCGGCCTTGACTCTCTCGAAGGACAAAAGAAAGAAGGCTGAAGAGGAGGTCAGCGTCGAGAAGGAAGGGCTGTCAAGGCCTTCAAGTCCTTCAAAGCAATGGAGGACATCAAGATTGCCTTCACCCAGGAGGCTTTTCTGGAAGGATTTGAGATCTGCATGGGGAGGGTTATGAAAAACTTTCCAGAGGTAGATCTTGACCTTCTAATAGACAAGCCCAGCGAAGAGGCCAGCCCTTCTAATGCTAAGGCCACCTCTCCTATTACTAAATCTGCCCCTGAAGCTCCAGGACCTACAGCCGAGCCTGAGGCTGCAAGGAATGCACCAACCTCGCCTACTGCAAAACCAGCCAAGGTCAAAAATCTCTGATTACTTGTAATTTTTTTTCTTTTCTTTTTTGTGTACTCAAATATTTTAGAAAATGAAAATGAACTTTCTTTTCTTTACACTTGTGTCATGTCGAATGTCATTCAGAACCCTTCTAGCAATCGCAGTCAAGGCCAATCATCTCCAAATGATGCCGAGCCACTATCTCAAGATATCCCTCTAAAACCCATAATCAAAAATTTAAAGAAGGTTCATCACCTGAAGAAAAAGATGAAGAAGATGGAAGATGAACTTCAAAGATCCAGAAAAAATGCTTCAGAGGCGATAATTGAAGTCACTCGTCTTCATAAGTTACACATGAAAGACTCCGTGAGCTTCAACATCAAGAAGGATAACTTCGAGAAAGAGTTGGCTGAACTAAAGAAAAGTGCCAACGATAAGTTCTGGGTGTTAACTGCGAAGGTCGGCTCTCTCAAAGTTGATCTTAAGGTGGCAGAAGAGAAAATTCAACTGTTGGAAGGGAGTTTGCCATAGTCCTCTGAAAAAGTTTGGTATGAGTGGGATTGGTCTTAGAGGTTCTCTATGCTCTAGAAGCAGCTACTTGATACTAAGTCCATCTACAATAGCTACCAATTGGATTGGTGCAAGAGGATATCTGAGCTTGAGCACTAGCTCTGAATGGCCAATAGTGAGTTGGCCTGACTTCGGCAGTAGCTCACCGATAGTCATCAATCCGGTACAAGTAGGAAGTCGGAGGAGATTGCCTCCTTGAAAAGGTTTGCGGGTGAACTTTTAGAGCCAATCGAGATTGAGAAAGCTGAAGTTCAGCAATTGAAGCTTCAGTTGATTTGTGAACAATAAGCTATCAAGGATGCTGAGGATGAGTCGAAAGTTTTGAGGAGAAGGTTGCATAAATCTAAAGAAAAATATTGAAAGGCTAACAGGATGTTCCGCGATAACTTGATAAGGAGAAAGAAGCTCGAGGAGGAGGTTGCGAGCCTGAAGGAGTCCATAGTGATGGCTAGCAGCTCGAAGTCTGAGAAGTCAGATCCCTCTTAGAGCTTTGACCTTTTCTTTCTTACTTTTGTAATTGGTCTTATAGACCTTTATTTTGCTTGTAATGAACTTAATATTTATAATAAAATGATACCCTTTTCGTTATTGTCTTATATGGATTTGACGTTGGTTAATGTCTGCTTTCTTCATCTCATTTTTCTTTGCTTTATTTTCTAATAAGATACTTGTTATGGATGCCAAGCCGGGGTCCCTTCCATGAACTTAGGCGGGGCTCCTCCATTCATATTTGATGTAGCTGCAGGAAGGATGCATATAAGGGTCGCTGGTATGGTCTTTTCCTTTCCTTCATTTTAGATTAATGAGGCCTTGGCCTTCCTCATGTTAGGACGAGATTCTCTTCTATTCCTTGCACGATCGTAGGGATATGTTAGGGCCATTGATGGGGCCTCCTCCCTCGTCTCATCTTAGTTTAACAAGGCTTTCGGCATCATTCACATTAGGATTAGGTTCTTCTCCTATTCTTAACATGAACATAAGAGCACATTAGGGCCGCTGGAAGGGCCTCTTTTCTCATCTCATCTTAGATTAACGAGGCCTTCAGCTTTGCTCATGTTAGAATGAGGTTCTCCTTCTATTCCTAATGTGAACGTAAGGGCACATTAGGATCATTAGAAGGGCCTCTCTCCTCATCTCATCTTAAGATTAACGAGGTCTTCAACTTTGCTCATGTTAGGATAAGATTCTCCTCCTGTTTCTAACGTGGCCGTACGGACACATTAGGGCCGCTGGAAGGGCCTCTCCCCTCATCTCGTCTTAGATTAGCGAAGCCTTCAGCTTTGCTCACGTTAGGATGAGGTTCTCCTCCTATTTCTAACATGATCGTAGGGGTGCATTAGGACTGCTGGAAGGACCTCTTTCCTCATCTCGTCTTAGATTAATGAGGCCTTCGACTTTGCTCACATTAGGACGAGATTCTCTTCCTATTCCTAACGTGGCTGTAGGAGTGCATTAGGACTACTAGAAGGGCCTCTCTCCTCATCTCATCTTAGATTAATGAGGCCTTCAGCTTTGCTCACATTAGAATGAGGTTCTCCACCTATTCCTAACATGGCCGTCTTCGTCGCATGGTTAAATTCGAGAAGTTATTTTCTACCATTATAGATTTGTAACAAGGATCGAGGTGCTAAAGTAGAGAGATTTTATTATGACCAAGTCATCGATAATACATCCATAGGTTTTTCAAGTTCCACGGTCGGGATAGATCGGCTCCTCTAAGCTCCTTCAAGTAATATATCCCAGGCCGAACAACTTTCTTGACCTCATAGGATCCTTCCCAATTTGCGGCGAGCTTTCCTTAATTTTGAGGCTAAGAAAGGACTGCTTGCCAAAGTACTAAGTCCCCCAATCTAAATACTTTGCCTTTGACTTTAGAGTTGTAGTAACGAGCTACCTTTTGTTTGTGGGCTGCCATCTAAATTTGAGCTTTTTCCCATTTTTTCTCCAATAAGTCGAGGTTAGTCCTGAGGTCTTGTGAGTTTTGTTGCTCATTGAATGCCACGACTCATGCTGATAGGATCTGAAGTTCTATTGGGATGACTGCTTCTGTTCCAAAGGCTAAGGCGAAGGGAGTCTCTCCAGTTGGTAGTCTTTGGATAGTTTGGTATATCCAGAGTACATGATAGAGCTCATTTACCTAAGTCTCCCATGCTCTCTCAAGTCTTGCTTTGATACCCTGGAGCAGGGTTCTATTGGTTACTTCGGCTTCACCGTTTGTCTGTGGATGGGCTACTGATGTAAAATGGTGAGAGATATTTAAGTCTTCATAAAACTTGACAAACTTTGTTTTAGCAAACTATCATCCATTGTTTGTTATGAGGATTCGAGGCAAGCCAAATCTGCAAACAAACAACTTCCAGACAAAGTCCTGCACTTTTACTTTAGTGATTTTCGCCAGAGGCTCGGCCTCAACCTATTTTGTAAAATAGTCGATTGCTACCAAGAGAAACTTCCACTATCCAGATGCCATGGAGAAAGATTCGAGTATATCCATGCCCCATTGTGCAAATGGCCATGGGGCGATCAGGGGTGTAAGCTTGGAGGCTGGTTGTTTTTAAATATTTGCATTTCTTTGATAGCGATTATATTTTCTGACATATTCTATAGAATCATGCTACAATGTCGGCCAATAGTAATCCTATTGAAGTACTCTATGTGATAAGGATCTAGCCTCTACATGACTTCTGCAGATTCCTTCATGCACCTTCCATAACACAAAGTCGACTTTTGAAGGTCGGAGACATCTCAAGAGTGGTAAGGAATATGACCTTTTATACAGCTTGCCTTCATATAGAATATATCAAGAGGCTCGATTCCTGAGTTTTTAAGCTTTGTTTGGGTCATAAGGAAGAACTCCATCTTTAAGATAAGCAACCAGTGGGTCAATCCAACATGGCTCATAGTCAACCTGCATTACAAACTATCACTCTTCTGAGCTTGGGTGTTTCAGGACTTCGAAGAAGACTTCCTTAGATAGTTCAGTTGGGGCCAACATTGCCAACTTAGAGAGAAGGTCGGCCCTAGTGTTTTCTGCTCTTGGGATCTATTGGACGTCAAAATGGTTGAATGCCGGGATCAAGTTCTTCACTTACTCGAGATAGTTTATCATGCTTTCTTCTCGAGCCTCATAATTGCCACCAACTTGTCCAACCACCAATTGGGAATCACTATAGACTAGAAGCCAGTCCACTTCTAACTCTTTAGCTATATTTAACCCTACGATCAAAGCTTCATATTCGACCCCATTATTACTCATAGGAAACTCAAAGCACAATGCATATTTAGCAATGATTCCCTCCAAATTAACCAAGATCAACCCTACGCCTGCACCAGAAGCATTAGACGAGCCATCAACATATAAGGCCCAAAAACTTTCAAGAAGATCAGCTCTTTCTTTAGAGGAGCTTGGCTGCAATCATGGAATGCTGGTTTCATTTTGTTCAAGCTCGACTTCATCCAGAATGGTACATTCCACTATAAAATCTATCAGTATTTGGGTTTTGATTGATGGCCAAGGTTGGAAGTTGATATCAAATTCTGTAAGTTTAATTGCCCATTTCGCTACTCTTCTGATGCATCTATTTGATGAAGGACTACTTTGATTGGTTGGTCGGTGATGAGTGTTATGGTATGTCCCTAAAAGTAGGGTCAAAGTCTCCTAGCTACAATCAGAAGAGCGTAAGTTAATTTTTTTAATTTAGTGTACCTGGTCTATGCATCTCTCCAGACTCGGCTTATGTAATAGATCGATCGCTGTACTTTTGTCTCTTCCTTGATCAGAACTGCTACTAGAGCTGTAGGAGAGACCGCTAAGTACAAAAATAATTCTTCTCCAGGCCCATGCTTTGCCAATAATGAGGGCGAACCAAGATAGCTCTTGAGTTCTTCGAATGCCCATTGGTACTCTGCCATCCAGTAGAAGTTCTTCGATTGCTTGAGGACCTGAAAGAAGGGCATACATCACTCGATCGACTTTGAGACAAAGTGATTTATGGATGCCACCTTCCTGATCAGGCACTAAACATTCTTTTATTGATTTTGGGATGGTCATCTCCTGGATGGCTTAGATCTTCTTTGAATTAGCCTCAATCCCCTACCTTGAGACCATGAACCCCAAGAATTTTTTGAGATCACTTTGAAGGCACATTTAGTCGGGTTCAGCTTCATCTTGTATCTTTAAAGGGTGTTGAAGGTCTCTTCAAGGTCGGCGATGTGATTAGATGAGGTCTGGCTCTTGACAAGCATATCATCCACGTAGACTTCCATGTTGTGGTTGATCTGCTCTTTGAAGATCTTATTGATTAAGCATTGGTAGGTTACGCCTGCATTTTTAAGCTCAAAAGATATGACCCTATAACAATAAAAACCACGATCTGTAATAAAGGTAATTTTCTCCTCATCCTCTGGTGCCATTCAGATTTGATTATAATTGAAAAAGACATCCATAAAGGTGAGGAGCTCATGGTCCGAGGTTGCATCCACTAGTTGATCAATTTTGGATAGGAGATAGCTATCCTTTAGGTAGGCCTTGTTCAGCTTTTTGAAGTCGATACACATTCTCCATTTGCCATTGGCCTTCTTAACCAAGACCACATTAGAAACCCAACTTGGATAGTAGACTTCTCGGATGAATTCGACTTTGAGGAGTTTATCCACTTCTTCTACTATCACCTTCTGCCTTTCTGGTGCATGGCCCCAAATTTTTTCTTTAATGGGCCTATATTTGGGATCAATAGCTAGCGAGTGTTCTATGACCTCAGCATCAATCCCTAGTATACCTGCTGGGACCCAAGTGAAGATGTCAGCATTCTTTCATAGGAAGATGATGAGCTACTCCCAAACTTCCTCCCCTAAGTTGGAAACAACCAGCACCATGTGTTCTATATTCCCGTCGTTTAGGGGGACGGCCACGAGATCCTCCATGGGTTCACCCCGCTCCTCAGTAAGGTCATTGTGGACATCCAGCCCATCAATTGGGCAAGGGTCAGGATGGTCATCCTTTTGTATGATGATGGAGTAATAGTGCTTGGCTAAAGCTTGATCTCCCCTGATCTCCCCAATTTCATAGCTTGTTGGGAACTTCACTTTCAAATAGTAGGTTGACACCACAGCCCTAAGTGCATTTAGATCAGATCAGTCAAGAATTATATTGTAGGCAGACGGGATCTTAACCACAAAAAAGTCAACCTATGCCCTGGCCTGTTTCAAGTATTGTCCTACAGCCATAGATAGCATTATCATTCCTTCAATCAGCAGAGCATCGCTAGTGAAGCCTACCAATGGAGAGTTCATGGGTCCCAGGTGGTTATTGAGTATAGATATTTTACATTATAAAATAAAATATTAATAAAACTTTCATTATCTATTAGAATACGGTGTACATCATAATCAGCAATGTTTAAAGAAATTACAACCACATCATTATGTAGGAACTGAACTCCTTGGGCATCCTCATTGGTGAAAGCTATAGGCTCCTGAGTTCTACACCTTTTTGTGGGCTCCACCGATCCGCTAGCCTACCCTCACCGAAGTCTCCCAGAGATGGTGCTGATGATGCCAAGCGATGGTCGATCTCTTTGTTGCTCCTCCCTCCTTGGCGGCTCTGGTTATGATAGCGCCCTTAGCCGATCTTCCCTCACTTCTGATCGGCAACTCAAAAATCAACCCAGCCGACCCCACCTAATGAGCTCCTCGATCTCATCTTGGAGCTGAATGCATTTCTCAGTATCATGATCATGGTCACGATGTTAGAGATAATATTTGTTCGGATTGTGCTTGTCAGGATGAGTGCATATCCTCTCTGACCTTGACAGCTGCTCCTTGATTTTCATCAGCACTTGGATTTTTGGAGCATTGAGGAGAGCATAGTTATGGAAGCTTCTGAGGGGGGAGCCCCACCATGCCCTTCTATCTAGGCTTCCTTGCCTTCGAGTCCAAGGAGGAGTTCAGGCTCACTTGCACCTGGGAGGAGTTCGGGAGCACAGTCGAGCTTTACTCAACTTTTCATCAGCAGTGGACATATTTGATTCACCCACTCACCACTCTTCAACGGCTTCACTATCCTTGGCCTTGAAGGCCTCTTCTGCTTGGGCGTACCCTTCAGCCCGAGCCAGCATATCAGCAAAATTTTTGGGATACTTCTTCTCTAGAGAGAATAGTAGATCATTCTTTTGAAGGTCGCCCTTCAGTGCGGCCATTGCAATAGATTAATCTAAGTTTTGGACCTCTAGTGCAGTGGCATTGAAATGGATGACATAGGCCCATATGGATTCTCCCTCCTTCTACTTGATGTTGATGAGAGAGTCCAAGCCTCATCGAGGATGTTGGCTGCTATCAAAATGAGCCACAAATTGGTGGCTCATCAGATCAAAGGAAAAGATAGTACCCAGCTTGAGGGTCGAGTATCAGTTCCTCACTGCTCCCTTCAGGATAGATGAAAAAGCCCGGCACAGGATGGCATCTGGCATGCCATGGAGCAGCATCATAGTGTGGAAGGCCTCCAAGTGGTTCAGATCAGTAGTCCCATCGTAGCTCTCAAACTGAGGAAGCTTGAAGTTCGGCGGGATTGGTTTCCGCATGATTTGATAAGAGAAAGGAGGGTTAGTGCAGTTATCATTACCATGAGAGGAGGGAGCATGGTGGAGTTCCTTGATCTGTCGATTCATTTTTTGTAGTTTTCGATCCAGGAGATTTTCATGATTGTGGATCTCCAAAGTCTTCTGACTGAATGGGGGCAAAGTCTCCCAAGGGGTTGAATCATGATTGGAGCAGGGACTCTCTACCCTTTGCTTCTCTTTTCTGAAAGTTGCCGACTGAATCACCTACGTCGATCATCTCTAGATTGAATCCTGGGGTTCCAAGAAAGCCTACTCTAGCCGGATTGGCACCAGAGGCCACTACTGCTGCATAACCTACACTGCTTTAGGGAGGCTCCTAACCTGCTGGACCAGTAGGTTAAATTGCTTTGCATCCACCATTATTATTGGCGGAACCTAAGATGCCAGGGATGAGACAGGGGTGGGCAGATCTGGATAAGATCTGACCATGGAGGTGGTTGACCATTGAGTCGAGGCCTTCCTGGGAGGCATCCTCGTGAGATCAGCTAAGAAAGAAGTCTCTGAGGGAGAAGAAGATAGATCCCTACTGAGCACTCCTTTGAGAACAAAGAAACCTCAAGAGAAAGAGATGCCCTTCCTCTAGAACCAATTTCATTGGTGCAAAGTCTAGTTGATGCCGAAATCCATGTTGGAGTCGGAGAGGAGGAGGTCGCCACCAGCATCTTGCAAAATAAGTCTTGATCGGTGTTGAGGGTGGTGGCTCCGGCAAGATCCTCCACGATCAAGTCAGCTCTTTTGACCAATAGAAATGGAGTACTCAAGGAAGAAAGTAGTAGAGTGTTGAGAAGGTGAAGAGAGCCTAGAGAAAATGTATCTGGAGGGTCTCTTTTATAGATGAAGCCTATAACAAACTAAAAGTGACTATCGTAACCGTCTGATAGTAGGCCGCTTGGGACCATGTGGAGTTTGTTACAGAGAGTAGTGTTCGTTGTCATGATGCGCCAGTCCATTGGGATTTAATAGCTGAAGTTTGGAGGAAATAGGCATTGGTGGCTAAGGGCTTCGAGCTTCATCAATTCCAGAGGAGTTTGAACTCCTTTAAGGTCGTTAGTGCGCAGGTTGGGAGCTGAACTTGCATAGATGATGAGGTCTTTCCAGATAACTATAGGAAATTTCACTAGGAGTGCTTCTTGGTAACTTCAAGAAGTTCGATCAGAGAAAACTCTTCTTGACAACTAGAGAGAGAGCCTTAAAGAAGCCTGATTGTAGGGGGAGTTCGATGGCTGGGAGAGTTCGAAAGGAGCTTGACTACTGGAGGAATCAGATAATAGATTTGCTGGAGGAATCTGGATGGAGGTCGATTGGAGGAGTATACATAAATGACGAAGTCCTCCCTAGCTGATGCGTGAAGTTCTGGTGGACAAGGGTTGATGAGAAGAAAATCAACCAGCTTTCAGGAGGAGATCGACTGGAAGAAGGTCGGCTGAAGGAAGCTTATCTAGCATCCGAGAAAAGATTGATCGGAAGGAGGTTGATTGGAAAATCTTATTTGGATGGAGCAGAAGGAGGTCTGCTTGGAGAGAACTTGCCTAGTAATTAAGGGTAGATCGGCCAATGAGAATCTAGCGGGAGGTTGTCATGGGCGGATGACCTACAAACTCTAGTAAACTATTCGTTGCTTTGAAGCTCAGCTACCTTCAAGGGCGTTCGAAGGCTAATAAAAGAAGACGAGGTCCTTTTTCTTACATATTCAGAGTCCTTGGTGTGGAATTTAGAGGCCCGCCACTCTTCGTAGATTACAGGAGTTTGTCCAAAGAGAAGTTTTGTTAATCCAACATCGATCCAACGTCAAACAGCTTGGATGGGTTTTTAGTTGGGAGAAGGTTCAAGTAGCATCGAGGTCGACTGGATCAGACCATGATAAGACCCTTTACTCAGCTATCTAAGGGCTACCATCATCATTCAAACTCATCTGAGCAAAATTCACAATGTCCTGTAGGTTCTGGAACTATCCAAAAGAGCTAGGAATCGAAGTGAACAAGATCGGCCAATAAGTTCAGGTTATAGGACTGCAGTCTTGGAGCCTAAGCAAAAACTCTTCAATCGTTGGAATTAGGCATGGTCGTCTTCACCGGATGAAGTCACCTCAAGGCTCGACATCTTATTGGACTTCGACAGGAAAAGATTTACACCCAATAATAGTTAAACCCTAGGTCATCTTTTGAACATCGAGGTCAAGGGGATGAATTATATGGTGACCATATGCCACAGGTTCATCAATATTGCATTGCAACTATTCGACCTATCTGAACATCAGATACCATTGCTAGATGGTTACATCGATTGGCATAAAAAATTAGTTTCTATGCTACCAGCTTAGTATTCAAACCTATGGGGTCATACGTAGTAGGAATTTCAACCTGATTTGATGGCTGATCAAGAGTACCAATGGTCTAGGACTCTGTGGTCGAGAGTCGACTGGACTGAAACTCTATGATCAAGAATTCCACTAGACTAGGACTCTGAGTCCTACTTATCTGAGACTCTCTGATCAAGAGTCCTACTAGTCTGGGACTTTGTGATCATGAGTTCCATTCATTTGGGATATAAGGTTCAAGAGTCCAACTAGTTTGGGACTCTTCAATCAAGAGTTTAATGCTGATGAAACTTTGTTCCCCAGACACCCACCCGATTAGGACTCTATGTATTATTAGAGGATTTATTAGCAATTAGACTACTAATTAGCTTAATTTAATTAAGCGATGAGAATTTGATCAAATTTGATTGATTTTAATTCGATTGGATTTGATCCGATCAAGTCATGAGATGACCTAATCGCTATAGAAGATTTGATTCTGATTTGATCAAGATTTGGATCTAATTAATTTTTAATTTAATTAAAAATTTATTCAATTAGATTAAATCTAATTTGATTAGATTTTACCTAGTCTAATTGGATCAGGATAATTGATTTGGTTAAAACTAATTTGGACCAAGTCAAATGAAGTTTGAATTTTGAATTTATTTTCTTCCTATGCCATAAAATTTTGCTCCATGCCCCACTAGTTTTTGCATAGTTTTTCTCATGCAGAAAAGAGTTTTTGCACCCTCGCTTATATCCCTTTGACTTGGTCTAAGCATTGGATCAGATTAGGTTGAAATTGAATTTTGAATTCAACTTGTATTGGTTGGTTTGGTTGAAACCTCCTAACCCTGTCTCCCTTATCTCATCTTCATGCCTCCTTGGGAGTTTTGTCATAATTTTTTAAGAAGTCAAAATGTGCACAAATAGAAAGTGAGTCCTTCTATGTGTTAAACACTAGTGTGGGTGCAAAAATAAGATAAGATGTCCACTTGAATTTTGAATTCAATTGGAAACCTCCCAACTACTCATCCTTATCTGATCCATGCATATTTCCCATCGAAACCACACCATTTAAAATATGATTTTTCCTAGTTGTGCATGGATTAGCATGAGGCATCTGAGAGGGGCACAGAGGGTTTTTGAGAGAGAGAAAATCAGAGAAGGGGATCTTGTCCTGGGCATGGAAAAGTCTAGAGAAAGAGAAAGTGTTTCATGCGCCAACATTCCTCACATGCCACTTCTTTTAATTTTTTCTCTTTTGTCGCCCATCCAAAAAGTTTTTGAGAGTGGGTGTATGGTAGAGGGATAGTCCCTCTACCCATAAAAATTTGTTTCATGGGAAATTCAAAAGAGAGTGGGTGTGAGAGAATTTTTGGGTGTTAAGGTTAATTGGGTGTGTGAAAACCTAGAGTTAGGACCTAGGATTCGGATGGAGAGATTGAGCACTGCAAGTGCCTGATCACTACCAAACTTTACACATCATCTCATCATCCTCCCTTTAGTGTCTTCTGATCTTTTGGAGCATCCAAAAGATTAGGAGAAAGATCATCGATCAGATCGATGAAGATCGACCATCGAAGGCTTCAGCGAGAAGCTAGCATTTTGATGGAGCTGGTTGAGACTAGGAGCTCTGTGTGGACTCACCATAGAGGCCGAACAAGTATGCGGCTATAGTGCAATGTGAGGAATTCTTTTGGTGGATTCAGATAGTGAAGATCATCTATCCGTGCACCGATATTATGTTCTGAACACAAGTCGATCAGCAAATATGATTTGGTGATTGATCACATTTAAATTTTCTAATACATATTAGCATGTCTGGATCCTAAGTGAAATTTTATGATTTGATCATAGTATGTGTAGAATTAATAGTAGATTGATTTTAACTTTTGTTGCAATAAAATTTTTAAAAATGCATGCTTTAACACTGCTCGATTTCCAACACTGAGATCATGTTAATGGCACCAATAGTCAGCTGGTTGTGCTTAACAGCATCGTCGGGCTTTTGGTGTGGTTCTAGAGCTTGGTTTGCCCGATCTCTAACAGACTTGCCAATATAACTTTAATGAATCAGGACCTCAATCTCATTCTTGAGCTGGCGGCATTATTCAGTATCATGCCTGTGGTCCCAATGGAAATGGTAGAATTTGCTCTTGTCTCTTTAGTGGGTGGGGCCATCATGGGATTGGGGCAATGGAGATATCTTGATTTTCTACCTCCATCAAAATCTACAATCGAGGAGCAGATAGAGAAGCATAACTATCAAATTTTCAAGGTAGACTCTGGAACCTCAAATTTTTCTGAGGTGGTTCGTTGGCACTTCCCTGGTTCTCATGTTCTTCCTCACGGGGCTGCATTTTTTCTTCTTTATTTTTCTTCTCCTTCTTGCTTAGCTTTTCTTTTTCCTCCACATGGGCATACTTTCTAATTCGGGCTAACATTCCCTCATAATTTTTTGAAAAGTTTTTATTAAGGGAGAAGACTAGATGGTAGCTGCCGAGTCCCTACTTCAAGGCCGATATGGTGATAGATATTGTTGGGGATAAACCCTGATCACACCGAAGTCCAGTCTGATGTTTAGCCTAATGTAACTGGTAATCATAAAAGAGCTTCGATCGGGAACTCCTCCAGTGGTCGAACCTCTTCTGGACTCCTACAGTGGTCGAACTCCTCCAGCGGTCAAACTCCTTCCAGACTTCTCCTTCAGTAGGATTCCTCCAGCAGTCGAACTCCTATCGAACTTCTTCTTCAGTCGGATTCCTCCAAAAGCCAAACTTCTTTCGGACTTCTCCTTCAGTTAAATTCCTCCAGGAGCCGAACTCCTACCGAACTTCTCCTTCAGTAGGATTCCTCCAGGAACTTCTCCTTCAGTTAAATTCCTCCAGGAGCCGAACTCCTACCGAACTTCTCCTTCAGTAGGATTCCTCCAGGAGTCGAACTCCTTCCGAACCTTTCCTTCGGTCGGATTCCTCCTGGAGCCGAACTCCTTTCGGACTTGAACTCCTTCCGAACTTCTTCTTCAATCGGATTTCTCCAGGAGCCGAACTCCTTTCGGACTTCTCCTTCAGTTAAATTCCTTCAGTAGCCGAACTCCTTTCAGACTTCTCCTTTGGTCGGATTCCTCTAAGAGCCAAACTCCTACCGGACTTCTTCTTTAGTCGAATTTTTCCAGGAACCGAACTTCTTTCAAACTTCTCCTTCGGTCAGATTCATTCAGGAGCCGAACTCCTTTTGAACTTCTCCTTTAGTCGAATTCCTCTAGGAGCCGAACTCCTACCAGACTTCTCCTTCAGTCGGATTTTTTCAGAAGTCGAACTCCTTTCAAACTTCTCCTTCAATCAAATTCCTTCAGGAGCCAAACTCCTACCAAACTTCTCCTTCAGTCGAATTCCTTCAGAAGCCAAACTCTTTCCTGACTTCTCCTTCAGCCGAACTTCTCCACCAATCAAACTCCTTTAGCCGAACTTCTCCACCAGTCAGACTCCTTTTGGACTTCTTCATTAGTCGAGCTTCTCCACTAGTCGAACTGCTTCTAGACTTCTCCATCAGTCGAACTTCATCCAGATTTCTTCAGTGGATTACTTTTAGATTTCAAGTAGTATTCCTTTCGGATGATCCCCTCTAGCCGTATTCCCTTTAGGAGTTCGAACTTCTCTAGAATTGACATTCATCAAAGCTCTTCACCCCTCCACGTAGCCTCAAATGGCTCAGTACCAGATGGCTATGACTATCACTATCAGTTTGCTACAGGCGGTGCCCCTCTCCATAACAAATCCCATGCAGCCCTGAGCGGCCAGCTATCAGATAGCTACGACTGTCACTATCAGTCTGCTACAGACGGCACCCCTCTCTGTAACAAATTTTATGCGATCCCGAGTGGCCAGCTACCGAATGGCTATGGCTATCACTATAAGTCTGCTACAAACGGCATTCCTCTCCATAACAAATCCCACATGGCCCCGAGTGGTCAGCTATTGGATGGCTATGACTGTCACCATCAGTCTGCTTCGGACTCCGTCTATAAAAAGAGATTCTTTAAATATATTTTCTCTAAGCTCTCTTCTTCTTTCCAAAAACTCTGCTGAATTCTTTCCTAAGTACTCCATTTCTGTTAGCCAGAGGAGCTGTCTTGATCGTCAGAGGGTCTTACTAGAGCCACCACCACCGACTCCATGCGGGATTTTATTTTGTAGGTCACCGATGGTGACCTCTTCTTCCTCAACTCTAGCTCGATCTGGCGTCAACCTGATTCTGCACCAACAAGATTGGCGTTAGAGGAAGGGCCCTCTATTTTTGAGGTACCCTTATTCTTAAAGGAGTGCTCAGTCGATCCTATGGATCTTCTTCTTTAAGATCCATCTCCATCCTCTCCCTCAATCTTAAGAAATATCTCTAAAGAAGGTGACTATCCAAAGATCTACCGCTTCTACCATCAGATCTGAGCTAGATCCATCCATTCCTACTCCAGCACCGATGCTTCAACCTCCTCCTCCACCGATGGCCATGGTAGATCTAGAGGAGTTTAACCTACTGATGTAGCAGATTCAGAGCCTCACTAAAATGGTGCATACCATGCGACAGCCCTCGATGGTGGTTTTGCCAGAAAATCCACCATCGAAATATCAGAAATCGATCCCAAGGAGAAGCACTTAGGATAGCATATCCATCATCCCTAGAAAGACAAAATAGAGAGCAAAGGATCCTTGTTCGGATCATGATTCTTCTTTCGAAGAGACCTTCTCCATCTACAATCAGAAGCCTTTCAAGATCTATGATCGAGATGACATCCTCAATCAAAAATTATGGAAGATGGATTGGTAGATTGAGAAACTCTGCCACATCACCTCGACTCGCCATGTTGACATCTGCATCGATCCCCTTTCTCTCCCCAAATTATGCAAGAGCCCATTCTGCCAAACTTCAAGCTCCCCCAATTTGAAAGATAAGATGGAACCTCTAATTTGATCAATCACCTAAAGACCTTCTGGACCATGATGCTGCTCCATGGCACATCAGATGCCATCTTATGTCGAGCTTTTTCATCTACCTTGAAGGGAGCAGCAAGAAACTGATACTCGATATTAAGCCAGGTACGATCTTCTCCTTCGATTAGATGAGCCATCAGTTTGCAACTCACTTCATCAGCAGCCAACGTCCGTGCCAAGGTTTGGATTTTCTGATGAATATCAAGTAAAAGGAGAAAAAATCTATATGGGCTTATGTCACTCAATTTAATGCTGCTACATTGAAGGTCCAGAACCTGGACCAGTCTATTGCAATGGCCGCACTCAAGGGTGGCCTTCAGAAGAATAATTTGCCATTCTCCCTAAAGAAGAAGTATCCTAGAGACTTTGCTGATCTGTTAGCTCGGGCTAAAGGATATGCTCGAGTGAAAGAAGCCTTCAAATTAAAAGATGAAAAAGCCATAGGAAAGCAGCAGGCAGACGAGTCTAATAAACCCATGGCTGATGGAGGGCCGAATGAAGCTCAGCCACGCTCATGGACTCCATCCGAGCGCAAGCGAGTTCGAACTCCTCTTCGAACTCATCATCAAAGAAGCTCTGATGGAAGGGTGCAAAGAAGTTCTCCCCCCAGAAGGTTTTATAACTATGCCCCCCTCAATGCTCCAAAATCGTAAGTGTTGATGGAGATCAAGGAGCAACTGTCGAGACTTGAAAGGATGCACACTCATCCTAGCAAATGCAATCCTAATAAATACTACCTCTACCATCGTGACCACAGCCACGATACTGAAAAATGCATTCAACTCCAAGACGAGATTGAAGAGCTCATCATGAGAGGTCGACTGGATCAATTCCTCAGACATCAGTCTGAAGCAAGAGAAGATCGATCGAGGGCACTGCCACAGCTAGAACCACTAAGAAGGGAGGAACAACAAGAAGATCGCCACCTCTCAGCATCATCAACACTATCTCTGAGGGACTTCAGCGAGAAGAGGCCAGCAGATCTAAGAGATTAGTGAAGAGACGGAGGACTGAAGAACCCATAACCTTCACTAAGGTAGATACATGGGGGGTACAGTTTTTGCATAATGACGTGGTTGTAATCTCTTTAAATATAGCAAACTATGATGTACGTCGCATCCTAGTTGATAATGGAAGTTCGGTTGACATCTTATCTTATGATGCTTTCTCCAAAATATCGATATCTGATAGTCAGCTTGGACGAATAAACTTCCTCCTAGTAGGTTTCGCTGGTGCTGCAGTACCAGTTGAAGGTATAATAACTCTAGCCGTGGCTGCAGGGCAATATCCAAGATAATTCAGAGTGTAGGTGGATTTTCTAGTAGTAAAGGGTCCCTCTGCTTATAATGCAATTCTCGGTCGATCTGCTCTAAATGCACTTTGGGTGGTGGTGTCAACTTATTATTTGAAGATGAAATTTTCGACAAGTTACGAGATCGAAGAGGTCAGGAGAGATTAAGCTCTGGCAAGGCACTGCTACTCAATTATCCTATAAAAGGAAGAACCGTCCAACCCTTATCCTATTGATGGGCTAGATGTCCGCAATGACTTTGTCGAAGAATGGGGCGAGCCCATAGAAGATCTTGTGACCAACCCCTTGAATGACAAAAATGCAGAGCATATGGTGCAAATTGGCTCCAACCTGGAAGATGAAGTTCAGAAGCAGCTCATCGCCTTCTTATGAAGGAATGCCGACGTCTTCACCTAGGTTTCGATGGATATGCCTAGGATTAACATCAAGGTTATGGAACATCAGCTGGCCGTTGACCCCAAGCATCGACCAATGAAAGAAAGAGTTTGAGGCCATGTGCCAGAAAGATAGAAGGCAATAGCAGAAGAAGTCGACAAGCTTCTCAATGTTGAATTTATCCGAGAAGTCAGCTACCCGACTTGGGTCTCTAACGTGGTCCTGATCAAGAAAGCCAATGGCAAGTGGAGGATGTGCATCGACTTTAAGAAGCTTAACAAGGCCTACTTAAAAGACAGCTATCCTTTTCCTAGAATCGATCAACTGGTGGATGCGACTTCAGGCTATGAGCTCCTCACCTTCATGGATGCCTTCTCTGACTACAACCAAATTTGGATGCCACCGAAGGACGAGGAGAAGATTGCTTTTATTACTAACCATGGTCTTTACTATTACAAGATCATGCCCTTCGGACTTAAAAATGCAGGCATGACTTACCAATACTTGATCAATAAAATCTTCAAGGAGCAGATCAACTGCAATATGGAGGTTTACATTGATGACATGCTGGTCAAAAGCCGAAAAATTATCAATCATGTCGTCGATCTTGAAGAGGCTTTTGATGTGCTCAGGTAATACAAGATGAAGTTGAACCCAACCAAGTGCAACTTTGGGTTAGCCTCAGGAAAATTTTTGGGATTCATGGTCTTGAGATGAGAGATCGAGGCCAATCTAGAGAAAATTCGAGCTATCCAAAAGATGACCGCTCCGAAGTCCATCAAGGAAGTTCAGTGCCTAATCGAAAAGGTGGTGTCTTTGAGTCATTTTGTCTCGAGGTCAGTTGAACACTACATGCCCTTCTTCCAAATCCTCAAAAAATCAAAAGATTTTCACTGGACTCAGAAATGCCAAAAGGCATTCGACGAGCTTAAGAACTATCTCAGCTCGTCCCCATACTAGCCAAACCCGAATTCAAAGAGAAGCTATTTTTCTACCTCATGGTCTCCCCTACGGTGCTAGCGACAGTCCTGATCAAAGAAAAGATGAAAGTACAGTGACCAGTCTACTACATAAGCCAGATCCTAAGGGATGCCGAGACTAGGTATACAAAGTTGAAAAAAATAACTTATGCTCTTCTGATTGTAGCAAGAAGACTTCGACCTTACTTCTAGGGATATGCTATAATGCTCCTCACTGACCAACCGATCAAAGCAATCATTCATCAAATGTATGCTTCCAAAAGAATTGCAAAATGGGCCATTGAATTAATAGTGTTCGACATCAACTACCGACCTCAACCAGCAATCAGAGCTCAGGCACTAGTCGACTTCATAGTTGAATGCACCATTCTAGATGAAGTCGAGCTTGAACAGAATGAGACTGGCATCCCATGGTTGCAACCGAGCCTCCCCAAAGAAAGTGCCGACCTTTTCGAAGATTTTTGGGCCATGTACATGGATGGTTCTTCCAACTCCACTAGAGCAGGTGTGGGGTTAGTCTTAGTCAACCCCAAGGGAGTCGTCGTCGAGTACGTGCTATGCTTCAAATTTTTTGTAACTAATAATAGGGCCGAATATGAAGTATCGATCATTAGATTAAAAATAGCAAGAAAATTAAAAGTAAATCAGCTTCAAGTCTACAGTGATTTCCAATTGATGGTCGGCCAAGTTAGTGGCAAGTATGAAGCATGGAAGAAAAGTATGATGAAATACCTCAAGAAAATGAAGGATTTGACTCCGATCTTCAACAATTTTGGCATTCGATAGATTCTAAGGATAGAAAATGCAAGAGCTGACCTTCTCTCTAAATTGGCCACTTCGGCCCCAGCTGGACTATCCAATGAAGTATATTTTGAAACTCTAAAATGTCCAAGCTCAAAGGAATCACAACTCATTATGTAGATGAAGCTCGAGCCGAGCTAGATTGACCCATTAGTTGCCTATCTCAAAGAGGAAGTTCTTCCGCATGATCTGAAAGAAGCTCGAAAACTCAGGAATCAAGCCTTCCGATATGTTTTGTACGAGGGCAAGTTATATAAAAGGTCGTGTTCGCTATCACTGCTGAGATGTCTCCGACCTTCAGAGGCCAATTTTGCATTATGGAAAGTGCACAAGGAAATTTATGGAAGTTATGTAGGAGCCAGATCTCTGTCACAAAAACTACTTCGGCAAGGACACTATTGGATGACCTTATACCATGATTCTATGGAGTACGTCGAGAAATATGACCGCTGTCAGAGAAATGCAAACATACAAAGACAGTCGACCTCTAAGCTTACTCCGCTAAGCGCATCTTGGCCATTTGCGCAGTGGAGAATGGATATACTTGACCCTTTTCAACAGCATCCAGACAACGAAAGTTCCTCCTAAGCATGATCGACTACTTCACCAAATGGATCGAAGCCAAACCACTAGTAAAAATTACCGAGGCCAAAGTACAGGACTTCATCTTGAAAGTAAATCATCTGTCATTTCGGTCTACCCCAAACTCTCATAATAGATAATGGACGATAATTCGCTGGGATGAGATTCGTTGAGTTCTGCGAAGATCTAAATATCTTCCATCACTTCACGTCGGTAGCTCACCCACAAGCAAATAGAAAAGCTGAAGTGACCAATCGAATCCTGCTGCAAGACATTAAGACAAGACTCGATAAAACAAGGAGGGCCTAGGCGGACGAACTCTACCACATCCTTTGAGCATACCGAACTACTCAAAGGCTACCAATCGAAGAAACACTATTTGCCTTGGCCTTTGGAATAGAGGCAGTCATTCCAATCGAGCTTAAGCTTCCATCAACATGGGTCATGGCCTTCAATGAGCAGCATAACTCACAGGACCTCAGAGTCAACCTCGACCTACTGGAAGAAAAAAGAGAGAAAGCCCAAGTTCGGATGGCAGCCTACAACCGAAAGGTGGCCCGATACTATAACTCTAGATTCAGAGGTAAAATATTCAGAGTGGGAGACTTAGTGCTTCAGCAAGCCACTATCTTTTAGCCTCAGAGCTAGGAGAAGCTTGCCCCAAATTGAAAAGGTCCATATGAAATAAAGGAGGTCGTTTGGCCCGGAACTTATTGCTTAAAGGAGCTTAGAGGAACAACACTCCCACAACCTTAGAATTCAAAAAATTTGAGAATGTACTGCCAATAATTTTCCTCCAATAAACTCCTCCATTTCAACATTATTATTTTTTGGTGCAAAAACTATGTGATGGTAGGAAAGAAAAAATCAAAAGTGGCCATGTTAGGAACAGGAGGAGAACCTCATCCTAACATGAGCAAGTCGAAGACCTCCAGTTATTTAAGATAGGAGAAGGAGAGAGACCCATTCAACGGTCCATCTGTGCCCCTAGTACCATGTTAGGAACAGGAGGAGAACCTCGTCCTAACATGAACAAGTTGAAGACCTCCAATTATTTAAGATAGGAGGAGAGGAGAGGTCCATTCAATGGCCCATCTATGCCTCTATTGTCATGTTAGAAATAGGAGGAGAACCTCATTCTAACATGAGCAAGTCAAAGACCTCCGATTATTTAAGATAGGAGGAGGGGAGAAGCCCATTCAACGGCCCATTTGTGCCCCTAGTGCCATGTTAGGAACAGGAGGAGAACCCCATCCTAACACGAGCAAGTTGAAGTCCTCTGATTATTTAAGACAGGAGGAGGGGAGAGGTCCATTCAACGGCCCACCTGTGCTCCTATTGCCATGTTAGGAATAGGAGGAGAACCTCATCCTAACACAAGCAAGTCGAAGACCTCCGATTATTTAAGACAGGAGGAAGGGAGAAGCCCATTCAATGGCCCATCTATGCCCCTAGTACCATGTTAGGAATAGGAGGAGAACCTCGTCCTAACATGAGCAAGTCGAAGACCTCCGATTATTTAAGATAAGAGGAGGGGAGAGGTCCATTCAATGGCCATCTGTGCCCCTATTGCCATGTTAGGAACAGAAGGAGAACCTCATCCTAATATGAGCAAGTTGAAGACTTTCGATTATTTAAAATAGGAGGAGGGGAGAGGTCCATTCAATGGCTCATCTGTGTCCTACAACCCATTTAGGGATAGGAGGAGAACCTCATCCTAACGTGAGCAAAGTCGAAGGCCTTGTTCATTTTAGATGAGGTGAGGGAGAGGCCCATTCAACGGTCCATCTATGCCCCTAGTGCCTTGTTAGGAATAGAAGGATAACCTCATCCTAATATGAGCAAGTCAAAGATCTCCAAATATTTAAGACAAGAGGAGGGGAGAGGCCCATACAACGGCCCTTATGTGCCCCTATAATCCATTAAGAACAAGAGGAGAATCTCATCCTAATGTGAGCAAAGTTTAAGGCCTCATTCATTTTAGATGAGGTAGGAAGAGGGCCCCAACAATGGCCCTTATGTGCCCCTACAGCCCATTAGGAATAAGAGGAGAACCTCATCCTAACGTGAGCAAAGTCGAAGGCCTCATTCATTTTAGACGAGATGAGAAGAGAGGCCCCGACTCGGCTGGAGATAAAATCTCTCCTGAGCTTCAACTTTAACAAAAGATAGGATCTCCTACAACCTTGGCTGAAGATAAGATCTTCCCTGAGCTTCAGCCTCAATGGGTGCAGTCCGAAAAAGAACTTTGGTAGTTGTCTTTTTTGTACTCTCTTCTTTCAAATTTTGAACTCAGCAGTGGGGGGACTATTGTTGGAAATAAACCCCACTCCCGTCGAAGTTCAATCTGATGCTTAGATTAATATAACTGATAATTATAGAAGAGCTTCAATCGGGAACACCTCCAGCGGTCGAACCCCTCTCAGGCTCCTACAGCGATCGAACTCCTCCAACGGTCGAACTCCTTCGGAACTTCTCCTTCAGTATGATTCCTCCAGCAGTCAAATTTCTTTCGAACTTCTCCTTCGATCGAATTCCTCCAAGAGCCGAACTCCTTCCAAACTTCTCCTTCAGTCAAATTCCTCCAAGTGCCGAACTCCTACCGAACTTCTTCTTCAATCAAATTTCTTCAGGAGCTAAACTCCTTCTAGACTTCTTCTTCAGTCAGATTCCTTCAGGAGTCAAACTCCTTTCGGACCTCTCCTTCGGTCAGATTCCTCTAGGAGTCAAACTCCTTTTGGACTTCTCCTTCGATCAAATTCCTCCAGCAGTCGAACTCCTTTTGGACTTCTTCTTCAGTCAAATTCCTCCAAGAGCCGAACTTCTTTCGGACTTCTCCTTCAGTCGGATTCCTCCAAGAGCCAAACTCCTACCGAACTTCTCCTTTAGTCGAATTCCTCCAGAAGCCAAATTCCTTACGAACTTCTTCTTCAGTCAAATTCCTCCAAGTGCCGAACTCCTTCCGGACTTCTCCTTCAGTCAAATCTTCCAAGAGCCGAACTTCTTTCAGACTTCTCCTTCAATCGAATTTCTCCACCAGTCGAACTTCTCCACTAGTTGGACTCCTTCTGAACTTCTCCATCAGTTAAGCTTCTCTACTAGTCAGACTCCTTCTGGACTTCTCCATCAGTCGAACTTCATCCAGATTCTTCCAGTAGATTACTTTCAAATTTTAAGTAGTATTCCTTCTGGATGATCTCCTCTAACCGTATTCTCTTTAGAAGTCCAAACTTCTCTAAAATTGACATACGTCAAAGCTCTTCACCCCTCCACGTGGCTCTGAGCTGCTCTATACTAGACAGCTACGCTGTCACTATCAATCTGCTACAGGCGGTGTCCCTCTTCATAACAAACTCCATGCGATCCCGAGCAGCCAGGTATCGAAGGGCTACGACTGTCACTATCAGTCTGCTATAGGTGGCACTCCTCTCCGTAACAAACTCCATGCGGCTCCAAGCGACCAGCTATCGGATGGCTAGACTGTCACTATCAGTCTGCTATAAGCGATGCCCCACTCTGTAATAAACCTCAAGCGGCCCTGAGCGGCCAGACACTGGATGGCTACGGCTGTCACTATCAATCTGCTTCGGGCTTCATCTATAAAAAGAAATCCTCCAGATACGTTTTCTCTAAGCTCTCTTTTTCTTCTCAAAAATTCTACTGAATTCTTTCATGAGCACTCCATTTCTATTAGCCAAAGGAGCTGACTTGATCGTCGGAGGGTCCTGTCGGAGCCACCACCACCGACTTCAGGTGGGACTTTATTTTGCAGGTCATCGATGGCAATTTCTTCTTCCTCAACTCCAACTCAATCCGATGTCGATCAGATTCTGCACCAATAGATACACTAAAATCTTTTACCTCCAAAATGGCTGCATTGAAATGGGCCATGTACTCATGGAGAGATTCACCCTCCTGTAATACGATGGAGAAAAGGCTATCCATGTACTTCAAATGGAGGTGGTTGCTCCCAAAATAGGCTATGAAGAGCCTACCCAACTGATTAAAAGAAGAAATGGACCCTAGATGGAGTCCAGAAAACTATACTCTCGCAGACTTCTTAAGAGTAATGGAGAAAGCTATGCAGAAAAGAATGTTGGATGCTCCTTAAAGCCTTATTAAATCCCTATATCCCTTAAGATGGTCTTGAGGGTCAGCGCCGAATGGCTCTAGCATAGGCATTTTGAACTAGAAAGAGGTCAATTCATTCAAAATTTTAGTAGAAAATGAGGATATAAGGTGGAAATCCTTCTTACTTTGAGAAGGTCCTTCCAGTTGCACCTCTTTTAGTCTTTTTTCAAGATCTTGAAGCTTCTGCTCAAGACCTGCTTCCTATAGCAACTTCTTGCTATAGTAAGTTGATTCAAGTTCATAGAATTATGCTTCTTGGTCAAAAAGATGCTCCCAATGAAATTCTTGAGGGGCTGGAAGATGGTTGGTTCATGATGTAGGCTCTTATGGAACATATTCTTGCCATCGTTCTATTGTTTGTTGGAGCTATTGAATGGTATTGGTGAGGACCTGGACCTATTGCACTAAAAGATTGAACTGCTGCAAATTGATTTTTGCTGGAGGATAGGATTGGACCATCCCTAGAGAGGCTTTTAGAAAAGATGGAATCGGGTTTGGTGCATTCTTCACCATTTCTGTATGGTTTGATTGACACGACAGAAGCAATAATATTTCAAAAATTTTAATCTATCAAACCATAATTTCCTAGGACCGACCTTGATGAATTTCAAATATATACATATATTACGAACAAGATAAGAAAACATACTCTTACAAATCTAATTTGGAGAAGATATATTTTCACAAGGCGCTAAACGTTCACTCTCTAATAGTAATCCACATAGGAATTGGGTTCAAGAGCGATCCTTCTTGAATCCTTGCTTGCTGAATTCTAAACTAAAATTCCTTGGCTTTTTTTCTTCCTTCTTCCCTCTTATTTATTCTCTCTTTTATTCTCTCTTAGCCTTCCTAAATAATCTTTCTAACCCTTGTCTTAATGAAGAATCCTTATATTGGCCATGATCTTGTCTAGAGGAAAACTTCTTATCTTAACCAATACCTTATCTAAAAGAAAGGTAGGAAGAATATCAAGATAAACTTCTGAATTTTGAATACTCGACACCTCCAATCTGAATGCTATTTATAGATTCAGATGACACACTAAAGACACCTTTCCCAAGCACTTATCATCCCTCCAAAAGATTTATCAAGGGATCAGATAAGTCCCTTAAAGCAAAAGGATACCTAGAGGCATCTAGAAATCACATAAAAAGTGATTTCTACCTCCAAAATGTCGTATATATGACTTTCTATCATTTATTCCAAATTTTGTTTGAATTTTTCTCTGATAAAACATGGGAGAAGGTGAGAGAATCTCACATAAGGCACTAACCAAGAGTTCTTAAAGTAGAAGAACTCTTAGTGCCATTTATCTTGGAACTACGTGACTCTTTGCATTAATTCTTGGGAGATTTAATTCCTATGCCCCCATCTTTGACCAATCAAAGATGGTAGGCATCAAATAGGAGAGAGAGTCCTAGGGGGCATCTCATTGGTCAATGCCCCCTTTTAGAAGGAAACCTAGTCCTTCCTTGTACCAAGAAAAAATCATGCACCACATTATGTGGCGCCAACTCTAAGGAGTTTGGGGCACCTTGGACTCTTCCAAAATGAGTCAAGAAAAAAAAAGACTAGTGGCACCCATCTGATGGGTAGCCCTTTTATCCTAACCATATTTCAAATTTAAATAAAATTGGTTAGCTAAAAGTGCAAAGATTCGAATCAAAACTGATTTGGCAAGGAATTAGGTTAGCTAACATCTGCTAGCATGCTAATTAGCTACCCAATTAGGATCCAATGATCCAAAAAATAATTCTTGATCAATTTTCTTATGTGTGTGACCCATTGGACTCCACATCTAGTCAGCATTAGGTCTGGGTATATTTTAATCTAATCCGGTTAGACTCAATCTCAATCGATTATGGTATATACCGATCCGAATTCATCAATTAGAAGATCCTTCTAATTGAGGATCAAATTAATCTCATTAATTCAATCAAACCCACAAGTCAAGATTGATATCTAACATTGTATCATGTGTATCTAGAAGATATGGAATTTGGTAGAAATACCAAATATATCCTTCAGTGGCAGATTTCCATGCAATTTAATTCTTCGATCATCCTGCATCCCGAATATGTTTATGAGTATGAATGAATGTCAAACTCAAACACATATTCATGTCAATTCTTCATCAATTAGTGATAACTCTAATGAAGGATTAGAAGCCCTATCTAATCTTCATTCTAGTTTGGCCAAAATCTTACTAAGTTATCAATAGATGAGAATACATAGGATGTCATCTCCTCTTACTTGGAGTGATCAATTTCTTATTGATCTACTCACTATCTTCATACAAACTTGTGTTAGATATATATGCCCTAGAAGCCAGAATTGGCTGACACTTGCAATACACTTCTAGGGGCAAAATTATAATTTTGACTAAAATCAATAAATGGGTTATTTTCTATCACATATGTGTATTTAGTATCTGTGATACATCTTTTAAGTTAATGGCAATGATAATTCATATTTTCAAGAGTTGAAAATTTAAGACATGAATAATCATTATTAACTCATAAATTGCTCCTGACCATAGGATCATCACGAGGATGGTGATTGATCCAGAAGGTTGGTGTACAATCGCTTCTCTTTAGTAGATGATTCTTGAGTCTACGGTGTGGAGACACCGGAGCGAGAGTACAGGTACTCGTTAGAGAACGAGGGCACTGAGCGTGACCACCTCGAGTAGTCATTAGGGAAGTCTACCTTCTCGTCAATGACTGACTCGATGCTGCAGTAGTGTGTCTGGTTCTTTGACCTGAGATGCATCGGCAGTTCACCTTGAGGGTGTTATAGTTTGACTACACCATTACTCGGATCTCCTAGCCATATGGAACCCTGAGGTGTATGTTGGCTATAGCATGTTCATTGTAGGAACTGGATTGCATCAAGATGGAATCTATCTACCTCGGTGGTAGAGGAGCAGCCCTATGATGATCATGAGAATCAAGTCCAGAAGTCCATGGCCATGGCAGAGTGAAATAATAGAAAGAGTTTCTATTTAGATTTTCACATTGGACTCGAATCGAATGATTACATCATATGACAGAGACTAGGGTTTGACGAGTTCACCTTAACCCTAATCTGATCGGGGCTCAAGATAGAAGAACTTGAATCACACAGGTAGCTGCACCAAGAGGTTCGCATTCAGCTCTGATGGGTTGCCACCATATACTGCTAGGTGTCACTGGTGGATTTTGGGAGCAATTAGAATGATTTAGATGATCGATCATTCTAGCTGTTCGAATCAGAAGAGTTCTGATCCATCGAAAGGAGTTTCGATGATGTCGATGATAGAGATCATGACATATCCCATTACCATATACAGAACTGAACCTAACTGGGTCACACAAACAAGGGTTTGAATCTGGTGATCATCAATTGAACTGATCTAGTTCAATTGATCTGAATGAGATTCAATTAGGTTCAAGGAAATCGTGCTAGCACTCGATTGAACCTAACGTTCTTCTTTTACTATCATAAATAAGTTGTCCTGACTGAGCCAAAGGAGTTTGTGCTCAATCAGAGGCCTTCATATGGTCTGACTGGAGGTTGTCCAAGTCAGAAAAGGTTGTCTTATTTTGTAAGACATTACCTGCCATTTTTGGTCACCTGCCATTTCTTGTTCTTTGACTTTGGTCAAAAGTCTACCTTTGACTGGTCAAACGTTGACCATTGACACTTTGACTTTTGACCACATGTCATGCACCTATTGGAGAGCTGGTGGGGGCCTGTCCCCCTGCCAGAACCTGGCAAGGAGAAGGGCGCACGCCACCCTAGGGTGGCGTGAGCCCAAGTTGGAGGCGCCTAGGAGTCCTTGTTGGACAAGGACTCCATCTCCCTTTTGGATTCCAATTAGAGTTCTTCTAAGAATCCAACTTTGACTGGTCTTAGGCACCCTCTAAGGAGGAATCCAGGGGACTCTATTTCCACCAATCAGATTTAGATCTGATTTCACAAAGGGTTGTGATTGGTTGGGAAGAAGAGGAGTTGGATCACAGCTTAGTCTATAAATAAGACCCTGCGCCCAACTCAATATGATTGATATGAATTGAGAATCATAATTCCCCATGCCCAAGGCTGCCTCTCCCCTCTTCTCCATGCCAAACCTCCTTCTCCTTCTTGCTCTCCACGTCCAAAAGGAGTTTTGGACTTGGTTGGTGCGATTCCAGATCAAAGAAAGGCGATCAAAAGCAAGAAGGCTGCGCTGCTGCAAAAGGACGACTGCTGATCTTCAAAAGAGTTTTGAAGATCCTCCAGATCAGATCCAGATCTGATTTTTGGAGATGTGATAGAGAAGAAGAGGATCTCCAGATCCAACCCTGAGTGGATACCGGTAGAGGCCAGGCGCTTGCGTGGCTAGATCCAGAACCTTCCGCTGCAACAGGATCATCAACAGGGTAATAGGATTACCCAAATCAGGTAAATTAAATTTGATTTAATTTATCTTATTTTATTTTATTTATTAAAATAATAAGAATTAGATCTAAAATATCAAGATCTGATTATAGATCAAAGAGAAAAATTTTTGAAATATATCTCTTGATCTGATCAGATCTGAACGAACCTGGACCGGGAAATCAGGATTTTCCTTCAACTGGTATCAGAGCCATGGTTCTAAAAATTATTTAGATCTGATTTTAAATTTATTTTAATTAGAAAATAAGTGATTTTAGATGTCACATGAGATGTGATCAGATCTGAAATCAGAAAAAATTAAAATTAAATGATTTGGATCTAAGATTAGAAGATATGCATGACTAGTTCTAGAATAGAATAGTTCTATAGAATAGTCTTGCATGTTTTGATTTAATTTGATTAAATCATATTTTAGATCTATTTATTTACTATTTTTTGATATTATAATGGTTATAATAACATCTAAAAAATAGCAAATAAAAATTATTTAATTTTAAATATCATATGAGATATGATTGATGCATGTCTAGACTAGTTGTAGAATAGTTCTACATAATTGTCTAGATTAGAATTTATTTTGATTAGATCAATTTAAATCTAATTTTTTAGATTATTATGAGATAATTTAGATCTGAAAAATATGCATGATTTGATACATGAGATGTATGCAAAATATGCCATGATTAGATCTAATTTGTATATGAGATATATGATATAGATCTAAAACTGTTTTGTAGTATTGACATGTTCCTGATTAAGGCGTTCCTCTTGGCCGTCCGGTCATAAGAACGAAGAAGGGTTTAAAGGCCCTCTCTTCCCATTCGATGGGTGTTCTTATGATGTGTAGGGGTGCTGCGTGTTCGTCCTTAATCAGAAACCCAAAACTTACTTTCTGCAAAACCCTAGATCCTGAAACCCTAGGATTTATTGTGCATATTTTGTTTATGAACCCTACTTAATTAAGAATTAAGTTTATGGAATATTAATTAGGTCTAAAATTGAGAATTTCAGATCTAAGACATATTCATAATACTGGGTTCGGGCTTGGGTAGCTCAATTAGGTCTAAGCGGTTGATCAAACCGAATCAAGAGTTGGTTAGATGGGATCAACAATGCTTAAATTGACCAGCCTAATAGGATTAAGTCTGGGTCAAGATCGAGTCACGATCAAGCAAGACCTAATTAGGCTCAGAGGTTAGAGTCTGGATTGTAGGCTAACCCAATTGGTTCTGACTCAACAATTTGGTGTCTAAGGTAAGTTTGGCACAGACGACCGACTGGTTTTTAATTGGAAGCTACTCGACCTGAATGCATTCTTGTACGAGTTAATGGCATATTCCTTCCACCGGTCTCACTTACCTGGCCATATCTGTTGACACAGTTCTGATCTGAGGTGGTCAATAATCCGAGCTAACCCATGCCACTAGGTTAGTCATAATTGTTATGACTAAGCCAAGTCTAGTTTAATGAGACCTGAATCAATTCTCCCTAAGAAAAGATTAAGTCTGAGGTCTTCCACCATTGTAGATGTGCGGGCCCTTCCCGGGGTTGATTGTTCTCGGCTGGATACAGTGGCTCAGTTGCACCGGGAAGATGCAACCATGTCTATTAGGCATTGGATGCTATGGGCTGGAGGATGAGTTGGGCTCAATATTTGGATACGGTGAGAGACTCAATTAGGAACCCAGTCTATGCAAATGGTGGGTCTGACTTAACTAAGGAGTGGATCAATATTTCGGATACGGTGAGATTCATGAATTAGAGACCAAGTTTGGGTGCACCATGATTAGAGAATCATTGAACAAGAGTTGTTCACTCATTGGCTAACCCATCACAATAACTGTTAGGTGAGGTGATGAGTCAGTTGGTGAGACCGCACCACCCACTAGAAATCATTAATCATGGAGATTTTTGCATCTCTACAGAGGGAGTGTAGGGATCCGAGAAAATAGTGGGAGCTAATTTGTTTAAAAATAAAATCCCTAAATAAATTGGTCAAGTCAAAATTACAGTATCTAACTAGAATCTTTGACTCTCTACAGGAATAAGTCTGCGTCCAACCCATTAGCACGTATCCTGGACACACATAGACTGACTGGACCCAATTATAAAGATTGGCTCAGGAACTACAAAATTATTTTGGGTTTCGAGAAGTTAACCCATGTTTTGGACCAGGACCCTCCCACCTTACCAGCCCGTCCATCCTGTTGAACAGAGAGCGTCTCTGGAAAAATGGATTAGACGAAGATAATAAGGCCAGATATTACATGTTGGGCTCGATGTCTGATGAGCTCCAGCGCCAACATGAAGATATCGGGACTGCTCGCCAAATGTTGGCTCACCTGCAGGAGATGTTTGGTGAACAGAGTCGCGCAGCCAAATATCAAGTCACGAAATGACTTTTTAAGGCTAAGATGCGTGATGGGCAGTCAGTCCAAGATCACTGTCTGACAATGATCAAGGACATGGAAGAGCTTGAGAAGCTCGGTGTGAAGTTGGACTTGGATCTGCAGAATGATATTATTCTGCAATCCTTGACTGATGCATATGGGCAATTCATCATGAATTACCACATGCATAAACTTCAAAATTCCTTGGCCGAATTAATGAATATGCTGGTTACCGCTGAGCTTTCTATGAAAGGTTCTAAAGGCTCAGTTCTTGCTATGGAATGGACTTCTTCCAAAAGAAAGTCTTATGGAAAGAAAAAGAAGTCTGTGAAAAAGCAAAAGGTGGAAGGATCAAAGAAGAAGAAGGCAGAAGCCGAAGAAAAAGGCCGATGGCAAAGGAAAGTGTTTCCATTGCAACAGCGACGGCCATTGGAAGCGGAACTGCCCTACTTACCTGGCCACCCTGAAGAACAAGAAGGAAGGTCCTTCTGGAGGTATGCTCGTTATTGAGTCTAACCTTACGGTTTCTTCTGCATCCAGTTGGGTGCTTGACTCTGGTTCTAGTGCTCATCTGTGCACTTCTATGCAGGGTCTTGAGGATAGCAGGAGGCTGAGGGATGGAGACATGATCCTACGCATCGGTAATGGAGCAAGAGTTGCTGCAGTAGCCGTGGGAACATACCCTCTTCGATTACCATCTGGTTTAGACTTAGTTTTGAAAGACTGTTATTATGTGCCTGCAGCTAGCAGGAATTTGATTTCTGTTTCATGCTTAGCACAAGAAGGTTATGTGATTCACCTTCTTTAAGGACCATTGTAACATTCTTTATGAAAGAAATAAAATTGCAAATGGTTTTCTTATTAATGGTCTTTATCAGCTACATATTGATGTACCTGTTTTAACTATCGAGCAAAACGTGAATGCCAAACGACCTAGGGATAGTCCAAACGACAGATATCTATGGCACCTGAGATTAGGTCATATAGCAGAAGATAGGATTCAACAAATTGGAGAAAAATGGGCTATTGAGTCCATTGACTTTTGAGTCATATCCAACTTGTGAATCTTGTCTTCAAGGCAAAATGACTAAACTCCCTTTTGTTGGACATGGGGAGAGGGCCACAGATCTCCTTGCCCTAGTACATACTGATGTGTGCGGCCCATTTGATGTGCCGGCTAGAGGCAATTTTGTCTACTTCATTACCTTTACCGATGATCTGTCTAGGTATGGGTATGTGTATCTTATGAGACACAAGTCTGAAGCTTTTGAAAAGTTCAAAGAATTCAGACATGAAGTAGAAAAACAAACTGGAAAACCCATTAAGGTTCTTCGATCAGATCGAGGAGGTGAATACCTTAGCCGGAAATTCCTAGACTATCTCTAAAGGAAAAATGGCATAGTCTCTCAATGGACTCCACCAGGAACACCTCAACTCAACGGGTTTCAGAATGGAGAAATCGGACTCTATTGGATATGGTTCGATCCATGATGAGCTTCACAGACCTCCCTGATTTTCTTTGGGGACACTCATTGTTAACTTCAATCTATCTACTGAATAGGGTTCCCTCTAAAACCGTTCCTACCACACCGTATGAGATATGGCACGGTAAGAAACCAAGTCTGAGTCATCTCAGAATTTGGGGTTGTCCGGCTCATGTCAAAAGACAACAAGCGGACAAGTTAGAGTTTAGGTCCTTTCAGAGCTCGATTCATAGGATATCCTAAAGAGTCATTAGGATACTATTTCTACATTCCAGAAGACCACAATGTGATTGTGAGTCGACATGCCATCTTTCTTGAAAAATAGTTTATTCAAGATAGCGGCATTGGAAAGCAGATTAAGCTTGATGAGAAAGTCTCACAAGTACAACGAGCTAAGGACCAATTGGAACCAAATCAGGTTGAGCCAATAAGAACACTACCTCCTCCACCTCGTAGATCGGAAAAGAGTTTTCCGTCCCCCTGAAAGATACTTAGGTATTATTTCAGAGGAAGTAGAGGAAAATGTTCCTCGTAGGTAATGGTGCTCATGGTGATGATCCCAAAACCTACACAACGAGGCGATATCAGATATCGACTCCGAGAAATGGCTTAGAGGCAATGCAGTCAGAAATTGACTCGATGCACTCAAACCAAGTCTGGACCTTGGTAGATCCACCAGAAGGTATAGTACCTATTGGGTGTAAATGGATCTTCAAGAGAAAGATTGGTGCAGATGGGAATGTGGAGACATTCAAGGCTAGACTAGTGGCAAAAGGTTATAGTCAACGCGAAGGCATTGACTATCAGGATACCTTTTCCCCAGTGGCTATGCTAAAATCCATCCGCACATTGCTTGCCTGTTGCAGCCTATTTCGATTATGAAATATGGCAAATGGACGTGAAAAACGGCATTCCTAAATGGATATCTTGAGGAAGATATCTATATGGAACAGCCGCTAGGTTTCACATCCAGTGATACTGATCACAAGGTTTGCAAGCTGCAAAGGTCCATATATGGACTTAAGCAAGCATCTCGGAGCTGGAACACTCATTTCAATGATGTGATCAAAAAAGTTTGGTTTCATCAAAAATGAAGAGGAACCATGTGTTTTCAAAAAGGTCAGTGGGAGCGCTGTTGTCTTCCTCGTATTGTACGTGGATGACATCCTCCTTATTGGGAATGATATTCCCATGTTGACATCAGTCAAAATATGGTTGTCCAAGGAATTCTCCATGAAAGACCTAGGTGAAGCATCCTTTATTCTAGGAATTAAGGTCTATAGGGATAGACCGAATAGGATGCTAGGACTTTCACAGAAGATGTACATAGAGGAAGTACTAAAGAGGTTTAGTATGGAAAACTCTAAGAGGGGATTAATACCCTTCAGACATGGTATTCATCTTTCCAAGAAGATGTGCCCTAGCACACCTGAGGAAATAGAACGCATGAGCAAGATCCCTTATGCTTCTGCAATAGGGAGCCTCATGTATGCCATGCTATGTACACGACCTGATATAGCCCATGCTGTGAGTGTCACAAGCAGATATCAGTCAAATCCAGGTGAAGAACACTGGACTTCTGTGAAATGTATCCTTAAGTACTTGAGAAGAACTAAGGATATGATGTTGGTCTTTGGTAATGGAGAACTCCAAGTCCAGGGATACACAGACTCGGATTTCATGTCCGATATAGATGATCGAAAGTCGACATCTGGAAGTCTGTTTGTGTGCAATGGTGGTGCTGTCAGCTGGAAGAGTTCCAAGCAAACTGTGATAGCAGATTCCACCATGGAAGCAGAATATATCGCTGCATCAGAGGCTGCGAAGGAAGCATTCTGGTACAAGAAGTTTGCTGCAGAAATTGGAGTAATGCCATCAGATGCCATTCCTCTATACTGCGACAACAATGGCGCCATAGCCCTTGCTAAGGAGCCGAGGTCTCACCAGAAATCCAAGCACATTGAGCGGCGATACCACCTCATCCGCGATTACCTCGAGAAGGTTACGTCGAGGTCAAGAGAGTCAACTCCACAGATAATGTGGCAGACCCACTTACAAAGCCGTTGGGCCAGCAGAAGATCGAAGCCCACCTTGAGAAGATGGGACTTAGACTTGTAGCCAATTGGCTTTAGGACAAGTGGGAGATTGTTAGATATATGTGCCCTAGAAGCCAGAATTGGCTGACACTTGTAATACACTTCTAGGGGCAAAATTATAATTTTGACTAAAATCAATAAAATGGGTTATTTTCTATCACATATGTGTATTTAGTGTCTGTGATACATCCTTTGAGTTAATGGTAATGATAATTCATATTTTCAAGAGTTGAAAATTTAAGACATGAATAATCATTATTAACTCATAAAATGCTCCCGACCATAGGATCATCACGAGGATGGTGATTGATCCGGAAGGTTGGTGTACAATCGCTTCTCTTTAGTAGATGAGTCTTGAGTCTACGGTGTGGAGACACCGGAGCGAGAGTACAGGTACTCGTTAGAGAACGAGGGCACTGAGCGTGACCACCTCGAGTAGTCATTAGGGAAGTCTACCTTCTCGTCAATGACTGACTCGATGCTGCAGTAGTGTGTCTGGTTCTTTGACCTGAGGATGCATCGGCAGTTCACCTTGAGGGTGTTATAGTTTGACTACACCATTACTCGGTCTCCTAGCCATATGGAACCCTGAGGTGTATGTTGGCTATAGCATGTTCATTGTAGGAACTGGATTGCATCAAGATGGAATCTATCTACCTCGGTGGTAGAGGAGCAGCCCTATGATGATCATGAGAATCAAGTCCAGAAGCCCATGGCCATGGCAGAGTGAAATAATAGAAAGAGTTTCTATTTAGATTTTCACATTGGACTCGAATCGAATGATTACATCATATGACAGAGACTAGGGTTTGACGAGTTCACCTTAACCCTAATCTGATCGGGGCTCAAGATAGAAGAACTTAATCACACAGGTAGCTGCACCAAGAGGTTCGCATTCAGCTCTGATGGGTTGCCACCATATACTGCTAGGTGTCACTGGTGGATTTTGGGAGCAATTAGAATGATTTAGATGATCGATCATTCTAGCTGTTCGAATCAGAAGAGTTCTGATCCATCGAAAGGAGTTTCGATGATGTCGATGATAGAGATCATGACATATCCCATTACCATACAGAACTGAACCTAACTGGGTCACACAAACAAGGGTTTGAATCTGGTCATCATCAATTGAACTGATCTAGTTCAATTGATCTGAATGAGATTCAATTAGGTTCAAGGAAATCGTGCTAGCACTCGATTGAACCTAACGTTCTTCTTTTACTATCATAAATAAGTTGTCCTGTCTGAGCCAAAGGAGTTTGTGCTCAATCAGAGGCCTTCATATGGTCTGACTGGAGGTTGTCCAAGTCAGAAAAGGTTGTCTTATTTTGTAAGACATTACCTGCCATTTTTGGTCACCTGCCATTTCTTGTTCTTTGACTTTGGTCAAAAGTCTACCTTTGACTGGTCAAACATGTTGACCATTGATACTTTGACTTTTGACCACATGTCATGCACCTATTGGAGAGCTGGTGGGGGCCTGTCCCCCTGCCAGAACCTGGCAAGGAGGGCGCACGCCACCCTAGGCGTGTGCCCAAGTTGGAGGCGCCTAGGAGTCCTTGTTGGACAAGGACTCCATCTCCCTTTTGGATTCCAATTAGAGTTCTTCTAAGAACCAACTTTGACTGGTCTTAGGCACCCTCTAAGGAGGAATCCAGGGGACTCTATTCCCACCAATCAGATTTAGATCTGATTTCACAAAGGGTTGTGATTGGTTGGGAAGAAGAGGAGTTGGATCACAGCTTAGTCTATAAATAAGACCCTGCGCCCAACTCAATTAATTGAATGATTGAGAATCAAATTCCCACCCAAGGCTGCCTCTCCCCTCTCTCCTCCATGCCAAACCTCTTCTCCCTCTCCTCTCCACGTCCAAAAGGAGTTTTGGACTTTGGTTGGTGCGATTCCAGATCAAAGAAAGGCGATCAAAAGCAAGAAGGCTGCGCTGCTGCAAAGGACGACTGCTGATCTTCAAAAAGAGTTTTGAAGATCCTCCAGATCAGATCCAGATCTGATTTTTGGAGGACATGTGATAGAGAAGAAGAGGATCTCCAGATCCAAGCCCGAGTGGATACCGATAGAGGCCAGGCACTTGCATGGCTCGATGCAGAACCTTCCGCTGCACACAGGATCATCAACAGGGTAATAAGATTACCCAAATCAGGTAAATTAAAGTTGATTTAATTTATCCTTATTTATTTTATTTATTAAAATAATAAGAATTAGATCTGAAACATCCCAGATCAGATATAGATCAAAGAGAAAAATTTTGAAATATATCTCTTGATCTGATCAGATCTGGACGAACCTGGATCGGGAAATCAGGATTTTCCTTCAACTTGACCATATCCAAAACACCCCATTCATGACTTAATATCATGATTGAATATGAACCAAAAAATATGGGCTTATGTGCATAAGGTATCATGGTGATCTTAGGTCTAAGGATCACTTTCACAACTCGCACTTAGAGAACCATCTTTTGACATATAAGTAAGGTTCCATAAGATGTTCTCTTTATCAAGTCAATTTAGTGAACTCATTCCTTGATGAGCATCCACATCCTTGTATTAGTATTCCTACACAAGTAGCTTATGAGATCCGGCACCCTCTCCATCGAGCATACATAGGATGTGCTAGTCTATCCAAAATATTGATCCCCATCTCAATATTCCTATGATCAGGAATGTTTAAGATTAGAATTTGAGAATTTTAGGTCTCATAGGCATGACACATTCATGTTTCCTAAAATTATTATCCTAATCTTTAGGGTTCATCATAATCTTTGAATATAAAAAATGCAACTAAAATGATGAATAAAATGCCTCACTTTATTGATATCAAAATAATTATCATTACATGAGTTGAAAATTAAATAGAAAAATTCCATTACATCACATACATGATTGGCTTGTAGGGCACTTATTCTTTCAATCTTCCACTTGCACTATAACCAATAACCCTTTTATCTCAAATCCATACAACTGAGATGATGATCAAACAGTTATTGTGGTGAGGCCTTAGTGAATGGATCTACTATATTATTCTTAGTATCTACTCGTTCTAATACAACATCTTATCTCTCAACAATCTCTCAAATGAGATGAAATCATCTGAGGATGTGCTTCAATCTATGGTGAGATCTTGATTCCTTAGCTTGGATTATTGCACCAATATTATCAATAAAATGGTACTAGTCATACTATCTTAAGAACCACTTCTAGATCATCGATGAATTTTTTCATCCAAACAGCTTCCTTGATAGCTTCACTAACAACAATGTATTCTGCCTCTGTTGTTGAGTTAGCTACAGTCTGCTATTTCAAACTTTTTCAACTCACTACAATTTTATTTAAGGTGAACACATATCCTAATATTGACTTGCTATTATCCAGATCTGACTGAAAACTAGAATCATTATAACCTTGTAGTTTCAACTCTGACTCTCCATAAATCAAAAGAAACATCTTTAGTTCTTCTCAGATACTTAAGAATGCTTTTCATAATTTTTCAATGATCCTTTCTTGGATCAGCCTGATAGCTGCTGACTATGCTTAAAGTATAAGCCACATCAGAGATCTGGTACATAACATGGCATACATAAGAGATTCTACCACCGAAGCATAAGGGATCAAATTCATTCCTTCTTTCTTCTAATGTCTTAAGAGACATCTTCTTAGAGAAATATATGCCTTGACTTATAGGCAAGTAACCTCTTTTACTTTCCTTCATGTTGAACCTCTTTAATACTAGCTCAATGTACCTAGATTTGGACAAGCCTAGCATCCTATTAAATCTATCTCTATAGAATTTTATTCCAAGAATATAGGATGCTTTACCCAAATCATTCATGGAAAACTTATTTGATAGTCAAGTCTTAATTGATTAGAGCATTGGCATATCATTCCCAATAAGTAATATGTCATCAACATATAAAATCAAGAAGACTATGGCACTCCCACTAGCCTTCTTATGGGATATTCCAACTTCTCAAAGCCTGTTCTAATCCATAAATAGATCTTTTAAGCTCGCATACTTGATTTGGTCTCTCACTAAAGACAAGCCCTTCTGACTGAGTCATATAGATCTCTTTCTCAAGATTATCATTAAGAAAAGCAGTCTTAACATCTATCTGCTAGATTTCATTATCATAGTATGCTACTATAGCAAGTAAAATCCGTATAGATTTAGCATAGCCACTGGTGAAAAGTTTTCATCATAATCAATTCCTTGTTTCTATCTAAAACCTTTTGCCAGCAACCTAGCCTTGTAGATTTCAATTTGGCCATCTGCTCCAATCTTCTTCTTGAAGATCCATTTGCATCCTATATGGCTTACACCCTCTCATATATCAACCATAGTTCAAACTTAGTTAGAATACATAGAGTCCATTTTGGATTTCATTGCATCTAGCCATTCGTTAGAGTCTTTACTTATGAGTGCCCTAGAAGCCAGATTGGCTAATACTTGTAATATACATTCTAGGGGCATTTTTATAATTTTGACTTAAAATCAATAAAGAGCTATTTCATTCTACATATTGTGTATAAAGTATCTATGATACATCCTTTGAGTTAATAGACATGATAATTCAAATTTTCAAGGGTTAAAAATTTAAGACATGAATTTTCATAACTAACTCATAAACTGCTCTCGACCGTAAGATTGTCATAAGAATGGTGATCGATCTAAAAGGTTGGTGTATGATTGCTTTCTTAGAATAGATGAGTCTTGAGTCTATGGTATGGAGACATTGGAGTGAGAGTATAGGTACTCATTGAGAATAAGGGTACTGAGCGTGACCATCTCGAGTTGTCATAAAGAAGTCTACATTCTCGTCGATGACTAAACTCGATGCTGCAGTTGTATATTTGGTTCTTAGACCTAAGGTGCATTGATAGTTCATCTTGAGAGTGTTATAGTTTGACTATACCATAACTCAGTCTTCTAGTCATTTAGAATTTTGAGGTGTATGTTGGCTATAGCATATTCATTATAAGAATTGGATCACACAAATAGGAAATATATCAACCTCGGTAGATGAGGAGTAGCCTTATGTTGATCATGAGATCAAGTCCATAAGCCTATGGTCATGGTAGTGTGATATGATAAAAAAGAGTTTTTTATTAGGATTTCACATCGAACTCGAATTGAATGATTCAATCATATGATAGGATGTTGGGTTTGATGAGTTTATCTTAATCCTAATCCTATTGGGACTCATGATAGAAGAACCTAATCACATATGTAGCTACATCGAGAGATTCACATTCAGTTCTAATGGATTACCACCATATACTGCTAGGTATCACTGATGAATTTTAAGAATAATTAAAATAATCTTGATGATCAATCATTTTAATTGGATGAATCAAAAAATTCTGATCTATCGAAAGGTGTTTCGATGATGTCGATGATAGAGATCGTGACATATCTCATTATCATACAAAACTAAATCTAACTGGATCACACAAATAAGAATTTAAGTTTAGAAATCATCAATTGATCTAACCCAATTTGATTGATTTGGATTTGATCCAATTAGGTTCAAGAAAATAATGCTAGCACACGATTGAACCAAACATTCTCTTTTTGTAATCATTTTGGTTCATCTTGATCGAGTCAAATTGGATTTGGCTCATCCAAAAATCCTATCTTAGTCTGATTGGAGCTTATCCAGATCAAAAAAGTATTATCCTAACCTAATCTAGCCTTGTCCTAATCCATTGGATGGGAATAAGACAAGACCTGGCAATTCCTGTAACCTTCAGGACAAGGGTCAAAGATTGACCGGATGCAGGAATTAAGGGGAATGGGACGTGCGCCCCATAGAGAATTTCTACGGATCCACTCCTCCTCTGATTTGCATGAAGAAAAATGTGTGCACGCCCTATATTGGTGCACATACATAGGGATAAGAGGAGAGAGTCCCATATGAATGGGACTCTAGGGTTTCTTGATGGGATCAAAGACTTGGGCACCAAAGAAGTCATCTTTATCCCCTATTGGCACCATCTAGAAGACGATTTTGGATAACTAACCTAATTGGATCATGTGTGTAAGCATGGCAAATCAGATTAAGATCTGATTAAATTGACTAATGTGATTGGTTGATGCTGTGTGGCACTGCATGGTGCATATGGGTCTATTTAAACCCTGCTATGCCCTAGGGTTACAAGACATCTCCCTTCTCGATGCCAAGGTATAGCTGCCCCCTCCTCTGTTCCACACCCCCTCATCCTCTTCCTCTCCCTCTTCACCATGCCCAAAAGTTGGGCATAAATAGTGAGGAAGATCCAAGGCCATTGGCGCAAAGATCAGGCTTGACATGATGGTGTTTGTGAGATGAGCGTGCTCCTTTCAATAGTTATGTTGAAAGCTCTACATATCAAATCTAGAATTAATCTTTAGAGATCAAATTTAGAAGGAGAAGATACTCAAAACCAGCCTAAGTGGACTATGATAGAGGCTGGATGCAAGTGTGGCTAGATCTAGAACCTAGGATGCTGATAGATCATCAGTAAGGTACGAGTTTACCCTAATTAGGTACAAGAGTTGTTTCTGATTTAATTTTATTTTTATTTTTAATATTTAATTATTAGGATCAAATTTAGAAACTATTTGATTTAATTAAAATTTATAAAAAAAATTTAAAAATTATCATTACAGATCAAATCAGATTAGATCGATCCTATGGTGGAAAGCTAGATTTTTCCTTCAACTAGTATCAGAGCCAGGTTTGCAATTCTTCAGATTTAATTTTAATTTAATTTTTATTTTATTTTTGATTTGATATTAAGAATTTCAAATATCACATCAATTATGATCAGATCTAAAATCAGTAGATTAAAAAATTTTAATTTATATATGAGATATACTTGATACATGTCTAGACTAAGTTTATAGAATTATTCTATGAATTATCTAGAATAGGATTTTATATAATATGATCATTTAAAATTTTATTTTTTAGATATTATATCCAATATATTAGATATGAAAATATGCATATTTGGTTTAATTTTTGATACATGAGATGTATACAAAGCATGCATAGTTAGATATAATTTTATATGCGATATATTTTGTAGATCTAATAGTTTTATAGTATAATTATTATTTTTGATTAAGACATTCTCCTTGACCATTTGGTCATAAGAGTAAGAAAGATTTATAGGCCCTCTCTTTCCATTCGATGGGATGCTCTTATGGCATGTAGGGGTACTGCGTGTCTGTCCTTAATCAAAAATTAGAACTTATTTTTCTATAAAATTTTAGATCCTAAAACTCTAAATTTTTTATGCATATTTTATTTATAAATCTAACTTAATTAAGAATTAAGATTATAAAATTAATTAGATCTAAAAATTATGAATTTTTAGATCTAAGATACATTCATAAATTTTGGTTTGGATATGGATGGCTTAATTTGGTCTAGCGATTGATCAAACCAAATCAAAAGTTGGTTAGGTGAAATCAAGAGTGCTTAGATTTGATCAGTCCAATAAGGTTAAGTCTAGGTCAAGGTCGACTCATAGTCACATGTGGTTGATAAAGTTAAGATCTAATTTGACTCTATAGTTTGAGCCTGAATTATAGGCTAACCCGATTGATTTTGTTTCAATAATTTGGTGTCTAAGATAAGTTTGATAAATACAACCAACTAGTTTTTAATTGAGAGCTACTCGATCTAAATATGTTCTTGTCGAGTTAATGGCATATCCCTTCCATAGATCTTACTTACCTGGCCATTTGGATCGATCCAATTCTGGTTTGAGGTGGCTAACGATTTGAGCCAACCCATGCCACTAGGTTAGTCATAATTGTTATAACTAAGTCAAGTCATGTTTAAGAGATCTAAATCAAATCTTTCTAAAAAAATATTAAGTCATAGGTCTTTCACCATTGTAGATATATGGGCTCTTTTCGGAATTGATTGTTCTCGACTGGTTATAGTAGTTCAGTTGCACCAGAAAGATGCAACCATTTCTATGAGGCATTGGATGTTACGAGTTGGAGGATGGGTTGGGCTCAATATTTCGAATATGGTGAGGAACCCAATCAGAAATCTAACTCGTACAAATGGTGGGTCTGACTTAACTAAGGATTAGAGCAATATTTCGGGCATGGTGAGCTTCATGAATTAGAGACCAGGTTTGGATGCACCATGATTAGAGAATCATCGACAAGAGTTGTTCACTCAATAGTTGGTCCATCACACCAATAACTGTTAGATGAGGTGGTGAGCCAGTCGGTGGGACCGCACCACCTACTAGAAATCTATGATCGTGGAGATTTTTGCATCTCTACCAAAGGAGTGTAGGGATTCAAAAAAATAGTGAGAGCCTAATTTATTTAAAAATGAAACTTCTAAATAAATTGATTAAGTCTAATTATAAAATCCAACTAAAAACTTTGACTCTCTATAGTAAAATGTCTGCATCCAACTTTCTAGCTAAAATCCTAGACACCCACAGACTGACTGAACCCAATTATAAGGATTGGCTCAAGAATTATAAAATTATTTTGGATTTCAAGAAGCTATCTTATGGATTGGACTAGGACCATCCTACTTTACCAGCTCATCTGACCATTGAATAGAGAGTATCTTTGAAAAATGGATGAATGATGATAATAAGGTCAGGTACTACATATTGGGCTCAATGTCTGATGAGCTACAGCGTCAACATGAAGACATCAAGACTACCCACCAAATGTTAGCTCACCTACAAGAGTTATTCGGTGAGCAAGTCGCACAGCTCGGTATCAAGTCTCTCATAGACTTTTTAAAGCATAGATGTGTGATGGACAGTTGGTCTAAGATCATTGTTTGACAATGATCAAGAACCTTGAAGAGCTTGAGAAGCTTGGTGTCATCATGGATAGGGACTTACAGATTGATGTGATCATGCAGCCCTTGACTGATGCATATGGGTAGTTCATCATGAACTTTCATATGCATAAACTTCAATGTACCTTGACTGAACTCATAAATATGCTGGTTACTGCTGAGCTTCCTCTAAAAGATTCAAAAGGCTCAGTACTTGCTGTGGAACATACTTCTTCCAAGAGAAAGTCTTTTAAAAGAAAAAAGAAAAAGTCTGCAAAGAATCAAAAGATAGAAGATGGGAAGAAGAAGAAGGGAGAGTCGAAGAACACGACCGCTAACAAAGAAAAATATTTTCATTGCAACATCGATGGCCATTAAAAATGAAACTACTCTTTATACCTGACCAGCCTAAAGAACAAGAAGAAGGTAGGTCTTTCTGGAGGTATGCTCATAATTGAATCTAACCTTATGGTTCTTTTTGCATCCAATTAGGTGCTTGACTCTAAGTTTAGTGCTCACTTATGCACTTCTATGCAGGGTCTTGAGGAGAGCAGGAGGCTGAGGGATGGTGAAATGATCCTGCATTTCAGAAATAGAGCAAAAGTTACTGTTGTGGCTGTGGAAACCTACCCTCTGCGATTACCATTAGGATTAGATTTAATTCTTAGGAATTATTATTTGGTACCTGCAGCAAGTACAAATTTAATTTATATTTCTTGTAGCATAGGAAGATTATATAATTAGCTTTCTTAAGGATCACTATACTATTCCTTTTGAAAGAAATAAAATTGTAAGTGATTTCTTAATTAACAGTCTCTATCAGTTGCATGTTGATGTATCTATGTTAAATATTGAGCAAAATGTGAATGCCATAGGATCTAAACGACCTAGGGATAGTCTAAATAATAGGTATCTATGGCACCTTAGGCTAGGTCATATAGTGGAAGATAGGATTAACAAATTAGAGAAATCCAGACTTATGAGTTCGTTGACTTTCGAGTCATATCTGATTTATAAATCATGCTTTCAAAGCAAAATGACCAAGCTCCTTTTTGTAGGACATAAGGAAAGGGCTGCGGATCTACTTGCCCTGGTACATATAAATATGTGTGGCCTATTTGATATACTGGCCAGAGCCAACTATATCTACTTCATTATCTTCACCGATGATCTATCTCAATATGGATATGTGTACTTGATGCGACACAAGTCTGAAGTCTTTGAAAAGTTTAAGAAATTCAGACATAAAGTAGAAAAGCAAATCGAAAAGACTATTAAGATTCTTTGATCAAATCAAGGAGGTAAATATCTTAGTCAAGAATTTCTAGACTATCTTAAAAAAAATGGCATAATCTCATAATCAACTCCACCTAGAATGCCTCAACTCAATAGAGTGTTAGAACAGAGAAATCGGACCCTATTGGATATGGTCCGATCCATGATGAGCTTCACGAACCTTCTTGAGTTTTTTTGGGGACATAGTCTAATAACCACAATCTACTTACTGAATCGAGTTTCCTCTAAAATCGTTCCTACTATACCGTATGAGATATGATATGATAAGAAGTCAAGTCTGAGTCACCTCAGAATTTAAGATTATCCGATCCATGCCAAGAAATAGTAGGTGGACAAATTAGAGTTTAGATCACTTAGAACTCATTTTGTCGGATATCCTAAAAAGTCATTAGGATATTATTTCTATCTTTCGAAAGACCACAACATGATTGTGAGGCGACATGCTATTTTTTTTGAAAATTAGTTTATTCAAGATAGTGACATCGAAAGACAAATCAGGCTCAAGGAGAAAGTCTTTGAATAGCAATGAGCTAAGAGATCTATGAAACCCGATCAGATTGAGCCAGTTCAAATACAACCTCCTCCACCTCATAGGTCAAGTAGGATTTTTCATTCTCCTGAGAGGTACTTAGGTACAATTTCAAAGAATGTAGAGAAAATATTTCTTATAGAAAATGAGGTTCATGATGATGATCCCAAAATCTATGATGAGATGATATCTGATATCGACTTCGAGAAATGGTTAGAGGCAATGAAGTCAGAGATTAACTCAATGCACTCAAACCAAGTCTGAACTTTAGCAGATCCACTTGAAGGTATAGTACCTATTTATTGTAAATGGATCTTCAAGAGAAAAATAGGTGCTGCTGGAAATATAGAGACATTCAAAGCTAGTCTCATAGCGAAAGGGTATAATCAATATGAAGACATTGACTATCATGATATCTTTTTGCCAGTAGTCATGCTAAAATTCATCCACATATTGCTTGCTGTTGTTGCCTATTTCGATTATGAAATATGGTAGATGGACATAAAAATAATGTTCTTAAATAGATATCTTGTAAAAGATATCTATATGGAACAGCCCTTTGGTTTCACATTCAGTGATAGTGATCATAAGGTTTGCAAACTGCAAAGATCCATATATGGACTTAAACAAGCATCTTGAAGCTGGAATACTCATTTTAACAATGTGATCAAATCATTTGATTTCATAAAAAATGAGAAAGAGCCCTGTGTATTCAAAAAAGTCAGTGAGAGTACTGTTGTCTTCCTCGTACTGTACATGGATAACATCCTCCTTATTGAGAATGACATTCCCATGATAACCACAGTCAAAATATGGTTGTTGAAAGAGTTCTCTATGAAAGACCTAGGAGAGGCATCCTTCATATTAGGAATAAAGGTCTATTGGGATAGACCAAATAGGATGCTAGGTCTCTCATAGAATATGTACATAGAGAAGGTTTTGAAGAGGTTCAGCATAGAGAACTCCAAGAGGGTATTGGTATCCTTCAGACATGGCATTCATCTCTCCAAGAAGATGTGTCCCAACACACCTGAGGAAATTGAATGCATGAGCAAGATTCCTTATGCTTCGATAATAGAGAGCCTCATATATGTCATGTTGTGTACACGACCTGATATTACACATATTGTGAGTCTCATGAATAGATATCAATCGAATCCAAACAAAGAGCACTGGACTTCTATGAAGTATATCCATAAGTACTTGAGAAGGACTAAGGATATATTTTTGATTTTGATAATGGAGAACTCCAGGTACAAGGATATATAGACTTAGACTTTATGTCTGATATAGATGATCGAAAGTCAAGATCTCACAGTCTATTTGTGTGCAATGATGGTACTGTTAGCTGGAAGAGTTTCAAGCAGACAGTGATCGCAAACTCTATCATGAAAGTCGAGTACATCACTACATCGAAAGCTATGAAGAGGCTTTCTGGTATAAGAAGTTTGCCATAGAGCTCGAAGTTGTGCCATCGGATGCCATCGATCCCTCTGTACTGCGATAATAATGGTGTCATAGCCCTAGCTAAGGAGCCAAGATCTCACCAAAAGTCAAAGCATATCGAGCGGCAATATCATCTCATCCATAATTACTTCGAGAAGGGTTACGTCAAGATTAAGAAAGTCGACACCATAGATAATGCAGCTGACCCACTGATGAAGCCATTGAGCTAGCAAAAGATCGAAGCCCACCTTGAGAAGATGGGAATTAGATTTATAACCAATTGGCTTTAGATCAAATGAAAGTTTGTTAGATGAGTATCCTAGAAATCAGATTGACTAACGCTTATAATACACATTCTAGAACCATTTTTATAATTTTAACTTAAAACTAATAAAGAATTATTTTATTCTATCACATTGTGTATAAAGTGTTGTGATACATCTTTTGAGTTAATAGACATGACAATTCATATTTTCAAGAGTTAAAAATTTAAGACATGAATTTTCATAATTAACTCATAAACTACTTCCGATCATAGGATTGTCATGAGGATGATGATCGATCTGGAAGGTTGGTGCACGATTGCTTCCTTAGGATAGATGAGTTTTGAGTCTATGGTGTGGAGACATCGGAGCGAGAGTATAGATACATTTTGAGAATGAGGACATTGAGCATAACCACCTCGAGAAGTCATAAGAGAGTCTACCTTCTTGTCGATGACTAAGCTCGATGCTGCAGTTGTATGTCTAGTTCTTAAATCTGACATGCATCGACAGTTCACCTTGAGGGTGTTATAGTTAGACTACACTATAACTCGATCTCCTAGCCATTCAAAATCCTAAGGTGTATGTTAGCTATAGCATGTTCATTATAGAAATAGGATCACACCAATAGAGGATCTGTCAACCTCGATAGATGAGACGTAGCCCTATTTTGATCATGAGATCGAGTCCATAAGCCCATGGCCATAGCAGTATGATATGATAAAAAAATATTTTCTATTAGGATTTCACATCGAACTCGAATTGAATGATTCAATCATATGACAGGATGTTAGATTTGACGAGTTTACCTTAATCCAAATCCTGTCGGGACTCATGATAGAAAAACCCAATCACATATATAGCTACATCGAGAGGTTCACATTCAGTTCTAATGGATTGTTACCATATACTGCTAGGTATCTCTAATGGATTTTGGGAGCAATTAGAATGATCTTGATAATCGATCATTTTAATTGGGTGAATCAAAAAAGTTTTGGTCCATCGAAAGTTATTTCGATGATGTCGATGATAGAAATCATGACATGTCTCATTACCATATGAAACTAAACCTAATTGAATCACACAAACAAAGATTTAGGTCTGGATGTCATCAATTAAGCTAACCTAGTTCGATTGATTTGGATTGGATCTAATTAGGTTCAAGAAAATCATACTTGCACATGATTGAACCTAACATTCTCCTTCAATAATTATTTTGGTTCATCTTGACTGAGTTAAATTAGATTTGGCTCATCTGAGAACCCTATCTTAGTCTGACTGGAGCTTGTCCAGATCAGAAAAGTGTTATCCTAACCTGATCTAGCCTTATCCTAATCCATTGGATGGGAATAGGATAAGATTTGCTAATTCCCGTAACCTTCAGGACAAGGATCAAAGAATGACCCGGATGCAAGAATTGAGGCGTATGGGGTGTGCGCCCCCTAAAGAATTTCTAGGAATGCAGACCCTCTCTAATTTTCATGAAGAAAAATGTGTGCATGCCCCATATTGGCGTGCATAAATGGGGATAAGAGGAGAGAGTCCCATATGAATGGGACTCTAGGGTTTCTTGATGGGATCAAGACCTGGGCGCCAAAGGAGTCATGTTTATCCACTGTTGGCATCATCTAGGAGAGGATTTTTGGTGACTAACCTGATTGGATCAGGTGTGTAAGCATGGCCAATTAGATTAAGATCTGATTAAATCAACCAATGTGATTGGTTGATGCTGTGTGACATTGCATGGTGCATATGGATCTACTTAAACCCCGCTGTGCCCTAGGGTTACAAGACTTCTTCCTTCTCCATGCCAAGGTGCTGCCACCCCCTCCTTTGTTCCATGCCCCCTCATCCTTCTCCTCTCCCTCTTCTCCACAGTCAAAAGTTGGGCATAAACAGCAAGGAAGATCCAAGGCCATTAGTGCAAAGATCAGGCTAGACACGACGGTGTTCATGAGACGAGCGTGCTCCCTTCAATAATTGTTTTGAAGGCTCTATATATTAGATCCAAATCTAATCTTTGAATATAAAATTCAGAAGGAGAAGACACCTAGAACCAACCTCAGTAGACTATGGTAGAGGTTGGATGCATGCGCGGCTAGATCTAGAACCCTGGGTGCTGACAGACCATCAACAGAGTACTAGTTTACCCTAATCAGGTACAAGAGTTGTTTCTGATTTAATTTAATTTTTATTTTTAACACCAAATCATTAAGATCAAATCTAAGAACTCTTTGATCTAATTAGGATTTGTAGAAAAATTTTAATTTCTTTTGCTACATATCTGATCAAATTTGATCGATCCTATGGTAGAAAACTAGGTTTTTTCTTCAAATGGAACATCATCTTGAATGATATTTGTCTCATTATCATTTTCTATAACGAAACCATATCTTATAGGTGCATGATGCACTCTCTCTAACCTATAGAGAGGAGGTGTATATTGTGGATATATCTCATCCTTAGGTATTTCTGGTTGAGTATATTCATTAGATATTTCTGGAATAGTTTATAGGTCCTGAACTTTCCTAAGTTTAATATTCTTCCACTGCCTCCTTCTTAGATGAATTTCTTCTCCAAGAATGTGGCATGCTTACTGATAACTATTTTTTATTCAATAGGATGGTAGAAATAATATTCTTTAGTTTCTTTAGGATATCCTATAAATAAATATTTTTTTGATCTTGCATTTAGCTTATGTCCAAAAATATTTCTGACACAAGCAAGACAGCTCTATATCTTAAGATGCTTAAGATTAGACTTCCTTCCATTCCATAATTTATATGGAGTACTAGAAACAAACTTAGAAGGCACTCTATTAAAAATATAAGTGAAAGTTTTTAGGGCATACCCCTGAAAGGATATTAGAAGATCAGCATAGCACATCATGGACCGTATCATTTCTATAAATGTATGATTCTTCCTTTCGGCTACACCATTTAATTATGGTGTATAAGGAGGTGTCTATTTAGAGAAATTTTCTTTTTTCTTAAGATGATCAAGAAACTCACTAGATAAGTATTCGTCATCTCGATCAGATCAAAGAACTTTAATACTTCTTCCAGTTTGATTTTCGATCATCTTCTGATATTCCTTAAACTTATCAAAAGTCTTGGATTTATGTTTCATAAGATACACATATCCATATGTTGATAAGTCATCAATAAATATAATGAAATAGGAATATCCTCCTCTAACTTGATTTGTCATTGGCCCACATACATCTAAATGTACTAAGGCCAATAACTCATTTGCCCTTTCTCCATGTCTAGAACATGGAGACTTGGTCATTTTGCCCATGAGGAAAGATTCATAAGTTCTATATGATTTATAATCATAGGGTTCAAAGAATTTTTCTTTGTATAACTTATTAATCCTTGACTCACTAATATCACAAGGTGGCAATGCCAGAGAAATGATATATTAATGTCTTCTCTCTTTCTCTTCATATTTTTACTAATATGAAATATATTTTCATTAAGTAACAAAATTAGAAGACCATTATTAAAACACCCATTTGCAAAGAATTCATTTGAACAAAAAATAGAGCATCCAATGCTCATAAATTTTATTCGATAACCATCTTGTAACAAAAGAGATACAACTACAATATTCCTTATAACATTAGGTATACAATAATATTCTTCTAGTTTGAGAGTTCTTCCAATCGGTAGTTCCAGTAGGTCAATTTTCATAGTTTCAGCAGAGATAGTCTCTCTATTAGCATCAAAAAGCTTGAACTCATCTTTCTTCACTCTTATGATTCTCTATAGCCCCTACAAAGAATTGTAGATATAAGAATCACATGCGGTATCCAATATCCATGAATTACTGGCTAAAGAGCTTAATGAAAATATCGTATGTATCATGTACATACTCTTTTGTGCTGTATTTTTCTTCATTTTTATAAGATAACTCTTGTAATTCTTTTTCCAATATCCCATCTTGTCACAGTGATAACAGGTCATGTCGTATGGACATTCTTTGCCTTTTTCTTGAAAGTGCTTTTTTTAGGATTTAACTTATTCCTTTTCTTTGAACCCTTCATGCCAGTCTTCTTCTTGTCCACCATCAAAAGTAGACCTTTCTCTGCTTTATTATGATTTTTAGCTATTTTTAACATATTTAATAGCTCTGGTAGGGAACTATCTAGTTTGTTCATATGATAATTCACCACAAACTAGGATAAGAAGTCTGGGAAAGACTGTAGTATGAGATCCTGATTGAGTTCTGCATCCATGGTAAAATCTAATTAACCTAATCTAGTGATTAGGTTAATCACTTTCAGTACATAGTTTTGAACCAAAGTTTTCTTAGTCATCCGAGCTTGGAATAACTGCTTAGATAATTCATATCTAGCAGTCTAGCTCTGTTCTCCATAAAGCTTCTTTAAATTAAGCAATATAGAGGAACAATCCATACCCTCATGTTGCCGTAGTAATTCATTACTCATTAAGGCTAACATGGTATATTTGATAGTTGTACTGGCATTTTTGCCATATTTTATATGTGACTTTGTCCTCCTCAGAAGCATCTTCACTGACCGGACCTAGGTCAGGAGTACCCAAAACATAAGATAACTTCTCTTGTATAAGCACTATGCATAAGTTCCTCAACCAGTCTACGTAATTGAGACCAGTCAATTTATCTATATTAAGAATGCATCGCAATGAGAATGAAGAAGCCATTTATGTAAATATTTTAATCTACATGAAATAAGAACACTAATATAAGCAAACCACTCAAGATGACATGTATAAGTAGATGATGTTTTTTATTCTAGTTATTACTTCCATTATTTTACCATATACTATAGCCCTTCCTATGGCATACGAGAAAATCCTAAAATTGGTTTCTTAGTAGGGTTAAGATCCTTATCCCTCAAGGAGGTCTTGTGGATAGCACAACAAACTTCAAAGAGTTGTAAGGTAGGAAAACCTATCCAATTACATCTCCATGCATCTCTCAACATAACCTATCTTTAAAACATTCATAGTCTTGTGGATAGCATAATAAACTATAATATTTTAGTTAAGTCAAACCCTTCATTTTCATATAGTTAAATTTGAAAACAATATTGTCCTTGTGGATAGCACAATAAAGTAATAATAAATCAAATATACCATAACCATTTTATAAATGCACTAAGATGTTATCATATCAGTCTCAATGGTAAGTCTTTTGGATAGCACAACAAACTTACTATGGTTCTTGAAATAATAATCATCTTAGCATGAAGGAAGGCATATGTAGTGTGTTGGTCAATATGCATTTTCAATTCAAGATTTCAATTGAATCAAATTGGCCAGGCAAGTAGGAGAGAGGTGGGAGGCCCCCCATTCTTGCCTTAGACATCAATAAAATGTTGGAAATGTGTCCTAAAGCCAATCATCAGTCTGTTGATAGTTGGACCATATATTTATAATTATATATAAATTATAAATTAATAAAAATTATTTTGATATTTTTCATCATAAATTCTATTGTATTCTAATGAACTTCTATGTTGTGATGAAGTCCTTAGGACTATCTAGATTTGGCAAAGGAGGATTTATCATTTAGTTCTTAAATAGTTCACGATCAAATGATATGTTATTACTTAGGATGACAATGTTTATTAAGTATAGGTCGTTGTGTACCGTATGTTAGATATGTGTGCCCCAGAAGCCAGAATTGGCTAGTACTTATTATACACTTCTAAGGGCAAAATTATAATTTTGATTATAAATAATAAAATGGGTTATTTTCTATCATAATGTATATTTAGTGTCTGTGATACATCCCTTGAGTTAATGGCAATGATAATTCTTATTTTCAAGAGCTGAAAATTTAAGACATGAATTTTCATTATTAACTCATAAAATGTCTCGACCGTAGGATCATTATGAGGATGGTGATTGATCCGAAAGGTTGTTGTATAATCACTTCTTTATAATAGATGAGTCTTGAGTCTATGGTGTAGAGACACTGGGAGCGAGAGTACAGATACTCATTAGAGAATGAGGGCACTGAGTGTGACCACCTCGAGCAGTCATAAGGAAGTCTACCTTCTCGTAGATGACTGGCTCAAAGCTATAGTGGTGTGTCTGGTTCTTTGACCTAAGGTGTATCGATAGTTCACCTTGAGGGTGTTATAGTTTGACTTCACCATGACTTGATCTCCTAGCCATTCGAAATCCTGAGGTGTATGTTGGCTATAGCATATTCATTATAGGAATTGGATTACACCAAGAGGGAATCTATCTACCTCGGTAGATGAGGAGCAGCCCTATGATGATCATGAGAATCAAGTTCATAAGCCCATAGCCATGGTAGAGTAAAATAATAGAAAAAGTTTCTATTAAGGTTTTCACATCGAATTTGAATTGAATGATTAATTCATATGACGGAAATTAGGGTTTGACGAGTTTACCTTAACCCTAATCCAATTGCAGATCAAGATAGAAGAACTTAATCACATACGTCACTGCACTGAGAGATTTATTTTTAGCTCTGATGGGTTGCCACCATATACTGCTAGGTGTCACTAGTGAATTTTAGAAGCAATTAGAATGATTTGAATGATCGATCATTCTAGTTGTCTGAATCAAAAAAGTTCTGATCCATTGAAAGATGTTTCGATGATGTCGATGATAAAGATTGCGACATATCTCATTACCATACAGAATTGAATCTAACTAGATCACACAAATAAGAATTTGGATCTAGATATCATCAATTGGACTAATCCAGTTCAATTGATTTGAATTAGATTAAATTAGGTTCAAGAAAATCATGCTAGCACATGATTAAGCCTAAAGTTCTCCTTCAACAATCATTAAATATTGTCTCGACTAAGCCAAATATGTTTGGACTCACTCAGGTACCTTTACTTGGTCTGACTAGAGCTTGTCCAGGTCAGAAAAGGGTTGTCTTAATTTATGAGATAAATTTGAGACAATACTTACCATTTTTCGTCACCTGCTAATTCTTGTCTTTTGACTTTGGTCAAATGTTTACCTTTGACACTTAGACATCTATCCATGTGTCATGCACCCATAGGAGAGCAGATGGGGGTTTGTCCTCCTATTAAAAAGAGGAAAGGAGGGGGTGCATGCCTAAGGAGGCATGCACCTAAGGATAATGATGCCTGGAGTCCCATATAGATAGGACTCCAGGTTGCTTCATGGAATAAACTTAGGTGGTGCCTAAGACTCTACTTTGACTAGTCTTGGCACCACCTAAGGATGTTGGAGAGGGGATCTCATCTGATTAAATCAGGTGATGTCATCCTACCAATCAGATTTAGATCTGGTTGCATAAAGAAAAGAGATTGGCTGGGATGATGTGGCATTGCATGGCGCAGCGGGGTCTATATAAACCCTATCTATGCCTAGGTTTAGAGAGGTTCTCCCCTTGCCCATGGCACATAGCCATCTCCCTCTCTCCTCCATGCCTACCTCTGATCCTCTCTCTCCTCTCCATGCCCAAGGGGCTTTGGGCTTCAGTTTGGTGTGATCCAGGTAAGAGAAAGGCAACAAGAAAAGAAGAAGGCAGCACTGCTGCAAGAGACGACATCGGATCTTTAAAAGTTATTTTAAAGATCTTCAAGATCAGATCCAAATTTGATCTTTGGAGAAAAGATTGAGAAGGAGAAGATATCCAAATCCTATCCGAGCAGATATCGATAGAGGTCAGGCAATTGCATGGCTACATCTAGAACCTCAGACGATCAATAGGATTATCACAGGGTAACAAGATTACCCAAGAATAAGGTATAAATTAAATCTAATTTATTTTATTTTATTTTATTTTATTAGATCCATCAAATCAGATTTGAAAAGTATCAAATTTGATTTAGATCTGGGAGAAAAATGTTAAAATATTCCTCTTGGTCAAATCAGATTTGAACGAACCTAATCCGAGAAATAAATTTTTTCCTTCACCATATAGGTTGGTTGTCCTCATAACCAAGGAATGTTGAGACACTGATATGGCATGCAAGTGAGATGTATGGGTACATCTACACTGAATGTGACTAACTCCAAGGTTTTTCTCCTATCAACATTAGCTTTGATGGAATATGGGTATAAATATTCCTCCAATCTGAGATCACCACGGTGACCTCCAAGCAACTCATTGTGTTTTAGTGTCGGACTATCTGAATTTCAAATTCAGTGATGAAAGATTTTTGGATATAGTTAAGTACTTATGGAGTCAGTGCGTATATCAAGATGGGATTGACCACTCCTGATTTCAGGAGCTGTATTTAATTATGTTTCAATTTAGCAAAACCTTGGCCAAGGTAGTCTTAGTGAGGAGTTACGAGACTAATTACTTTGAGACACGATATGGATATATTTTCTAGGGTTGATAGTCTAATCCTGAGTCATCTATTACACAGAGGTCATAGGGATAAATTATATGATAACCATATCCGCGTAGGTTCTGAATATTGCAATTGTAATTATTTGATCTATTCAGACATCGGGTACCATTGCTAGATGGTCACTTCAATTAGTATAAAAATTAGTTTTTGTGCTACCGACTTAGGTTCGGACCTATGGGGTCACACACATTAGGAGTTTCTATTTAATCTGATGGCTAATCAAAAGTCTCATTGGTCTGAGATTCTATGGTCAAGAGTTCCACCGGACTGGGATTCTGTGATCAAGAGCCCTACTGGACTGGGACTCTAAGTCCTACTTATCTAAGACTCTCTGATCAAGAGTTCCATTGGTCTGAGACTCTATAGTCGAGAGTCCCACTAGACTGAGACTCTATGATCAAGAGTTCTATTAGACTGAGACTCTAAGTCCTACTTGTCTGAGACTCTCTGATCATGAGTCCTGATAATCTAGGACACTGTGGTCAAGAGTCCCACTAGATTGGGACTCTATGACCAAGAGTCCTACTGAACTGAAACTCTAAGTTCTACTCATCTGGAACTCTCTGATCAAGAGTTTCACTAGTCTGAGACTTTATGATCATGAGTTTGATTCATTTGGGATACTGGGTGCAAGAGTCCTACTGATTTTGGACTCTTCAAAAGTTTCATGTTGGTAGGACTCTATTGCCCAGTAATCCATTTGATTTGGACTCAAATATTTTTAAAAAATTAATTAGTAATTTAATTATTGATTAGCTTAATTTGATTGAGTGATGAGGATTCGATCAAGTTCGATTGAATTTGATTCGATTAGATTTGACCCGATCAAGTCATGAGATGACCTAATCGCTATGGTAGTTTTGACCCTAATTTGATCAAGACGTAGATCTAATTAATTTTTAATTTGATTAAAATTTTATTAGATTAGGCTAAGTCTAATTTGGTTGGATTTAACTTGATTTAATTGGGTCTAGATTAATTGGTTTGGTTAAAACCAATTAGGACCAAGTCAAATGAAGTTTGAATTCAAATTCTCCCATGCGCCCACCATTTTTGACTTTTGCACTCTGCTTCCCACACCCTCCCTTTTGTTTGTCAAATATTTTTGGAGAAACAAAAATATACATATAGAAGGAGAGTCCTTCTGCATGTTAAACACAAGGGAAGGGGCGTTGGATAAGGATAAGAGGCTCATTTGATTTTTGAAATCAAATGAGTGGTTAAAACCTCTCAACCACTCGACCCTTATCATTTTCCATGCTATTTTCCCATGGTATTCATGTCAATAAATTATGATAATTTTTGTGCATGCATGTGAAGGAGCTAGAATTAGGTGGTAAAAATTTTAGAGTGTTTAGGCATCAGTTTTGGGCAAAAAAAAATCTTAGAGTGAAGGTGAATAGGATCCTGCAGCACTTTTCTTTTCCTTTATGCCTTTCCTCTCTTATGATTTTTACCCCTAAGGATATCCTATTTTTAGATATAATTTTAATATAAATTATAGATCTAAAAGTTATCTTTCTATGAAAACTTATTTTATGAAAAAACTCCACACAGAAAGGGCGTGATAGGATTTTTAGTGTATCAAGATTTTTGGGCCGAGTGAAATCATAGATTTGTGAATCTAGGTTCGGCTGGAGAGATCGAGTGTTGTGAGCATCAAATCACCACCAAATTTGAAACACATTTTTATCATCCTACAATATTTATATTTTAATTTTATAAAATATCTAAAAAAATAAAAAAAATATATGATCAATCGGATCGATCGTGATCAGCCATCGGAGGCCTCGACGAGGAGCTAGCACTCCAGTGGGGCTGATCGGGATCAGGAGCTCCGTGTGGATTAACTGTAGAGGTCGAACATGTGTATAGTTATGACATGATACTAGAGCATTATCTACTGGACTCAGATTGTGGTGATCGACTACCCATAAAAAGGTATTGTATTCTGAACACGTAGATATAGTAAATAGTTTATTACATAGTTTTATTTTCAGATCTATTGATGTATGCATGCATATTATGTTTAGATCCTAATGTGTAGGGTTAAATAATCTGATATGATTAGTAGATAATTAATTAGATTAATTATTTTTTGCTGCATCATTGCTATTTTTGAAATATTTTTTGAAAGTAGCATGGCAAACCCTGCACTATTTTCTTTAAATGGTATCAGAGCAATGCTCTTTAAACATGATATGCTTGCATATTTAGATTAATAATTTAGATTTGATCAAAATATTAATCTAATAATTAGAGTAATTAGATCTAAAAAATTAAAATTTAGATCATACGGACTGTAGGTTGTCCTATTGTTGGGTTTACCTCCTATAGTGAAAAGGTTATCCTGATACGTTGCCGATCTATATCATTAATCATGAAATTACTAGATTTGATCTAATATTTTTATGATTTAATTATATTAGGCTTTAATCTAATTTATGATCATGAATGCATTATTAGATAAAGTTTGATTCATGATTTCATGATTATGTAGTGTACATAGTTTCAGATTAAATCCTACAACTAGTATTGTTTATGAATTAAGATGATTTAATTTTGAAATGAGTCGACTCAATTGATGAACAATGCTAAGTTGTAAAGAACCTTTCAAAATTAAAAATACTTTCAAAATATCGAACCCTAACCCTCAGCCCATAAACTTAATTAAAAATTAAGTATAATGATTTAGTGTTTAGAATTGTGAATTAAGACTCTAAGTCATTAATCATAAACTTATGGGTTATTAGATTAGCTGAATTAGATTCATAAATTAGGTTAGACTTAAGGTTAGTTAAAAGATGGACTAATTTAGAGTAATTGATCAAATATAATTAAATATTAATTTAGATTAGGTCAAGAACTCTATAGACCCAATTACAATAGTTGTAGTTGGTCAAGTCCATGCCTTTAACAAGGACCAAATGGACTTGATTCAAGGCTATATGGTCGAATCTAAAATTACTAGGTTGGTTAAATTAAAATTAATGAATCAGATGGTGTCTAAGGTAAGTTTGGCAGTTTGACCAGTGATTTTTAATTGGAAGCTACTCGCACTGATTCGATCTTTAACGAGTTAATGGCATATCCCTTCCACTGATCTTACTTACCTGACCATCTTGGTGAGTTAGATTTTGATTAGATCACTTGATGATTCGGGCTCACCCATGTCTATTAGGTAAATCGGTCTGACTGATTTAGGTGCTCCTAATGTCAGCTTAGATTACATTCTTTTCTGACTTGGTGAAGTCAGTGGGGGGATCGAAATTGGCTCACTGAATTTTCTTAAATTGGTTAACAAAATTTTCTAAGATTATTAGGTCCTTAAAAATGAAATTGTTATATAGATAACTAAATTATAGCCTCCTATTAAGTTGAGTGATAATAGGTTCATTAGTATAATGATCATTCGAGGCTCAAAGGCCCGGTGATTATTGACTAATAAAATTATCATTCATAAAATGATAATTTGGTTAAGTCTTTCTGATGGTGGTTAGGTTGGCTGACCAAAGTTTGGCTTGATCATTTATTGGTTAGATAAGATCAAATGTGGTCATGTTAATGGTTGGACCTAACCAAACATTTTTCGGTGGAGGCCAAAGCCTACTGATTAGGTCTATGGGACAAAATCCTAGAAGTTATTTAGAGAAATAATTGACTTTGAATCTACCCATAGGTGCACATGAGTTGACCAACCAAAGTTGGGCCCATGTGTAGTCTATGTGAATTCTAGTACCCACTAAGGAATTAGAGTAATTCCTCGAATTGGAGATAGAGACTATCAATTTGTATAAAATAGTAGAAGAACCTTTAGACTGAAGTCTAAGTCTTTAGGATTAATAATTCATATACTAATTAGATTTGATTTTTTTTTTTATCCAGACATGACCACTAACCTATTGCTCCGATCATTTTTAGACCATGATAAATTAATGGGACCCAACTATGATAACTGGTATCATAAGTTGAAAATCATCCTAGAGCATATGTGGACCCTTTATGTGGTAATGGATCGAGCACCTAAGGAGCCAGTCCTGAATGCTAGGGAAGCAATCAAGACACTTATCTGAAGTGGCTCAATGATCGTACCACCGTTCAATGTATAATGCTAGCTGCAATAAATGATAAGTTCAGTCATAGGTTTGAAAATGTCCAGCCATAGGAGATGCTTCAAATATTGAATGACTCTTTTGGCATGCCGGATAACGTTGAAAGGCACAAAATAAGTTATGCCATTTTCAATGCTCGGATGAAGGACGAGGCCTCAGTCACCGATCATGTATTGTACATGATCGAGATGATTAAGCACCTTAGCAAGTTGGACTTTCTCCTGCACAAGCAGCTCGGTAAGGATGCGATTCTTAATTCTTTGCCTAAGTCCTTCCTCTCCTTCCTAACTCATTTTAGAATAACAAAGTCTACAGTAAACTACCATGGCTTGTTGGGGTTGCTATAGAACTTTAAAAAGGATCACCAACTCCATAAGGAGATGGTGAATGTAGTGGAAGGGTCTTCTTCTGATCATCGACCCTTTAAGAAAGGGAAGAACAACAAGAAGAAGAAAAACAAGAAGGTGTGACTGCATGCTGGGACAACTGCACAGGGTCAGACCAAGAAGCGCAAGCCTAACCAAAGCTAGGCAGAGTGCTTCTTCTGCAAGAAGCAGGGGCACTAAAAGAGAAACTATCCTCTGTACATTGCCTCCTTGGATCCGAACAGGCTGAGGAAGAAGCAAGTGGTTACTGGGTAAGGTAATTATATGATAACACCTTGCAATTTTTTTTAATTTGATTCTACTGCCTGGGTATTAGATACTGAAAGCCCTTATCATATTTGTAATTCTATGTAGGTCAGTAGGAGATTTGATAAAGGTGAGAGGTTCCTGAACGTTGAAGATGGAAGGCAAGTTCCAATTCTAGCTTTAGAAATCATGAATCTTGTAATCAATTCAAATAAAGTTATTCTTAATGAATGTCATTATTGTCCAACTTTCTTATTGAATATCATTTCTGTAGACCTTTTGGCCATGAATGGTTTTGAGATATCAATAAAAGAAAAATTTTATAATGTTATTTTGATTGGTGCTACAATTTTGATTGGATAATTGAATAACGAAATTTATTTACTTTCTATGCCTGTTAACATGGTTCAATCCTTTAGTAAACATCCTAGAATTAGTGATGTATCTGATGTCTACCTTTGGCACTGTAGACTAGATCATATTAACAAGAATAGAATTAACAGGTTAGCTCAAGAAGAAATCTTGAGGTTAGTGATTGTGAATCACTTTCGATCTATGAGTCCTGTCTTCTTGGTAAGATGACCAAGTCACCTTTTACTGAAAAAAATGAATGAGCCACTGAACTCTTGAGTTTAGTACATTCAGATGTATGTGAACCCATGAGCTCAAGTGCCAGAGGTAGATATTTCTACTTCATAATCTTCACAGATGACTTATCAAGGTATGGATATGTCTATTTAATGAAGCATAAGTCGGAGTCGTTTGAAATGTTCAAACTATTTTAAAATGAGGTAGAAAAGCAAATTGGAAAGAATATTAAAACTCTTTGGTCTGACCGAGGGGGTAAGTACCTTTTTAATGAGTTTCTGGCATATCTTGAAAAGAACAAAATTCTCTTTCGATGGACCTCTCCTGGAACACCACAACATAATGGTGTGTTTGAAAGGACAAATTAGATCCTGTTGGATATGGTTTGATCCATGATGGAATTTGTTGGTTTACTGATCTCCCTATGGGGATATGCGCTTGAGTCAGCTTGTTACATTCTAAGTAGGGTTTCGAGTAAATCTATTAATAACATACCATATAAAATATGAATAGGGCGTAAACCAATGCTTTCATACCTTAGAGTTTGGGGGTGTCCGACCTACGTCAAACGTTTGATGACAGACAAGCTTGGACCTAGGTCTGATAAGTGTAGTTTTATAGGTTACCCAAAAGAAATCGAAGGGTACTTCTTCTACCTTGCTAATGAGCAAAAGTGTTTGTCAGCCTTAAGGTAGTGTTTTTAGAAAAGGAGTTTCTTGGTGAAGAAACTAATGCCTCCAAGGTCGAACTTGACGAAGTATGATAGGTGGAAGAATGAACATAAGTTATTGAACCTGAGCTGGATCTGATTAGATCAAACCCAGAATCCATTATAGAAGCATCATTAAGGAGATCTGATAGAGTACCATATCAATTGGATAGATACTATAGTTTTTTGATCCAAGATGGGGATCCTATCGAACTCGATGAGAACGATCAGGATCCAATCACCTATATGGATGCAATGCAGAGATCTGACTCTGAGAAATGGTTTGAGACCATGAAATTCAAGATAGAATCCATGAAGGTCAACAATGTATGGACATTGGTTGATCCACTTGGAGGGGTAAAATTTATAGGATGTAAGTGGATCTTCAAAAGAAAAAAAAGTGCAAACGGAAAGATAGAGACCTATAAAGTCCATCTGATTGCCAAAGGGTACCATCAATATTATGATATTGACTATGATGAGATGTTCTCTCCTATGGCAATGCTCAAATTCATTCGAATAATGCTTGCCATAGCTGTCCATCTGGACTATGAAATCTGACAAATGGATGTGAAAACAGCTTTTCTGAATGGAGAGCTGGATGAAGAGGTGTATATGATACAACCTAAAGGTTTTACATTCATAGATGAGTCTAAGGTATGTAAGCTTCAGAGATCTATTTATGGACTAAAGCAGGCATCTCGGAGGTAGAACATATGATTTGATAAAATAATTAAAATGTATGGCTTCATTAAGAATGAAGAAGAGCCCTGCATATACAAATGGGCTAATGGTCCAGCAATAGTATTCCTAGTATTGTATGTGGATGACATTCTCTTAATCAAAAATGATGTTCCTGCATTACAAAAAATAAAGATCTGGTTGTTATCACAGTTCTCTATGAAAGATCGAGAAGCTTCCTACACCCTAGGAATGAAGATCTATAGAAATATATCTAAAAGGTTGCTTAGATTGTCCCAGTCCACGTACATTGACATTGTGCTGAAATGATTCAGTATGGAAAATTCCAAAAAGGGCTATCTACCGATAGGCCATGAAATTTCTCTTTCAAAGAGGGATTGTCCAATAACATCTCTAGACAGAGAGCATATGAATAGAATACCATATGCTTCAGCAATGGTTCTATAATGTATGCCATGACATGTACGTGACTAGATGTGGCATACTCACTAGGTGTAGTGAGTAGATACTAATCTAATTCAGGGGAGAATCACTAGAAGGTTGTTAAAACCATCCTAAAGTATTTAAAAAATACTAAGGACTAGTGGCTTGTATATGATAAATCGGACTTAAAACTTGTGGGGTTCACAGACTCTAGTTTCCAATCCGATCATGATGATAGCAAGAGTGTGTCAGGATACATATTTATCCTTAATGGTGGGGTCGTCTGCTAGAAGAGTTCGAAGCAGCACACTGTGGTCGATTCAATTTGTGAGGCAGAGTATGTCGCTGCATCAGATGCTGCCAAAGAAGCGATGTAGCTAAGAAAATTCATCACTGAGCTTGGAGTAGCATCCTTTCTTAATGGTCCAGTTCTGCTCTATTGCGATAGTTCTAGAGCCATTGCTCAGGTGAAGAAAGCAAAGGCACACCAGCGGACGAAGAATATTCTACACTGCTACCATCTTATCCAAGAGATTGTGGATTGAGGTGACGTCGACCTTCAAAAGATCGATGGGAAGAAGAACCTAACCGATCCATTCACTAAAGTTGTTGCGGTGATGGAGTTTGATGACTTTAAGTTGGAGATAGGTATTAGATACTGCACCGATTGGCTTTAGTCCAAGTGCAAGATTATTGGAAATGTGTTTCAAAGCCAATCGTTAGTCTGTTGACTGTTGGGCTACATATTTATAATTGTATATGAATTATAAATTAATAAAAGTTATTTTAATATTTTTCATCATAAATTCTGTTGTCTTCTAATGAACTCCTATGTTGTGATGAAGTTCTTAAGACTATCTAGATTCGACAAAGAAGGATTTGTCATTTAGTCCATAAATAGTTTATGACCAAATGATACGTTGTTACTTAGGATGACAACATTTATCAAGTATAGATCGTTGTGTGCCATATAGGTTAGTTGTCCTTAAAACCAAGGAGTATTGAGACACTGATATGGCATGCAAGTGAGATGTATGGGTCCATATGCACTGAACGTGACCAACTCCGGGGCTTTTCTCCTATCAAGATTAGTTTCAATGGAATATGGGTATTAATGTCCCTCCGACCTGAGATTATCATGATGACTTTTAAGCAACTCACTATGTTTTGGTGCTAGACTATCTAAATTTTTAATTCAGTGATGGAACATTTTTAGGCACAGTCAAATACTTATGGAGTTGGTGCATGTATCAAGATGGGATTGACCACTCTTGATTTCAGGAGCTGTGTTCAATTATGTTTCAATTTAGCAAAACCTTAGCCAGGATAGTCTTAGTGAGGAGTCATGAGACTAATTGCATTGAGACACGATATGGATGTATTTTCTAGGGTTGATAGTCTAACCCTGAGTCATCTATTATATAGAGGTCATAGGGATAAATTATACGATAATCACATTTGCATAGGTTCTGAATGTTATGATTGCGATTATTCGACCTATCTGGATATCGGGTAGCATTGCTAGATGGTCACTTTGATTAGTATAAAAATTGGTTTTTGTACTATCATCTTAGGTTTGGATCTATGGGATCACACATATTAGGAGTTTCTATCTGATCTGATGGCCGATCAAGAGTCCTATTGGTCTGGGACTCTGTGGTCAAGAGTCCAACTGGACTAGGACTCTGTGACCAAGAGTCCTAATGACTGAGACTCTGAGTCCTACTTATCTGGGACTCTCTAATCAAGAGTCCCATTGGTCTGAGACTCTATGGTCAAGAGTTCCATTGGACTAAGACTCTGTGACCAAGAGTCCTACTAGACTGGGACTCTGAGTCCTACTTGTCTGAGACTCTTTAATCATGAGTCCTGATAATCTAGGACACTGTGGTCAAGAGTCCCACTAGACTGGGACTCTATGACCAAGAGTTCTATTGGACTGAAACTCTAAGTCCTACTCATCTGAAACTCTCTGATCAAGAGTTTCACTAGTCTGGGACTCTATGATCGTGAGTTCGATTCGTTTGGGACACTGGGTTCAAGAGTTCCACTGATTTAGGACTCTTCAAGAGTTTCATGTTGATAGGACTCTGTTGCCCAGTAATCCATTCAATTTGAACTTAGGTATTTTTAGAGGATTAATTAGTAATTTGATTGCTGATTAGCTTAATTTGATTGAGCGATGAGGATTCGATCAAGTTTGATTGAATTATCAGATTTGACTTGATCAGGTCATGAGATGACCTAATTGCTATGAAAGTTTTGACCCTGATTTGATCAGGACATAGATCTAATTAATTTCTAATTTGATTAAAATTTTATTGAATTAAGCTAAGTCTAATTTAGTTGGATTTAATCTAGTTTAATTAGGTCTAGATTAATTAGTTTGGTTAAAATCAATTAGGACGAAGTCAAATGAAGTTTGAATTCAAATTCTCCCATGCGCCCATCATTTTTGACTTTTCCACTCTACTTCCCATGCCCTCCCTTTTGTTTGCCAAATATTTTTTAAGAAATAAAAATATGCACATAGAAGGAGAGTCCTTCTATGTGTTAAACACAAGGGAGGGGGCATTGGATAAGAATAAGAGGCTCATTTGATTTTTGAAATCAAGTGAGTGGTTAAAACCTCTTAACCACTCGACCCTTATCATTATCTATGCTATTTTCCTAAGGTATTCATGTTAATAAATTATGATAATTTTTGTGTGTGCATGTGAGGGAATTAACATTATGTGATAAAAATTTTAGAGTGTTTGAGCGCATCAGTTCTGGGCGAAAAAAATCTTGGAGTGAAGGTGAATAGGATCCTATAGCATTTTTCTTTTCCTTTAATCCTCTCTTTTCTTATGATTTTTACCTCTAAGGATATCCTATTTTGAGATATGATCTCAATAGGTATTATAGATCTAAAAGTTATCTTTTCATGAAAACTTATTTCATGAAAAAACTACACACAGAGAGGGTGTGATAAGATTTTAAAACCTCTCAACCACTCGATCCTTATCATTATCTATGCTATTTTCCTAAGGTATTCATGTCAATAAATTATGATAATTTTTGTGTGTGCATGTGAGGGAATTAACATTATGTGATAAAAATTTTAGAGTGTTTGAGCATCAGTTCTGGGCGAAAAAAATCTTGGAGTGAAGGTGAATAGGATCCTATAGCATTTTTCTTTTCCTTTAATCCTCTCTTTTCTTATGATTTTCACCTCTAAGGATATCCTATTTTTAGATATGATCTCAATAGGGATTATAGATCTAAAAGTTATCTTTTCATAAAAAAACTACACACAGAGAGGGTGTGATAAGATTTTTAGTGTGTCAGGGTTTTTGGGCCGAGTGAAATCATAGATTTGGGAATCTAGGTTCGAATGGAGAGATCGAGTGCTGTGAGCATCGGATCACCACCAAATTTGAAATACATCTTTATCATCCTTAAATATTTATGTTCTAATTTTTTAAAATATCTAAAAAATAAAAAAATATATGATCGATCGGATCGATCGTGATCAGCCATCGAAGGCTTTGGCGAGGAGCTAGTACTCTAGTGGGGCTGATCGGGACCAAGAGCTCCATATGGACTAATCGTAGAGGCCAGACATGTGTGTGACTATGATGTGATACTAGAGCATTATCCAGTAGACTCAGATTATGGTGATCAACTACTCACAAAAAGGTATTGTATTCTAAACACATAGTATAGTAAATAGTTTATTACATAGTTTTATTTTTAGATCTATTGATGTATGCATGCATATTATGTTTAGATCCTAATGTATAAGATTAAATAATCTAATATGATCAGTAGATAATTAATTAGATTAATTATTTTTTACTGCATCATTGCTATTTTTAAAATATTTTTTGAAAGTAGCATGGCAAATCCTGCACTATTTTCTTCATAAAATTGGTCAGGTAAGAAACGGACCCAATTAATAAATCACATTCTCTTTACCTTTCTAGAACCACTTTCCTAGACACCAATTGACCAACTTTTATCTAGAATCAATTTGCTCTTTGATCTTTAACACTATGACTTAATATGAATTTAAGAGGGCTTTAAAGATTTCATGCACATCCTTAAAACATACATGTATATGTTGTGTCATGTGAAACATAAAACATTCATCATTCTCAAACAATCTTATAGCATAATGGATATGTGCCGATATGCTAGGATAATCTTATAACCAGAATGATGAAATAGTGCAACATGCATCAAAATATCTAATATAAGACACTACATCAAGTTGCAATAATAATATGATCACTAGCATATCATATGTTGGTGTGAAATCTGATTATCATCGAAATTGAGGCTGGAGTTGGAGAAGATGATGTCATCATCGGTGACCTGCAAAATAAGTCTCATCTGGAGTTGGGGGTGGTGGCTCCGGCAAGACCCTCCGATGATCAAGTTAGCTCTTTGGACCAATAGAAATGGAGTGCTCAGAAAAGAAAGTAGCAGAATATCAAGAAGAAGAAGAGAGCCTGGAGAAAATGTATCTAAAGGATTTCTTTTATAGACGGAGCCTTTAACAAACTAAAAGTGACTGCCGTAATCATCTGGTAGTGGACCGCTTAGGGCTATGTAGAGTTTGTTATGGAGAGTGGTGTTTGTTAACGTGATGCGGTAGTCTGTTGGAATTTGATAGTTGAAGTTCAAAGAAAGTAGGTGCTGGTAGCTAAGGGCTTCGAGCTTCATCAATTTCAAAGGATTTTGAATTCCTTTAAGATTGTTAGTGTGCAGGTTGGGAGCCGAACTTGCATATATGATGAGGTCTTTCCAGATAACTATAGAAAATTCCACTAGAAGAAGTGCTTCTTGGTAACTTCAAGAAGTTTGGCCAGATAAAAACTCTTCTTGACAACTAGAGAGGCACTAAAGAAGCCTGATTATAGGAGTCCAATAGCTAGGAGAGTCCGAAATGAGCTTAACTACTGGAGAAATTCGGCAATAGATTTGCTAAAGAAATATGGATGGAGGTCTACTGGAGGAGTATACATAAACAACAAAATCTTCTCCAGCTGATGCGAGAAGTTTAGATGGACAGGGGTTGATGAGAAGAAAATCAACTAGCTTCTGGGAGGAGATCGACTAAAACAAGGTCGACTAAAGGGAGCTTATCTGACATCTAGGAAAAGATTGATCGAAAGGAGGTTGATTGGAGAATCTTGTCTGGATGGAGCGGAAGAAGGTCTACTTGGAGAGAACTTGCCTAGCGATTGAGGAGAAATCGACCAGTGAGAACCTGGCAGGAGGTTGTCATGGGCGAATGACCCACAAATTCTCGTAACCTATCCATTGCTTTGAAGCTCAGCTACTTTCAAGGGCATCCGAAGGCTAATAAAAGGAGGCGAGGTCCTTTTGCTTGTGTATTTAGAGTCCTTGGTGTAGGAATTTAGAGGCCCGCTAGTCTTCGTAGATTGCAGGAGTTCATCTGGAGAGAAATTTTGTTGATCTAGCATCGATCCAACATCAAATAGCTTGGATGAGTTTTCAATCGAGAGGAGGTTCAAGTAGCATCGAGATCGGCCAGACCAAACCATGATAAAACCCTTTACTCAGCTATCTGGGGGCTGCCATCACCATTAAAACTCATCTGGATGATGTTTACAATGCCCTGTAGGTTCTGGAACTATCCAAAGGAGCTAGGAATTAGAGTGAAGAAGATCGACTGATAAGTTTAGGTTGGAGGACTGCAGTCTTGGCGCCTAAGCAAAAACTCTTCAATCGTTGGAGTTAGCCATGGTCGTCTTCGCCAGATGAAGTCACCTCAAGGCTCGGCATCCCAATGGACTTCGGCAGGAAAAGGTTTACACCCAACACAAGTTTTCCTATTCATGAGTTTGAAATTTGAACGAAGAGAGTAAAATAATATGAGTGCCGAAATCCTTTTTCTTTTCTTGCGCCAATAGAGCAACTGGTCTCGACTTTTCCTGTGTTGGCACCAAAACTTCTTAAATATGAGGTGATCCAAAAAGATAAATTCTTGAAATTTTCGTCGAAGCACTACACTAGGTATGGTATAATAAAGGTTCTGCCAGTTGCCAGTCTATCGCTATGATGAGTGGGACACATGTCGGCCCGAGGTTGATCAGTGAGACCTACAATTATAACCGTCTTGGACTCTCGCAACTATTTAAGCTCTTCTTCTTTCTTAAAGTTTTTATCTCGCTCAGGTCTCCTCTCTTTCCCTCTGGTCTCCTTCTTCCTTTCATTCTAGAGCACCAGTACCTTCCATCATTTTCTTCGATTCCTAGGGGTTCTCTCCTTCATTTTTCATCGAGCTTGCCTCCTCTTTGTTATTCCCCATTGATTTAGATCGGTTTCTAAATCTTTATTTTTGATTACTTGTGTCTTTTAGCATCTTTGTTTGTTCAATTTTTTCAAGAAAGTCTTGGATTCTATTTTTTTTGATTTTTTAGGGATTTGCTTCACTTTGGTTTGATCCTCATATCCTTTGAAGAATCTTGGTCGACTGGTTTTGAAAGTTCGGCTCATTTAGCTTTAATGGATCTTCCTTATAAGGATCTCGAATTTATAGAAGTACCTTGACCATCCTTTATCCCTGATACCATGTCCTGCAAACTTCGACCTAAAGATCTTTCACTGATTAGGATCCAATTTGAAATTTCTTTTGATTACGAACTTGAACTCCCTGGTCCAAATAACCAAGCCTATTCTCCTCCTCCTGGCCAGACTTGTTTATATGTTGAAACCCTCCAGGTAGGACTTCGGTTATCGATATCTTCTTTTATAATCAACTTGTTCAAGTTCTTAAACATTTTCTTCATCGCTATGGCACCAAACTCCTTTAGGTTTATCATAAGATTTCTCTCCTTGTGTACTATGGTCAACGTCCAACTTTTCATCTCCTTATTTTACAACTTCTTCACCTTCAAGCATCACCTGACCGTCAAAGATTGATGGTACATGTGTTCCCAGTTTGGCAAGAAGGGATTTCTCAAGGGTGCCCCTTCTTCCATTCACAACTGAAAGGAGAAGTTCTTCTTTATCTTGTGTCCTTCTTTAGAGCTAGGACTCCCTTCCTGGTGTGACATTAGGGATTCCATCCGCCAAGCTTTCGAACTTGAGAAAGAGGATCAGGATTTGATCGATAAGCTAAAGAACTATCGAGCTCCTCCAATCTTCAGGCTGCTAGATTATCAGACCTTATTCAACTTCGGTCTTAGTCCTCTCAACCCGACAAGTAGTTCTTTAGGGCCTGCCAATTATGTATGGTCTTCTTTCCTTTTCTAACTTGAATTTTTTTCTTCTACAAAAATGACTCCTGAGGAATGAAATTGCCTAATCATGGAGATTAAATCCCTCAAGAGGAAGGGCAGCTCCATCGAGAAAACATTGAAAAAGGCTCGTATAGATGAGCCAATCTCGATCGTGCCAATCCAGGCAACGCCCATCCCAAAGGCTGATGTGTGGGCACCAATTTTGATCATGCCCCAAGCGAACGCGAGCCCCGCACCTCCCGAACAGCATGAGGCCATTGAGAAGAAGAAGAAGAAGAAAAAGGATGCCATCAGAAAAAGGGTAAGAAGGATGGTCGAAAACTCGAGTGGTGAGGGCTTCGATTAGGAGTGAGCTTCTTTGGATGATCAAGACGTCGTCCAATCCCTGATGAAGGGCAGCATCCTCCCATATATTGTAGATAAAATGGTTGGGAAGGAGGATGCAGAAAGATTCGACGAGTCCTTTGCTGCCTTCCTCGAGGTAATTAATACCTTCAAACTTGATCGAATGTGGGATGCACTCCTAGAGCTCTGATTTAATTTTCTTCTATCCTACAGCTTGGGCATTACTTGTTTGTCCATTTGAAGGTGGTCGATCTCCATCAAGTCGAGTTCTCCAAGGCCCTCCATGAGGCTTAAGCAAAGACAGAAAGGGTTCAGGCCAAGGTCGAACATTTGAAGATGGCCTCAAAGGAATAAATTATGGAAGCTGATCACCTTCGAGAGGTGTTAAGGAGAGAAGAGGAGGTTTTCGTAGAGCTGAGGGTGGCCTTGACCCTCTCAGAGGACAAAAGAAAGAAGGCTGAAGAGGAGGTCGATGTCGAGAAGGATAGGGCTGTCGAGACCTTCAAGTCCTCCAAAGCAAAGAAGGACATCAAGATTGCCTTCGCCTAGGAGGCTTTTCTGGAGGGATTTGAGATCTACATGGGGAGGGTTATGAAAAATTTTTCAGAGGTAGATCTCGATCTTCTGATAGATGAGCCCAATGAAGAGGCTAACCCTTCTAATGCTAAGGCTACCTCTCCCATTGTTGAACCCACCTCTGAAGCTCTAGGGCCTGCAGCCGAGCCTGAGGTCGCAAGGAATGCACCGACCTCACCTACTGCTGAACCAAGGTCGAAAAACTCTGATTACTTATACTTTTCCTCCTTTTCTTTTTGATGTACTCAAACATTTTAAGAAATGAAAATAAACTTTCTTTCCTTTACACTTGTGTCATGACGAATGTCATTCAGAACCCTTCTAGCGATCATAGTCAAGGCAAATCATCTCCAAATGATGCCGAGCCACTGTCTCAAGGAATCCCTCTAAAATTCATAATCAAAAGTTTAAAGAAGGAGGTTCATCACCTAAAGAAAAAATTAAAAAAGTTGAAAAACAATCTTCAGAGATCCAGAAAAAATGCTTTAGAGGTGATAATTGAGGTCACTCGTCTCCGCAAGTTACACATGAAAGACTCCATGAGCTTCAATATCAAGAAGGATAACTTCAAGAAAGAGTTGGCCGAACTTAAGAAAAGCACCAGTGATAAGTCCTAGGCATTAACTATGAAGGTTGGCTCTATCGAAGTTGATCTCAAGGCAGCGAAAGAGAAAATTTGACTATTGGAAGGGAGTTCGCCATGGTCCTCTGATAAAGTCATGTATGAGTGGGATTGGTCTCAGAGGTTCTTTGCACTCCAAAAATAGTTACTTGATGTTGAGTCTGCCTACAATAGCTACCGATTGGACTGGTGTAATAGGATATCTGTGCTTGAGCACCAGCTCCAAATGGCCAACAGTGAGGTGGCCCAACTTCAGCAGCAACTCACCAACAATCATCAATCCGATACAAGTAGGAAGTCGAAAGAGATCACCTCCTTGAAGAAATTTGCAAGCAAACTTTTAGAATGAATCAGGGTTGAGAAAGCTGAAGTTTAGTGATTGAAGCTTCAGTTAGTTTGTGAATAACAAGCTATCAAGGATGCTGAGGCTGAGTCGAAAGTTCTGAGGAGAAGGTTGCATGAATCTGAAGAGAACTACCAAAAGGCTAATAGGATGTTCCGTAATAACTTGATAAAGAGAAAGGAGCTTGAGGAGGAGGTTGCCAACCTAAAGGAGTCCTTGGTGATGACTAGCAGCCCAAAGTCTGAGGAGTCAGATCCCTCTTAGAGCTTTAGCCTTTTCTTTCTTACTTTTGTAACCGATCTTATAGACCTTTATTTTGCTTGTACTGAACTTAATATTTACAATAAAATGGTACCCTTTTTGTTATTATCTTATATAGATTTGATGTTGGTTAATGTCTACTTTCTTCATCTCATTTTTCTTTGCTTTGTTTTCTAATGAGATACTTGTTGTGGATGCCGAGCTGGGGTCTCTTTCATGAACTTGGGTAGGGCTCCTCCATTCGTATTTGATGTAGCCGTAGGGAGGATACATATAAGGGTCATCGGTATGATTTTTCTCTTACCTTCATTTTAGATTAATGAGGCCTTGGCCTTCCTCATGTTAGGATAAGGTTCTCTTCTATTCCTTGTGCGATCGTAGGGATATATTAGGGCCATTGATGGGGCCTCTCCTCTCATCTCATCTTAGTTTAACGAGGCTTTTTGACGTCATTCGCATTAGGATGAGGTTCTTCTCCTATTCCTAACATGAACGTAGGGACACATTAGCGCCATTGGAAGGGCCTCTTCCCTCCTCTCATCTTAGATTTACGAGACCTTTGGCTTTGCTCACTATTGATGTAGAATCTGGTTGATGCAGGAACTGAGCTGGAGCTGGAGAAGATGAGCTCACCGTCGGAAATCTGCAAGGCAAGTCCTGATCGGAGTCGAGGGTGGTGGCTTCAGTAGGACCCTCCAACGATCAAGTCAGCCCTTTTGGCCAACAGAAATGGAGTGCTCAGGAAAGAAAATAGCGAAGCTTGGGGTAGGAGAAGAGAGCTCTAAAAAGAAACATATTTGAAGGATCCCTTTTATAGGTGGAGCCTATAACAAACTGAGAGCGACAATCATAACTATCTAGTAGTGGGCCGCTCGAGGCCATATGGAGTTTGTTATGGAGAGTAGTGTCTGTTGTCATGACGTGTCAGTTTGTTGAAATTTAATAGTTGAGGTTTAGAGGAGTAGGCGTCGGTCGGTGAAGAATTTTAAGTTATATCAACTCCAAAGAAATTCAGACTCTCCTAAGGTAGTCTGTGTGCGAGTTGGTCCATCCTGTGTATAGAATCAAATTTGCATAGATGAGGAGACCCTTCTAGGCGACTATAGGAAGTTCGGTCAAAAGGGATTCGAAAGCTCTATGACTGAAGAAATCTTGAAGAAAGTTTGCTGGAGAAGAATTCGGGAGTAGTTCTGCTGGAAGGAGAAGAACTCCGAAAATAATCCTATTAGAGAATCCTAGAAGGAGGTCCGCTGAAGAAGCAAATACATATCAACAGGTCTCCTCCTAGCTGATATAAGAAGTTTGGATGGATAGGGGTTGATGGAAAAGAAATCAGCTAGTGTCAGGGAGGAGATCAATGGGGAGGACGTCAACTATGGGGACTTTACTTCGAAGAAGCGAAAGGGGATTTGCTTAAAGAGGGTCTGTTTATTTATTTCTTCGAGGCTTGACCACCTTTGAGGCATCTGGAGGCTGATATAAAGGAGATGAGATCCTTTTGCCTATGTGTTCAGAGTTCTTGATGCAAGAATTCCGAGGTTTGCTACTCTTAGTATATTATGGGAGTTTGTCTAGAGGAGAGTTTCGTTGATCTGATGTTGGTCCAATATTGAACAGCTTGGATGGATTTTTACAAGGGAGAGATTCAAAAAGCACTAAGGTTAGCCAAACCAAGCTATAATTAGATCTGTTACTCAGCTGCTTGGGGACTATCATCACTATTCAAGTTCATCCGAGTGAAATCTACAATGCCCTGTAGGTTCTCGGGATATCCAAAGGAGCAAGAAATCTGAGTGAAGAAGATCGATCGATAAATTCAAATTGGAGGTCTGCAGTTTCGACGTCTGAGCATAAATTCTTCACTGGTCGAAATTTGGCACGGCTTTCTTCATCGGATGAAGTCACTTGAAGGCTCGACCTCCCATTGGACTTCAGTAGGAAAAGGGTTTACTCCCAATAGAAGTCCCCCTACTAATGAGTTCAAAGTTTGAATGAAGGAAGTAAAGAATTATGAGTGCCGAAGTCCTTTTTCTATTTTCACGTTGATGTCAAAACTTTTTAAATACAAGGTGATCCGAAAAGATAAATTCTTCAAATTTTTGCTGAAGCGCTATCCTAGGTACGGTGTAATAAAGGTTCTGCCTATTGCTATTCTATCGCTATGATGAGTGGGACACGCATCGACCCGAGGTTGATCGGCGGAGACCTGCACTCATAACCATCTTGAACTCTCATGGCTATTTAAGCTCTTCTTCTTCCTTGAGGATTTCATCTCACTCAAGTCCCCTCTCTTTTTCTCTGGTCTCCTTCTTCCTTCTTACTCCAGGGCTCTGGCATCTTCCATGGAATCCTTCGATTCTTGGGGATTCTCTGCTTTCTATCGAGCTTGCTGCCTTTTCGCTCTTCCCAATCGATTTAGGTCTGTTCTTGAACCTTTCCTTTGATTATTCATACGTTTTGTCATCTCTACCCGCTTAATTTCTTCGAGAGAGTCTTAGATTTTATTTTTATTTTTTTTTTTTATTTTCCAAAGATTTTCTCCACTTTAGTTTGATCCTCATGTTCTTCGAAGAGTCCTGATCAACCGATTTTAGAAGTTCGGCTCATTTAGCTCTAATAGACCTTCCTCATAAGGACCCCAAGCCCATAGAAGTACCTCAGCCATTCTTCATTCCTGATACTATTTCATGCAAACTTTGGTCTAGAAATCTTTCGTTGATTAGGATCTAGTTCAAAATTCTCTCTGACTGTGAACTTGAACTCCCTGGCCCCAGCGATTGAGCTAGCTTTCCTCGTCCCGGTCGAACTTGCTTGTACGTCGAAACCCTTCGAGCGGTACTTCGACTATTGATACCTTCTTTTGTTGCCGACTTGTTAAGATTTTAAATATTTTCCTCACCATCATGGCACCAAACTCTTTTAGGTTTATCATAGGATTTTTCTCCTTGTGCGTCATGGTCGATGTCCGACCTTCCATCTTCCTATTCCACCATTTCTTCACTTTCAAATGCCATCCGACCACCAAAGACTGGTGGTATGTGTCTCCCCAGTTCGGCAAGAAGTGGTTGCTCAAGGACACCCCCTCTTTCATTCATAACTGGAAGAAGAAATTCTTTTTTGCATCCTATTCTTCCTTAGAATTAGGACTTCCTTTGTGGGGGAAAATAAGGGACTTGGTTCATCAAGCTCCTGGGCTTGAGAAAGAGGATTGAGATTCGATCGACAAGCTGAATAACTTTCGAGCCCCTCTGATCTCCAAGCTCCTAAAGGACCAGACCTTGTTCAACTTCGGTCTCAATCCTCTCAATCCGATAGGTAGTCCCCTGTGGCCTGCCAATTGTGCATGGTCTCCTTTTTTTTTTTGACTCTAATGTCTTCTTCTGCAGAAATGACTCCTAAGGAGCAGAATCGTCTGACTATGGGGATCAAGTCCCTCAAGAGAAAGGGTGACTCTACTAGAAAAATATTGAAGAAGGCTCGCACTGATGAGCCAACCCAACCACGTCGATCTCGATAGTGCCCATCTCTGAGTCCAATGCAACCACATCAGCTCTGATCTTGCCCTAAGAGGATGCTGCCACCACACCTTTCAAGCAGTGCAAGGTCATCGAGAAGAAGAAGAAGAAGAAGGATGCCATCAGAAAAAAGATGAGGAGGGCGGCTGAGAGTTTGAGTGGCGAAGGCTCCGATTAGGAGCGAGCTTCCTTGGACGATTGAAAGGTCATCCAATCCCTTATGAAGGACAGCATCCTCCCATATATTGTAGAGAAAATGGTCGGGATGGAGGATGCCGAGAGATTTGATGAGTCTTTTGCTGCTTATCTCGAGGTGACCCATTCTTCTGAACTTGTTTGAATGAAGGATGTGCTTTTAAGGTTTTAACTTAATTTCTTCCTATCTTGTAGCTGGGGCATTACTTGTTTGCCCACTCGAAGGCCGCCGATCTCCACCATGATGAGGCTTCTAAAACTCTGTAAGAGGTTCAAGTGAAGGCTGAGAGGGTTCAGGCCGAGGTCATCCATTTGAAGGCAGCCTCAGAAATTCAAACCACAGAGATCGAGCACCTTCGGGAGACATCATGGAAAAAGGAAGAAGTTTCTGTGGGGCTGAGAGCGGCCTTGACCATCTTCGAAGATAAAAAGAAGAAGGCCAAAGAGGAGGTCGACATCAAGAGGGAGAGGGCTGTTGAAGCCTTTAAGTCCTCCAAGGTAACGGAGGACATCAAGAATGCATTCATCCAGAAAGCCTTCTTAGAGGGGTTCAAGATCTGTATGAGGAGAGTCGTGAAGAACTTCCCTAGAGTGGACCTTGACTTTCTGATAGATGAACCTGATGGCGAAGCTAGTCCCTCCAATGTCAGTGCCGCATCTCCTACCACCGAACCCACCCTAGGTGTTCCCAAACTTACAGCTGAAGCTCTCGAGTCCATTCTCGAGCCTGAAGCTTCAAAGGATATACCGACCTCGCTTGCCCCTGCACCGGCTAAGGTTGAAAATCTCTGATTACTTGTACCTTTCTTTTTTTTTTATTTTCTTTTTTTTGTGTACTTAAACATTTTAAGAAATAAAAATGAACCTTCTTTCTTTTACACTTATGCCATGGTGAATGTCGTTCAGAACCCTTCCGACGATCGCAGTCAAAGCCAATCACCTCCAAATGATGCCAAGCCACTACCTCAAGGAATTCTTCTAAAACCCCTAATCAAGGGTTTAAAGAAGGAGGTTCATCACCTAAAGAAAAAATTGAAGAAGATGGAGGGCGACCTTCGAGCTTCTCGAAAGAATGCTTCAGAGGCGACCAAAGACGTCACTCGCCTCCGAAGTTTACACATGAAGGATGCTGCGAGCTTTAGCATCCGAAAAGGCAATTTCGAAAAGAAGATCGCCGAGCTCAAGAGGAATGCTAACGATAAATCTTAGGTGCTAACAGCGAAGATCAGCTCTCTCGAAGTCGATCTCAAGGTGGTGAGAGAGAAGATCTAGCCTCTAGAGGGGAGCTCGCCATGGTCCTCTGACAAGGCACAATTTGAGTGGGACTGGTTGATGAGGTTCTCCGCTCTTCAAAAGCATCCGCATAATGTTGAGCTCACATACGAGACTTACCGATTGGGCAGGAGTGATAGGATATCCAAGCTAGAATAAAAACTTTATGCCTCCAACAACGAAGTAGCCTGGCTTCAGTGGTAGCCTGATGACGGCTTTCGGGCTGGTACAAGCAGGGAGGTCAAAGAGGTTACCTCCTTGAGGAGGACCATTGGTGAACTTTGGGAGTCGATTGGCACGGAAAAGGCTGAGGTGCAGTGGTTGAAGCTCGAGTTGACTTGTGAGCGTCAGGCTACCAAGGATGCGGAGGCCGAGTTCGAGGTCCTGAGGAGGAGGTTGCGAGAGTCAAAGGAGAACTACTGCCAAGCCGACAAGATGTTCCATGATAATATGATGAGGTGGAGGGAGCTCGAGGAGGAGGTTGACTGTCTAAAAGAATCTTTGGTGATGTCCACCAATCCGAAGTCTGAGGAGTCTGGTCCTTCTTAGAATTTTGACGGTCTTTTCCTCTTTTCTTTTTTCTTTGGTGTAATCGGTCTTGCCGACCCATGTTTTACGTGTAACGAACTTATTTTTGTAATAAGATGGTACCTTTCTTGTAACTCTCATTTTGCATGAATTCAAAGCTTGCTCATGGCTTTACTTTCTTCACCTCTTTCTTTTTCGTGTTGTCTTCTAATGAGATGCTTGTCATGGATGCCGAGCTGGGGTCTCTTCTATGAACCAAGACAGGATTCCACTTTTCATATTTAACATAGTTAGGTCATCGCAGAAGGGACACGTGTAAGGGTTGTCGGCAAGGTCTCTCTTTTCCTCTCATTTTTGGTCAATGAGTTCTTGGCTTATGCTCATGTTAGGATAAGGTTTTTCTTCTATTCCTAATGTGGCTTATGGGGGCGCATTAGGGCCATTGTTAGGGCCTCTCCCTTCATCTCGTCTTAAATTGACGAGGCCTTCAACTTTGCCCATGTTAGGATGAGGTCCTCTATCTATTTCTAATATGACTGTGGGGGCACGTTAGAACCATTGTCAGGGCCTCTCCCCTCATCTCATCTTAAATTAATGAGGTCTTCGACTTTGCTCATGTTAGGATGTGATCCTCCTTCTGTTCCGAATATGACTGTAAGGATGCATTAGGGCCGTTATCAAGACCTCTCCCCTCATCTCGTCTCTTAAATTAACAAGGCCTTCGACTTTGCTCATGTTAGGACGAGATCCTCTTCCTATTCCTAACATGGCTGTAGGGGCACATTAGGACCGTTGTCAAGCCTCTCTCCTCATCTCATCTTAAATTAATGAGGCCTTCGACTTTGCTCATGTTAGGATGAGATCCTCCTCCTGTTCCTAACATGGCTGTAGGGGCACTTTAGGGATGTTGTTAGGGCCTTTTTTCTTATCTCATCTTAAATTAATGAGGCCTTCGACTTTGCTCATATTAGGATGAGGTCCTCTTATTTCTAACATGACCGTAGGGGCACATTAGAACTGTTGTCAGGGCCTCTCCCCTCATCTCATCTTAAATTAATGAGGCCTTCGACTTTGCTCATGTTAGGATGAGATCCTCCTCCTATTTCTAACATGATTGTAGTAGCACATTAGGACCATTGTCAGGGCCTCTCTCCTCATCTCGTCTTAAATTAACGAGGCCTTCAACTTTGCTCATATTATGACGAGGTCCTCCTCCTATTTCTAACATGGCTACTTTTGATTATTTTGGAGAGTCATTTCCTGTCATCACATGATTTTTGTAATGAGAAACAATAATACTGAAATAGAGGAGCTTTATTGAGGGTAAATTATTGATAGTACATTCTTAGATTTTTTGAATTCTAAGGTCACGAGAATGTTGCTCCTCCAAGCTCCTTTAGGCGATAGGTTCTGGGTCAGATGACCTCCTCTGCTCTATATGGGCCTTCCTAATTCAAAGCGAGTTTTTCTTGATCCTGAGGTTATGAAACAATCGCTCGTCGAAGTACCAAGTCTTCCACTTTGAATATTTTTTCTTTGACTTTAGAGTTGTAGTAGCGAGCTACTTTTTGCTTATAGGCTGCCATCCAAACTTAAGCTCTTTTTCATTTTTTCTCCAACAAGTTGAGGTTAGCCCTGAGGTCCTGTGAGTTGTGCTTCTCATTAAATGCCACGACTCATGCTGATGGAAGTTTAAGCTCTATTAGGATGACTGCTTCTATTCCAAAAGCTAAGGCAAATGGGGTCTTTCTAGTTGGTAATCTTTGGATAGTTTGGTATGCCCAGAGCACATGATAGAGTTCGTCAATCCAGGTCTTCTTTGCTCTTTCATGTCTTGCAACAGGGTTTTGTTGATCACTTCAGCTTCGCCATTTGCTTGTGGATGGACTACTCATGTAAAATGATGGAAGATGTTTAAATCTTTATAAATTTTAGTAAATTTTGCTCCATCAAACTATCGCCCATTATCTGTTATGAGTTCGAGGTAGGCCAAATCTGCAAATAATTGACTTTCAGACGAAGTCCTTTACTTTTGCTTTAGTAATTTTTGTTAGGAGTTCAACCTCGACCCACTTTGTAAAATAATCTATTGCCATCAAGAGGAACTTACGCTATTCGGCTGTCATGAAAAAAGGTCCAACTATATCCATTCCCCACTGAGCGAACGGCCATGGGGCATTCTGGGGTGTAAGTTCGGAAACCACCTATCTTTGAATGTTTGCATTTCTTTGATAGCGGTCACATTTTTTGACATACTCTATAAAATCATGGTATAAGGTCGACCAATAGTAATCCTACCAAAGTAGTCTGTATGATAAGGATCGGGCCCCTATATTACTTCTATAGATTCCTTCATGCACTTCCCATAATACAAAATCAGCTTCTGAAGGTTGGAGATATCTCAAGAGCGATAGAAAATATGACCTTTTATATAGCTTGTCTTCATACAGAACATACCGAGAGGCTTGATTTCTTAGTTTTTGAACTTCTTTCGGATCATAAGGAAGAGCTTCATCCTTGAGGTAAGCAACTAGCAGGTCGATCTAGCTCGACTCATGCTCGACTCGCATAACGGACTGTGACTCCTCCGAACTTGGGCATTTCAAAACTTCAAAAAATACTTTCTTGGGTAGTTTGGCTAGGGCTAGAGTGGCCAACTTAGAAAGAAGGTCGGCTTTGGTATTTTCTATCCTCAAAATTTATTGAATGCTAAAATTGTTGAAGGCCAGAGTCAAGTTCCTCACTTTCTCAAGGCATTTTATCATGCTTTCTTCCTGAGCTTCATAACTACTGCTAATCTATCCGACCATCAGTTGGAAATCACTGTAGACTTGGAGCCGATCTGCTTCTAACTCTTTAGCTATTTTTAATCCAGCGATCAAAGCCAAAAACCTTTAGGAAGGTCAGCTCTTTCTTTAGAGGAGCTCGATTGTAGCCATGGAATGCTGATTTCGTTCTATTCAAGCTCGGCTTCATTCAGAATGGTGCATTCAACTATAAAATCTATCAATACTTGGGCTTTAATTGACGATCGAGGTTGGTAGTTGATGTCAAATTCTGTAAGCTCGATTGTCTATTTTGTGATTCTTTCGGAGGCATCCGTTCGATGAAGGACTACTTTAATTGGTTGATCAATGAGGAGAGTTATGGTGTGCCCTTAGAAATAAGGTCGAAGCCTTCGGACTGCAATCAGCAAAGCATAAGTTCATTTTTCTAACTTAGTATACCTAGTCTCGGCATCCCTCAAGACTTGGCTCATGTAGTAGATTGGCCACTATACTTTTGCCTCCTCTTTGACTAGGACTACCGCAAGGGCCATTGGGAAGACCGCTAGGTACAAAAATAATTTCTCTTCGAATTCGAACTTTGCTAATAAGGGTGGTGAACAGAGGTAGTCCTTGAGCTCTTTAAAGGCTTGTTGACATGCGGTGGTCCAGTAGAAGTTCTTTGACTATTTTAAGACCTGAAAGAAGGGCATGCATTGCTCGACCAACCTCGAGATGAAGTGGTTCAGGGTTGCCACCTTTTCGATTAGACGTTGAACTTCTTTGATTGATTTTGGAGCAATCATCTCTTGAATGATCTGAATCTTCCCCAGATTTGCTTCGATTCCACGCTTCAACACCATGAATCCTAAGAACTTTCTCGAGGTTACACTGAAGGCATACTTGGTAAGATTCAGCTTTATCTTATATCTTCTGAGGGTGCTGAAGGTCTCTTTAAGGTCAGCAATGTGATTATTAAAGCTCGATTCTTGACAAGCATGTCATCTACATATACTTCCATGTTGCTGTCGATCTGCTTCTTGAAGATTTTGTTGATCAAAAGCTGGTATGTTGCCCCTATATTTTTTAGTCCAAAAGGCATAACCCTATAACAATAAAGACCACAGTCAGTAATAAAAGCAGTCTTCTCCTCATCCTCTGGTGCCATCCAAATTTGGTTATAGCCGAAAAAGGCATCCATGAAGGTAAGGAGCTCGTGGCCTGAGGTCGCATCTACTAGTTGATCAATCCTGGATAGAAGGTAACTATCTTTTGAGTAGGCTTTGTTCTACATTTTGAAATCTATGCACATTCTCCATTTGTCGTTCGTCTTTTTAACGAGCATGACATTGGAGATCTAGTTTGGATAATTGACTTCTCAGATGAATCCAACCTTGAGGAGCTCGTCGACTTCCTCTATAATTACTTTTTGCCTCTTTGGAGCATGGCTGCGCATCTTCTCTTTCACTGGCCGATGTTTAGAGTCGATAGCCAGGTGATGTTCCATGACCTCAGCATCTATCCCAGGCATTGAAGAAAAATTCTGATTTTTCGGATCAGATTCGTTCAGATCTGATCAGATAAAGAGATATATTTTAAAAATTTTTCTTTTTGATTCAGATTAGATCTAAGATATTTCAAATCTGATTATTATTATTTTAGAAATTAAAATAAAATTAGATAAATTAAATTAGAATTAATGTACCTTAAAGTGGGTAATCCTATTATCCGTTGATGATCCTATAAGCAGCAGAAGGTTCTGGATCAAGCCATGCAAGTGCCTGGCCTCTACTGATATCCACTTAGACTGGATCTGGAGATCCTCTTCTTCTCTATCACATCTCCAAAAATTAGATCTAGATCTGATCTTGAGGATCTTCAAAACTTCTTTTGAAGATCAGCAGTCGTCCTATGCAACAATGTAGCCTTCTAGCTTTCAGTGGCCTTTCTCTCATCTGGATCGCACCAATCAAGCTCCAAAACTCTTTTGGACATGGACAGGAGATGGAGAAGGTGGGTTTGGCATGGAGGAAGAGGGGAGAGGCAGCCTTGGGGCATGGAGAATTGTGATTCAATCTTATTTTGAGTTGGGCGCAGGATCTTATTTATAGACTAAGCGTGATCCAACTCCTCTTCTTCCCAGCCAATTACAACTCTTTATGAAATCAGATCTAAATCTGATTGGTGGAAATAGAGTCCCCTAGATTCCTCCATAGAGGGTGCCTAAGATCAGTCAAAGTTGGTTCTTAGGAGAACTCTAATTGGAATCCAAAAAGGAGATGGAGTCCCTGTCCAATAGGGACTCTTGGGCGCCTCCAGCTTGGGCACACGCCAAGGGTGGCGTGCGCCCTCTTCCTTGCCAGGTTGTAGCAGGGAGACAGACCCCCACCAGCTCTCCAATAGGTGCATGACATGTGGACAGAAGTCAAAGTGTCAATGGTCAACATTTGACCAGTCAAAGGTAGACTTTTGACAAAAGTCAAAGAACGAGAAATGGAAGGTGACCAAAAATGGTAGGTAATGTCCTACAAAATAAGACAACCTTTTCTGACTTGGACAACTTCTAGTTAGACCATATGAAGGCCTCTGATTGAGCACAAACTCCTTTGGCTCAGATAGGACAACTTATTTATGATAGTAAAAGAAGAACGTTAGATTCAATCGAGTGCTAGCACGATTTTCTTGAACCTAATTGAATCTCATTCAGATCAATTGAACTAGATCAGTTCAATTGATGATCACCAGATTCAAACCTTTATTTGTGTAACCTAGTTAGGTTCAGTTCTGTATGATAATGGGATATGTCATGATCTCTATCATCGACATCATTGAAACTCCTTTCGATGGATCAGAACTCTTCTGATTCGAGCAGCTAGAATGATCGATCATCTAAATCATTCTAATTGCTCCCAAAATCCATCAATGACAACTAGCAGTATATGGTGGCAACCCATCAGAGCTGAATACGAACCTCTTGGTGCAGCTACTTGTGTGATTAAGTTCTTCTATCTTGAGCCCCGATCAGATTAGGGTTAAGGTGAACTTGTCAAACCCTAGTCTCTGTCATATGACGTAATCATTCGATTTAAGTCCAATGTGAAAAGTCTAAATAGAAACTCTTTCTATTATTTCACTCTGCCATGGCCATGGACTTCTGGACTTGATTCTCATGATCATCATAGGGCTGCTCCTCTACCACCGAGGTAGATAGATTCCATCTTGATGCTATCCAGTTCCTACAATGAACATGCTATAGCCAACATACACCTCAGGATTCCATATGGCTAGGAGATCGAGTAATGGTGTAGTCAAACTATAACATCCTCAAGGTGAACTACCGATGCACCTCAGGTCAAAGAATCAGATACACCACTGCAGCATCGAGTCAGTCATCGACAAAAAGGTAGACTTCCTAATGACTACTCGAGGTGGTCACACTCAGTGCCCTCATTCTCTAACGAGTACCTGTACTCTCGCTCCAGTGTCTCCACACCATAGACTCAAGACTCATCTACTAAAGAGAAGCGATTGTACACCAACCTTTCGGATCAATCACCATCCTCATGATGATCCTATGGTCGGGAGCATTTTATGAGTTAACAATGATTATTCATGTCTTAAATTTTCAACTCTTGAAAATATGAATTATCATTACCATTAACTCAAAGGATGTATTGTTAGATATATGTGCCCTAGAAGCCAGAATTGGCTGACACTTGTAATACACTTCTAGGGGCAAAATTATAATTTTGACTATAATTAATAAAATGGGTTATTTTCTATCACATCTGTGTATTTAGTGTCTGTGATACATCCTTTGAGTTAATGGTAATGATAATTCATATTTTCAAGAGTTGAAAATTTAAGACATGAATAATCATTATTAACTCATAAACAGCTCTCGACCATAGGATCATCATGAGGATGGTGATTGATCCGGAAGGTTGGTGTACGATCGCTTCTCTTTAGTAGATGAGTCTTGAGTAGTAGATAGTCTTGAGTCTATGGTGTGGAGACACCAGAGCGAGAGTACAGGTACTCGTTAGAGAACGAGGGCACTGAGCGTGACCACCTCGAGTAGTCATTAGGAAGTCTACCTTCTCGTCAATGACTGACTCGATGCTGCAGTAGTGTGTCTGGTTCTTTGACCTGAGATGCATCGGCAGTTCACCTTGAGGGTGTTATAGTTTGACTACACCATTACTCGGTCTCCTAGCCATATGGAACCCTGAGGTGTATGTTGGCTATAGCATGTTCATTGTAGGAACTGGATTGCATCAAGATGGGATCTATCTACCTCGGTGGTAGAGGAGCAGCCCTATGATGATCATGAGAATCAAGTCTAGAAAGTCCATGGCCATGGCAGAGTGAAATAATAGAAAGAGTTTCTATTTAGATTTTCACATTGGACTCGAATCGAATGATTACATCATATGACAGAGACTAGGGTTTGACGAGTTCACCTTAACCCTAATCTGATCGGGGCTCAAGATAGAAGAACTTAATCACACAGGTAGCTGCACCAAGAGGTTCGCATTCAGCTCTGATGGGTTGCCACCATATACTGCTAGGTGTCACTGGTGGATTTTGGGAGCAATTAGAATGATTTAGATGATCGATCATTCTAGCTGTTCGAATCAGAAGAGTTCTGATCCATCGAAAGGAGTTTCGATGATGTCTATGATAGAGATCATGACATATCCCATTACCATACAGAACTGAACCTAACTGGGTCACACAAACAAGGGTTTGAATCTGGTGATCATCAATTGAACTGATCTAGTTCAATTGATCTGAAGAGATTCAATTAGGTTCAAGGAAATCGTGCTAGCACTCGATTGAACCTAACGTTCTTCTTTTACTATCATAAATAAGTTGTCCTGACTGAGCCAAAGGAGTTTGTGCTCAATCAGAGGCCTTCATATGGTCTGACTGGAGGTTGTCCAAGTCAGAATAGGTTGTCTTATTTTGTAAGACATTACCTGCCATTTTTGGTCACCTGCCATTTCTTGTTCTTTGACTTTGGTCAAAAGTCTACCTTTGACTGGTCAAACGTTGACCATTGACCACTTTGACTTTTGACCACATGTCATGCACCTATTGGAGAGCTGGTGGGGGCCTGTCCCCCTGCCAGAACCTGGCAAGGAGAAGGGCGCACGCCAAGGGTGGCGTGAGCCCAAGTAGGAGGCGCCTAGGAGTCCTTGTTGGACAAGGACTCCACCTCCTTTTTGGATTCCAATTCAGAGTTCTACTAAGAATCCAAGTTTGACTGGTCTTAGGCGCCCTCTAAGGAGGAATCCAGGGGTCTCTATTCCAACCAATCAGATTTAGATCTGATTTCACAAAGGGTTGTGATTGGTTGAGAGGAAGAGGAGTTGGATCACAAGAGGTCTATAAATAAGACCCTGCGCCCAACCCTCAATTGTAAGATAAGAGATATGATTGAGATCATAGTTTCCCATGCCCCAAGGCTGCCTCTCCCCTCCTTCTCCATGCCATAGTCTCTTCTCCCCTTGCTCTCCACGTCCAAAAGGAGTTTTGGACTTTGGTTGGTGCGATTCAGATCAAAGAAAGGCGATCAAAAGCAAGAAGGCTGCGCTGCTGCAAAAGGACGACTGCAGATCTTCAAAAGAGTTTTGAAGATCCTCCAGATCAGATCCAGATCTGATTTTTGGAGGCATGATAGAGAAGAAGAGGATCTCCAGATCCAACCCGAGTGGATACCGGTAGAGGCCAGGCGCTTGCGTGGCTAGATCCAGAACCTTCCGCTGCAATCAGGATCATCTATAGGGTAATAGGATTACCCAAATCAGGTAAATTAAATTTGATTTAATTTATCTTATTTTATTTTATTTATTAAAATAATAAGAATCAGATCTGATTGGGATCAAGAGAAAAAATTTTGAAATATATCTCTTGATCTGATCAGATCTGGACGAACCTAGACCGGGAAATCAGGATTTCCCTTCATGTATCACAGACACTAAATACACATATGTGATAGAAAATAACCTATTTTAATGATATTAGTCAAAATTATAATTTTGCCCCTAGAAATGTATTATAAGTGTCAGCCAATTCTGGCTTCTAGGGCACATATATCTAACAATTTTCCACTTGTCCTAAAGCCAATTGGCTACAAGTCTAAGTCCCATCTTCTCAAAGTGGGCTTCGATCTTTTGCTGGCCCAACGGCTTTGTAAGTTGGTCTGCTACATTATCTATGGAGTTGACACTCTTGACCTCGACATAACCCTTCTCGAGGTAATCGCGGATGAGGTGGTATCGCCGCTCAATGTGCTTGGATTTTTGGTGAGACCTTGTCTCCTTAGCAAGAACTATGGCACCCTTGTTGTTGCAGTATAGAGGAATGGCATCTGATGGCATTACTCCAATTTCTGCAGCAAACTTCTTATACCAGAATGCTTCCATTCACAGCCTTTGATGCAGTGATATATTCTGCTTCCATGGTGGAATCTGCTATCACCGTTTGCTTGGAACTCTTCCACCTGACAGCACCACCATTGCACACAAACAGACTTTCAGATGTTGACTTTCGATCATCTATATCGGACATGAAATCCGAGTCTGTGTATTCCTCTTTACTGCGACAACAATGGCGCCATAGCCCTTGCTAAGGAGCCGAGGTCTCACCAGAAGTCCAAAATGAAGAGGTCTTCTAGAATGTAGAAATAGTATCCTAATGACTCTTTAGGATATCCTATGAATCGAGCTCTGAAGGACCTAAACTCTAACTTGTCCTCTTGTTGTCTTTTGACATGAGCCGGACAACCCCAAATTCTGAGATGACTCAGACTTGGTTTCTTACCATGCCATATCTCATACGGTGTGGTAGGAACGGTCTTAGAGGGAACCCTATTCAGTAGATAAATTGAAGTTAATAATGAATGTCCCCAAAAAAAATCAAGGAGGTCTATGAAGCTCATCATGGATCGAACCATATCCAATAGGATCCGATTTCTCCATTCTGAAATCCCATTGAGTTGAGGTGTTCCTGATGGAGTCCATTGAGAGACTATGTCATTTTTCTTGAGATAGTCTAGAAATTTTTGGCTAAGATATTCACCTCCTCGATCTGATCGAAGAATCTTAATGAATTTTTCAGTTTGTTTTTCTACTTTATGTCTGAATTCTTTGAACTTTTTAAAAGCTTCAGACTTGTGTCTCATTAGATACACATACCCATACCTAGACAGATCATCGGTAAAGATAATGAAGTAGATAAAATTGCCTCTAGTCGGCACATCAAATGGGCCGCACACAACAGTATGTACTAGGACAAGGAGATCTATGGCTCTTTCCCCATGTCCAACAAAAGGAAGTTTGGTCATTTTGCCCTAGAGACAAGATTCGCAAGTTGGATATGACTCGAAAGTCAATGGACTCAATAGCCCATTTTTCTCTAATTTATTGATCCTATCTTCTGCTATATGACCTAATCTTAGGTGCCATAGATACCTATCATTAGGTCTATCCCTGTTAGATATATGTGCCCTAGAAGCCAGAATTGGCTGACACTTGTAATACACTTCTAGGGGCAAAATTATAATTTTGACTAATATGATTAAAATGAATTATTTTCTATCACATATGTCTATTTAGTGTCTGTGATACATCCTTTGAGTTAATGGAAATGATAATTCATATTTTCAAGAGTTAAAAATTTAAGACATGAATAATCATTATTAACTCATAAATTGCTCCCGACCATAGGATCATCACGAGGATGGTGATTGATCCAGAAGGTTGGTGTATAATCGCTTCTCTTTAGTAAATGAATCTTGAGCCTATGGTGTGAAGACACCGAAGCGAGAGTACAGATACTCGTTAGAGAACGAGGGCACTGAGTGTGACCACCTCAAGTAGTCATTAGGGAGTCTACCTTCTCGTCAATGACTGACTCGATGCTGCAGTAGTGTGTCTGGTTCTTTGACCTGAGGTGCATCGATAGTTCACCTTGAGGGTGTTATAGTTTGACTACACAATTACTTGGTCTCCTAGCCATATGGAACCCTGAGGTGTATGTTGGCTATAGCATGTTAATTGTAGGAACTGGATGGCATCAAGATGGAATCTATCTACCTCGGTGGTAGAGGATCAGCCCTATGATGATCATGAGAATCAAGTCCTGAAATCCATGGCCATGGTAGAGTGAAATAATAGAAAGTATTTCTATTTAGATTTTCACATCGGACTCGAATCGAATGATTACATCATATGACAGAGACTAGGGTTTGACGAGTTTACCTTAACCCTAATCTGATCGAGGCTCAAGATAGAAGAACTTAATCACACAGGTAGCTGCACCAAGAGGTTCGCATTCAACTTTGATGGGTTGCCACCATATACTGCTAGGTGTCACTGGTGGATTTTGGGAGCAATTAGAATGATTTAGATGATCGATCATTCTAGCTGTTCGAATCAGAAGAGTTCTGATCCATCGAAAGGAGTTTCGATGATGTCGATGATAGAGATCATGACATATCCATTACCATACAGAACTGAACCTAACTGGGTCACACAAATAAGGGTTTGAATCTGGTGATCATCAATTGAACTGATCCAGTTCAATTGATCTGAATGAGATTCAATTAGGTTCAAGGAAATCGTGCTAGCACTCGATTGAACCTAACGTTCTTCTTTTACTATCATAAATAAGTTGTCCTGTCTGAGCCAAAGAAGTTTGTGCTCAATTAGAGGCCTTCATATGGTCTGACTGGAGGTTGTCCAGATCAGAAAAAGGTTGTCTTATTTGTAAGACATTACCTACCATTTTTGGTCACCTGCCATTTTTTGTTCTTTGACTTTGGTCAAAAGTCTACCTTTGACTGGTCAAACATTGACCATTGACACTTTGACTTTTGACCACATATCATGCACCTATTGGAGAGCTGGTCGGGGTCTGTCCTCCTACTAGAACCTAGCAAGAAGGAGGGTGCACGCCATCCTAGGCGTGTACCCAAGCTAGAGGCACCTAGGAGTCCTTGTTGGACAAGGACTCCATCTCCTTTTTGGATTCCAATTATAGTTCTTCTAAGAACCAACTTTGACTGATCTTAGGTGCCCTCTAAGGAGGAATCCAAGGGACTCTATTCCCACCAATCAAATTTAGATCTAATTTCACAAAGGGTTGTGATTGGTTGGGAAGAAGAGAAGTTGGATCACAGTCAGTCTATAAATAAGACCCTATGCCCAACTCAAATTACATGAGATGATTGAATAAGAGTTTCCATATGCCCAAAGGCCTTTTCTCCTCTCCTCCTCCATGCCAAAGCTTCCTCTCCCTCTCCTCTCCACGTCCAAAATAGTTTTGGAGCTTGGTTGGTGCGATCCAGATCAAAGAAAGGCGATCAAAAGCAAGAAGGTTGCACTACTGCAAAGGACGACTGCTGATCTTCAAAAGGAGTTTTGAAGATCCTCCAGATCAGATCCAGATCTGATTTTTGGAGACGTGATAGAGAAGAAGAGGATCTCCAGATCCAGCCCAAGTGGATACCGATAGAGGCAGGTGCTTGCATGGCTAGATCCAGAACCTTCCGCTGCATACAGGATCATCAATGGGTAATTGGATTACCCAAATCAGGTAAATTAAATTTGATTTAATTTATTTTTATTTTATTTTATTTATTAAAATAATAAGAATCAAATTTGAAATATTCTAGATCTGATACAGATCAAAGAAAAAAAAATTCTGAAATATATCTCTTGATCTGATCAGATCTGAACGAACCTAGATCGAAAAATCAGGATTTCCCTTCAACTGGTATCAGAGCCATGGTTCTAAAAAATATTTAGATCTAATTTTAAATTTATTTTAATCAAAAAATAATTGATTTTAGATATCACATGAGATGTGATCAGATCTAAAATCAAAAAAAAATAAAATTAAGTGATTTGGATCTAAGATTAGAAGATATGCATGACTTGTTCTAGAATAGAATAGTTCTATAGAATAGTCTTGCATGTTTTTGATTTAATCTGATTAAATAATATTTTAGATCCTTTTATTTACTATTTTTTGATATTATAAGTATTATAATAACATCTAAAAAATAGTAAATAAAAATTATTTAATTTTAAACATCATATGAGATATAATTGATGCATGTCTAGACTAGTTGTAGAATAGTTCTACATAGTTGTCTAGATTAGAATTTATTTTGATTAGATCAAATTTAAAATCTAATTTTTTAGATTATTATGAGAATAATTTAGATCTGAAAACATGCATGATTCGATACATGAGATGTATGCAAAATATGCCATGATTAGATCTGATTTATATATGAGATATATGATATAGATCTAAAACTATTTTGTAGTATTGCATGTTCCTGATTAAGGCATTCCTCTTGGCCGTCCGGTCATAAGAACAAAAAAGGGTTTAAAGGCCCTCTCTTTCCATTCGATGGAGTGTTCTTATGATGTGTAGGGATGCTGCGTGTTCGTCCTTAATCAAAAACCCAAAACTTACTTTCTGCAAAATCCTAGATCCTGAAATCCTAGGATTTATTATGCATATTTTATTTATGAACCCTACTTAATTAAAAATTAAGATTATGAAATATCAATTAGGTCTAAAATTGAGAATTTCATATCTAAGATATATTTATAATACTGGGTTTGGGCTTGGGTAGCACAATTAGGTCTAAGCGGTTGATCAAACCGAATCAAGAGTTGGTTAGATGGGATCAACAATGCTTAAATTGACTGGCCTAATAGGATTAAGTCTGGGTCAAGATCGAGTCACAATCAAGCAAGACCTAATTAGGCTCAGAGGTTAGAGTCTGGATTGTAGGCTAACCTAATTGATTCTGGCTCAATAATTTGGTGTCTAAGATAAGTTTGGCACATACGACCGACTGATTTTTAATTGAAAGCTACTCGATCTGAATGCGTTCTTGTACGAGTTAATGGCATATTCCTTCCACCGGTCTCACTTACCTGGCCATATCTATTGACACAGTTCTAATCTGAGGTGGTCAATAATCCGAGCTACCCATGCACTAGGTTAGTCATAAATTGTTATGACTAAGCCAAGTCTAGTTTAATGAGATCTGAATCAATTCTTCCTAACAAAAGATTAAGTCTGAGGTCTTCCACCATTGTAGATGTGCAGACCCTTCCCGGGGTTGATTATTCTCGACTGGATACAGTGGCTCAGTTGCACCAAAAAGATGCAACCATGTCTATTAGGCATTGGATGCTATGGGCTGGAGGATGAGTTGGGCTCAATATTTCGGATACGGTGAGAGACTCAATTAGGAACTCAGTCTATGCAAATGGTGGATCTGACTTAACTAAGGAGTAGATCAATATTTCGAATACGGTGAGATTCATGAATTAGAGACCAAGTTTGGGTGCACCATGATTAGAGAATCATTGAACAAGAGTTGTTCACTCATTGGCTAACCCATCACCAATACTGTTAGGTGAGGTGATGAGTCAGTTGGTGAGACCGCACCACCCATTAGAAATCATTAATCATGGAGATTTTCGCATCTCTATAGAGGGAGTGTAGTGATCCAAGAAAATAGTGGAAGCTAATTTATTTAAAAATAAAATTCCTAAACAAATTGGTCAAGTCAAAATTACAGTATCTAACTAGAATCTTTGACTCTCTACAGGAAAATGTCTACGTCCAACCCATTGGCACGTATCCTGGACACACATAGACTGACTGGACCCAATTATAAAGATTGGCCTAGAAACTACAAAATAGCTTTGGGTTCCAAGAAGTTAACCCATGTATTGGACAAGGACCCTCCCACCTTACCAGCCCGTCGATCTATTGAACAGAGGACGTCTTTGGAGAAATGGATAGACGAAGACAATAAGGCCAGATATTACATGTTAGGCTCGATGTCTGATGAGCTCTAGTGCCAACATGAGGATATCGAGACTGCTCGCCAAATGTTGGCTCACCTGCAGGAGATGTTTGGTGAACAAAGTCGCGCAGCCAAATAACAAGTCATGAAATGACTTTTTAAGGCTAAGATGCGTGATGGACAGTCAGTCCAAGATCACTGTCTGACAATGATCAAGGACATGGAAGAGCTTGAGAAGCTCAGTGTGAAGTTAGACTTGGACCTACAGAACGATATTATTCTGCAATCCTTGACTGATGCATATGGGCAATTCATCATGAATTACCACATGCATAAACTTCAAAATTCCTTAGCCGAATTAATGAATATGCTGGTTACCGCTGAGCTTTCTATGAAAGGTTCTAAAGGCTCAGTTCTTGCTATAGAATGAACTTCTTCCAAAAGAAAGTCTTATGGAAAGAAAAAAAAGTCTGTGAAAAAGCAAAAGATGGAAGGAGCAAAGAAGAAGAAGGCAGAGCGAAGAAAAAGGCCGATGAACAAAGGAAAGTATTTCCATTGCAACACGACGGCCATTGGAAGCGAAACTGCCCTACTTACCTGGCCACCCTGAAGAACAAGAATGAAGGTCCTTCTAGAGGTATGCTCATCATTGAGTCTAACCTTACAGTTTCTTCTGCATCCAGTTGGATGCTTGACTCTGGTTCTAGTGCTCATCTGTGCACTTCCATGTAGGGTCTTGAGGATAGCAGGAGGTTGAGGGATGGAGACATGATCCTACGCATCGGTAATGGAGCAAGAGTTGCTGCAGTAGCCATGGGAACATACCCTCTTTGATTACCATCTGGTTTAGACTTAGTTTTGAAAGACTGTTATTTTGTGCCTGCAGCTAGCAGAAATTTGATTTTTGTTTCATGCTTAGCACAAGAAGGTTATGCGATCACTTCTTTAAGGACCTTGTAATATTTTTATGAAAGAAATAAAATTGCAAATGGTTTTCTTATTAATGGTCTTTATCAGCCACATATTGATATACCTGTTCTAAATCGAGCAAAACATGAATGCCAAACGACCTAGGATAGTCCCAAATGAGAGATTATCTACGGCAACTTGAGATTAGGTAATATAGCAGAAGATAGGATCAACAAATTGGAAAAAAAAGGGCTATTGAGTCCGTTGACTTCGAGTCATATCCAACTTGTGATTTTGTCTTCAAGGCAAAATGACTAAACTTCCTTTTGTTGGACATTGGGAAGAGGGCCACAGATCTTCCTTGCCCTAAGTACATACTGATGGTGTGCGGCCTATTTGATGTGCTGGCTAGAGATAATTTTGTCTACTTCATTACCTTTACCGATGATGCTTGTCTAGGATATGGTTAGTGTACTTATGAGACACAAGTCTGTAAGCTTTTGAAAAGTTCAAAGAATTCAGACATGAGTAGAAAAATAAACTGAAAAAATCCATTTAAGCGTTCTTCGATCAGATAGAGAAGGTGAATACCTTAGCCGAGAATTCCTAGACTATCTAAAAGAAAAATGGCCATAGTCCTTCAATGGGACTCCACCAGGAACACTCAACTCAACGGAGTTTCAGAATGGAGAAAT
>QRFJ01001305.1:102055-217596 GCA_006176705.1 Cocos nucifera | reverse complement strand
CATTATATTTCAATTTAGCATCCATCATTATGGACTACCCTGATTGAGGATTTGCTAAATTGAATAAATTGAAATACAGTGATGCACTTGCTTTAATACTTGGAGGGATCAATCCTATCTTGACTCATACACCGACAAGCCAAGTACTTAACTGTCTAATAGCCATTCTTACTAAATTAAAAATTTAGATAATCTGATACCTAAGTATAGTGAGTTGCTTGCAAGTCATCTTGGTGGTCTCAGATTAAGGGACACTTATATCCATATTCCTCGGGGCTAATCTTGATAGAAGAAAAGCTTCGGAGTTGGTCACATTCAGTGCAAATGTATCCATACATCTCACTTGCATGCCTTGCCAGTGTCTCAACACTCCTTGGTTTCGAGGATAATCAACCTATATGGTATACAATGACCTATACTTTATAAACGTATCTTTTGATCATGAATAATTTAAGGACTAAATGACAAATCCTTCTTTATCAAATTTAGATAGTCCTAAGTGAAGGAAAATCCTGATTTTCCGATCCAGGTTCGTTCAGATCTGATCAGATCAAGAGATATATTTCAAATTTTTTTTTCTTTGATCTATATTAGATCTAGGATGTTTCAAATTTGATTCTTATTATTTTAATAAATAAAATAAAATAAGAATAAATTAAATCAAATTTAATTTACCTGATTTGGGTAATCCAATTACCCATTGATGATCCTATATGCAGCGAAAGGTTCTGGATCTAGCCACGCAAGCGCCTGGCCTCTACCCGTATCCACTCGAGCTGAATCTAGAGATCCTCTTCTTCTCTATCACATCTCCAAAAATTAGATCTGGATCTGATCTGGAGGATCTTCAAAACTCCTTTTGAAGATCAGCAGTCGTCCTTTGCAGCAGTGCAACCTTCTTGCTTTTGATCGCCTTTCTTTGATCTAGATCACACCAACCAAGCTCCAAAACTATTTTGGACATGGAGAGGAGAGGGAGAAGAAGCTTTGGTGTGGAGGAGGAGAAGAGAAAAGGCCTTTGGGCATATGGAAACTCTTAGCCTCTTTGAGTTGGGTACAGGGTCTTATTTATAGACTAACTATGATCCAACTCCTCTTCTTCCCAACCAATCACAACCCTTTGTGAAATCAGATCTAAATTTGATTGGTGGGAATAGAGTCTCTTGGATTCCTCCTTAGAGGATGCCTAAGACCAGTCAAAGTTGGTTCTTAGAAGAACTCTAATTGGAATCCAAAAAGGAGATGGAGTCCTTGTCCAACAAGGACTCCTAGGCGCCTCCAGCTTGGGTACACGCTTAGGGTGGCATGCACCCTCCTCCTTGCCAGGTTCTGGAAGGGGGACAGGCCCCCACCAGCTCTCCAATAGGTGCGTGACATGTGGTCAAAAGTTAAAATGTCAATGGTCAACGTTTGACCAGTCAAAGGTAGACTTTTGACCAAAGTCAAAGAATAAGAAATGGCAGGTGACCAAAAATGGCAGGTAATGTCTTACAAAATAAGACAATCTTTTCTGACTTAGACAACCTCCAGTCAGACCATATGAAGGCTTCTAATTGAGCACAAACTCCTTTGGCTCAGACATGACAACTTATTTATGATAGTAAAAGAAGAACGTTAGGTTCAATTGAGTGCTAGCATGATTTCCTTGAACCTAATTGAATCTCATTCAGATCAATTGAACTGGATCATTTTAATTGATGATCACCAGATTCAAACCCTTATTTGTGTGACCCAATTAGATTTAGTTCTATATGGTAATGGGATATGTCATGATCTCTATCATCGACATCATCGAAACTCCTTTCGATGGATCAGAACTCTTCTGATTCGAAACAGCTAGAATGATCGCGATCATCTAAATCATTCTAATTGCTCCCAAATCCACCAGTGACACCTAGCAGTATATGGTGGCAACCCATCAGAGCTGAATGTGAACCTCTTGGTGCAGCTACCTGTGTGATTCAATTCTTCTATCTTGAGCCCCGATCAGATTAGGGTTAAGGTAAACTCGTTAAACCCTAGTCTCTATCATATGATGTAATCATTCGATTCGAGTCCAATGTGAAAATCTAAATAGAAACTCTTTCTATTATTTCACTCTACCATGGCCATGGATTTCAGGACTTGATTCTCATGATCATCATAGGGCTGCTCCTCTACCACCGAGGTAGATAGATTCCATCTTGATGCCATCTAGTTCCTATAATGAACATGCTATAGCCAACATACACCTCAAGGGTTCCATATGGCTAGGAGACCGAGTAATGGTGTAGTCAAACTATAACACCCTCAAGGTGAACTATCGATGCACCTCAGATCAAAGAACCAGACACACTACTGCAGCATCGAGTCAGTCATTGACGAGAAGGTAGACTCCCTAATGACTACTTGAGGTGGTCACGCTCAGTGCCCTCGTTCTCTAACGAGTACCTGTACTCTCGCTCCGATGTCTCCACATCGTAGACTCAAGACTCATCTACTAAAAAGAAGCGATTGTGCACCAACCTTTCGAATCAATCACCATCCTCGTGATGATCCTATGATCGGGAGCAATTTATGAGTTAATAATGATTATTCATGTCTTAAATTTTCAACTCTTGAAAATATGAATTATCATTACCATTAACTCAAAGGATGTATCACAGACACTAAATACACATATGTGATAGAAAATAACCCCATTTTATTCATATTAGTCAAAATTATAATTTTGCCTCTAAAAGTATATTACAAGTGTCAGCCAATTTTGGCTTCTAGGGCACATATATCTAACAATCTCCCACTTGTCCTAATCCCAATTGGCTACAAGTCTAAGTCCCATCTTCTCAAGGTGGGCTTGGAACTTCTGCTGGCCCAATGGCTTTGTAAGTGGGTCTGCCACATTATCTGTGGAGTCGACTCTCTTGATCTCGACGTAACTCTTCTCGAGGTAATCACGGATGAGATGGTATCGCCGCTCAATATGCTTGGATTTCTGGTGAGACCTCGGCTCCTTAGCAAGGGCTATGGCTCCATTGTTGTCGCAGTATAGAGGAATGGCATCTGATGGCGTTACTCTAATTTCTGTAGCAAACTTTTTGGACCAGAATGCTTCCTTCACAGCCTCTGATGCAGCGATATATTCTGCTTCCATGGTGGAATCTGCTATCACTGTTTGCTTGAAACTCTTCCAGCTAATAGCACCACCCATTGCACACAAACAGACTGCCAGATGTCGACTTTCGACCATCTATATCAGATATAAAATCTAAGTCTGTGTATCCCTGGACTTGGAGTTCTCCGTTACCAAAGACCAACATCATATCCTTAGTTCTTCTCAAGTACTTAAGGATACATTTCACAGAAGTTCAGTGTTCTTCACCTGGATTTGACTGATATCTACTTGTGACACTCACAGCATGGGCTATATCAGGTCGTGTACATAGCATGGCATACATGAGGCTCCCTATTGCAGAAGCATAAGGGATCTTGCTCATGCATTCTATTTCCTTAGGTGTGCTGGGGCACATCTTCTTGGAAAGATGAATACCATGTCTGAAGGGTAATTCCCCTCTTAGAGTTTTCCATACTAAACCTCTTTAGTACTTTCTCTATGTACATCTTCTATGAAAGTCCTAGCATCTTATTCGGTCTATCCCTATAGACCTTAATTCCTAGAATAAAGGATGCTTCACCTAGGTCTTTCATGGAGAATTCCTTGGACAACCACATTTTGACTGTCGTCAACATGGGAATATCATTCCCAATAAGAAGGATGTCATCCACGTACAATACGAGGAAGACAACAGCGCTCCCACTGACCTTTTTGAAAACACATGGATCCTCTTCATTTTTGATGAAACCAAACTTTTTGATCACATCATTGAAACGAGTGTTCCAGCTCCGAGATGCTTGCTTAAGTCCATATATGGACCTTTGCAGCTTGCGAACCTTGTGATCAGTATCACTGGATGTGAAACCTAGCGGCTGTTCCATATAGATATCTTCCTCAAGATATCCATTTAAGAATGCCATTTTCATGTCCATTTGCCATATTTCATAATCGAAATAGGCTGCAACGGCAAGCAATCTACGAATGGATTTTAGCATATCCACTGGGGAAAAGGTATCCTGATAGTCAATGCCTTCGCGTTGACTATAACCTTTTGCCACTAGTCTAGCCTTGAATGTCTCCACATTCCCATCTGCACCAATCTTTCTCTTGAAGATCCATTTACACCCAATAGGTACTATACCTTCTGATGGATCTACCAAGGTCCAGACTTGGTTTGAGTGCATCGAGTCAATTTCTGACTGCATTGCCTCTAGCCATTTCTCGGAGTCGATATCTGATATCGCCTCATTGTAGGTTTTGGGATCATCACCATGAGCACCATTACCTACGAGACATTTCCTCTACGTCCTCTGAAAATAATACCTATGTATCTCTCAGAGGATGGAAAACTCTTTCCGTCTACGAGGTGGAGGAGGTAGTGTTCTTATTGGCTCAACCTGATTTGGTTCCAATTGGTCCTTAGCTATTCCACTTGTGAGACTTTCTCATCAAGCTTGATTCTATTTTTCAATGCCGCTGTCTTGAATAAACTATTTTTCAAGAAAAATAGCATGTCTACTCACAATCACATTGTGGTCTTTCTGGATGTAGAAATAGTATCCTAATGACTCTTTAGATATCCAATGAATCGAGGCTCTAAAGACCTAAACTCTAACTTGTCCGCTTATTTCTTTTGACATGAGCTGGACAACCCCAAATTTTGAGATGACTCAGACTTGCTTTCTTACCGTGCCATATCTCATACGGTGTGGTAGGAATGGTTTTAAAGGAAACCCTATTCAGTAGATAAATTGAAGTTAACAATGAATGTCCCCAAAGAAAATCAGGGAGGTTTGTGAAGCTCATCATGGATCGAACCATATCCAATAGAGTCCGATTTCTCCATTCTAAAACTCCGTTGAGTTGAGGTGTTCCTGGTGGAGTCCATTGAGGACTATGCCATTTTCCTTTAGATAGTCTAGAAATTCCCGACTAAGGTATTCACCTCCTCGATCTGATCGAAGAATCTTAATGGGTTTTCTGGTTTGTTTTTCTACTTCATGTCTGAATTCTTTGAACTTTTCAAAAGCTTCAGACTTGTATCTCATAACATACACATACCCATACCTAGACAGATCATCGGTAAAGGTAATGAAGTAGACAAAAATTGCCTCCTAGCTGGCACATCAAATGGGTCGCACACATCAGTATGAACTAGGGCAAGGAGATCTGTGGTCCTCTCCCCATGTCCAACAAAAGGGAGTTTAGTCATTTTGCCTTGAAGACAAGATTCATAAGTTGGATATGACTCGAAAGTCAACGGACTCAATAGCCCATTTTTTTCCAATTTGTTGATCCTATCTTCTGCTAATAAACCTAATCTCAAAGTGCCATAGATATCTATCGTTTGACATATCCCTAGGTCATTTGGCATTCATGTTTTGCTCGATAGTTAGAATAGGTACATCAATATGTAGCTGATAAAGACCATTAATAAGGAAATCATTTGCAATTTTATTTCTTACATAAAGAATGTTACAATGATCCTTAAAGAAGGTGATCACATAACCTTCTTGTGCTAAGCATGAAACAGAAATCAAATTCCTGCTAGCTGCAGGCACAAAATAACAGTCTTTCAAAAACTAAGTCTAAATCAGATGGGTAATCGAAGAGGGTATGTTTTCCACGGCTACTGCAGCAACTCTTGCTCCATTACCAATGCGTAGGATCATGTCTCCATCCCTCAGCCTCCTGCTATCCTCAAGATCCTGCATGGAAGTGCACAGATGAGCACAAGAACCAGAGTCAAGCATCCAACTGGATGCAAAAGAAATCATAAGGTTAGACTCAATAATGAGCATACCTTCAGAAGGACCTTCCTTCTTATTCTTCAGGGTGGCCAGGTAAGTAGGGCAGTTCCGCTTCCAATGGCCATCGCTGTTGCAATGAAAACACTTTCCTTTGCCATCGGCCTTTTTCTTCGGCTCTGCCTTCTTCTTCTTTGCTCCTTCCACCTTTTGCTTTTTCACAGACTTCTTTTTCTTTCCATAAGACTTTCTTTTGGAAGAAGTCCGTTCCATAGCAAGAACTAAGCCTTTAGAACCTTTCATAGAAAGCTCAGCAGTAACCAGCATATTCATTAATTCGGCCAAGAAATTCTGAAGTTTATGCATGTGGTAATTCATGATGAATTACCCATATGCATCAGTCAAGGATTGCAGAATAATATCGTTCTGCAGGTCTAAGTCTAACTTCACACCGAGCTTCTCAAGCTCTTTCATGTCCTTGATTATTGTCAGATAGTGATCTTGGACTGACTGCCCATCATGCATCTTAGCCTTAAAAAGTTATTTCATGACTTGATACTTGGCTGCACGACTCTGTTCACCAAACATCTCCTGCAGGTGAGCCAACATTTGACGAGCAGTCCCGATATCCTCATGTTGGCACTGGAGCTCATCAGACATCGAGCCCAACATGTAATATCTGGCCTTATTATCTTCGTCTATCATTTCTCTAGAGATGCTCTCTGCTCAATGGATAGACGGGCTGGTAAGATGGGAGGGTCCTGGTCCAGTACATAGGTTAACTTCTCGGAAGCCAAAACTATTTTGTAGTTCCTAAGCCAATCTTTATAATTAGGTCCAGTCAGTCTATGTGTGTCCAGGATATGTGCCAATGGGTTGGACGCAAACATTTTTCTGTAGAGAGTCAAATATTCTAGTTAGATACTATAATTTTGACTTGATCAATTTATTTAGAAATTTTATTTTAAATAAATTAGCTCCCACTATTTTTTTGGATCCCTACACTCCCTCTGTAGAGATGCAAATCTCCAAGATTATAATGATTGCTAGTGGGTGGTGCGGTCTCACCAACATGACATCACCTTACCTAACAGTTATTGGTGATGGGTTAGCAATGAGTGAACAACTCTTGTTCAGTGATTCTTTAATCATGGTGCACCTAAACTTGATCTCTAATTCACTGAATCTTACCATATCCGAAATATTGATCCACTCCTTAGTTAAGTCAGACCACCATTTGCATAGACTGGATTCCTAATTGAGGTCTCCTCATGCGTATCCGAATTATTGAGCCCAACTCATCCTCCAGCCCATAGGCATCAATGCCTAATAGGACATGGTTCATCTTTTCGATCAATTGAGCCACTTATCCCAGCCCGAAGAACAGTCAACCCCGGGAAGGCCCGCACGTCTACAATGGTGGAAGACCTCAACTTAATCTTTTCTTTAGGGAGAGTTTGATTCAGGTCTCATTAAACTAGACCTTGGCTTAGTTCAGATAAACAATTTATGACTAAGTCTGAGTGGGCTGCATCGGTTTAGCTCGAATTATTTACGCATCTCAAGATCAGAACTGTGCAACAGATATGGCAAGGTAAGTGAGACCGTGGAAGGAATATGCCATTAACTCTACAAAAACGCATATCAGGTCGAGTAGCTTCTAAGTAAAAACGCAGTCAGTTCGTAATGTGCCAAAACTTACGCTTTAGACACCAAATTGTTGATGTCAGAACTAATTTGGGTTACCTACAATCCAGGACTCTAACCTCTGAGCCTAATTAGGTCTTGCTTGATCGCTGACATCATCTTGACCCAGACTTTAAATCCTATTTAGGCTGGTCAATTAGCATTGTTTGATCCCTCTAATCAACTCTTGATTTGGTTTGATCAACCCGGCTTAGCCTAATTGAGCTACCCCAGTCCCGAACCCTAGTATTATGAATATGTCTTAGATCTACAAATTTTTAAATTTTAGACCTAATTAATATTCCATTAAACTTAATTCTTAATAGTAGGGTTTCATAAACAAAACATGCAAATATAATCCTAGGATTTCAGGATCTGGGTTTTTTGCAGAAAGTAAGTTTTGGGTTCTGATTAAGGGACGAACACGCAGCACCCCTACACATGCATAAGAACATCCCATCGAATGGGAAGAGAGGGCTTTAAATCCTTCTTCGTTCTTATGACTGGATGGCGCAAGAGGAACGCCTTATTAGGAAGCATTCAATACTATACAAAAATAGTTTTTAGATCTATTATCATTTATATCTATCTTATAAATCAGATCTAATTATGGCATATTTTGCCTACATCTCATGTATTCGAATCATGCATGTTTTTCAGATCTTTAAAAAAAAATTTTTCCTGCATAATATCTAAAAAATTAAATTTAAATTGATCTAATCAAATAAATTTTAATCAAGAACATATTTGTAGAACTATTCTACAACTAAGTCTAGACATGCATCAATATATTTCAATTGATGTTTAAAATTAAAATAATTTTTTTTTATTTCTATTTTTTAGATGTTTATTTATAATACTTATAATTTATTAGAGAAATAGTAAATAAAAGGATCTAAAATATGATTTAATCAGATAATCAAAACATGCAAGACTATTCTATAGAACTATTCTATTCTAGAACTAGTCATGCATATCTTCTAATCTTTAAGATTCCAAATCATTTAATGTTTAATTTTTTCTAATTTCAGAATTTTGATCAAGCATCTCATGTGACATCTAAAATTCACTTATTTTTTAATTAAATAAATTTTAAAAATTCGATCTAAAAGATTTTTAGAACATGGCTTCTGATACTAGTTGAAGGACAATCCTGATTTCCTCGGTTGCCAGGTTCGTTCAGATCTGATCAGATCACAGAGATATATTTCAAAAAAAAAATTTAATCAATATTATATCTGAGATTTTTAGATTTAATTCTTATTATTTTATAAATAAAATAAAATAAGAATAATTAAATCAATTTTAATTTACCTGAATTTCGGGTAACAATTACCGCGTTGATGATCTTGTATGCACGGAAAGGTTATGGATCTAGCCATAGAATGCCGTAGCCTCTAAACCCAGTATCCACTCAGGCTAGTATCTTAGAGATCTCTCTTTCTTCTCTATCACATCTTCAAAAATCAGATCTAGATCTGATCTGGAGAATCTTTCAAAACTCCTTTTGAAGATCAGGGCAGTCATCCTTTGCAGTAGTGCAGCCTTCTTGCTTTGATCACCTTTCTTTTGATCTGGATCGCACCAACCAAGTCCAAAACTATTTTTGGATGTGGAGAGGAAGAAGGGAGAAAGAAGCTTTGGCATGGAGGAGGAGAGGAGAAAAGGCCTTTGGGGCATATGGAAACTCTTATGCCTCTTGAGTTGGGTATTAGGGTCTTTTATTTATAGACTACCTGTGATGCCAAACTCCTCTTCTTCCAACCAATGCACAACCCTTTGTGAAATCAGATCTAAATCTGATTGATGGGAAATAGAGTTCGCCCTGGATTCGCTCCTTAGAGGATGCCTAAGACAGTCAAAGTTGGTTCTTAGAAGACTCCTAGAATTAATAAAAAATAAAAGTAAAATCGAATAGAATTTTTTTTTTTTTTTTGAATCCTAAAAAGGAGATGGGAGTCCTTGTCCAACAAGGACTTCCTAGGGCTCCAGCTGGGTACATGCTGGGTGGCGTGCGCGCCTCCTCCTTGCCAGGTTCTGGTAGGGGGACAGGACCCCACGGATAGGTGCATTGTGTGTGTCAAAAGTTAAAATGTCAATGGTGCATGTTTGACCAGTCAAAGGTAACTTTTGACCTAAAGTCAAAGAAGCAAGAAATGGTAGGTGACCAAAAATGGCAGTAATGTCTTACAATAAGACAACCTTTTCTGACTTGGACAACTCCAGTTAGACGCATACTGAAGGCTTCTAATTGAGTCACAAACTCCTTTGGCTCAGACAAGACAACTTATTTATGACCATAGTAAATAGACGAACGTTAGGTTCAAATCGAGTGCTGCAAGCGATTTCACTTGAACCTAATTGAAATGCTCAATTCAGATCATTGAACTAGATCAGTTCAATTGATGATCACAGGATTCAAACCCTTATTTGTGTGACCCAGTTAAGGTTCAGTTCTGTATGGTAATGGGGATAATTGCAATGATCTCTAATCATTACGAGCTCATCGAGCACTCCTTTCGATGGATCAGAACTCATTCCTGATTCGAACAGCTAAAATGATCGATCATCTAATCATTTCTAATTTGCTTCCCAAAAATCCACCAGTGGACATCTAGCGTATATGGTGGCAACCATCAGAGCTGAATGTGAAATCTCTTGGTGTAGCTACCTATGTGATTCAGTTCTCTATCTTGGAGCACACAAATCAGAATTAGGCTTAAGGTAACATCGTCAAACCCTACTCTCTATCCATATGATGATAATATTCGATTGCGAGTCCAATGTGAAAAATCTAAATAGAAACTTCTTTCTATATTTTAATATAATGTAGATAAATTATAGGGTTGATAGTAAATCCTAGATCATCCTTTTGAGCATCGTGATTAAGGAGATGAATTATACGATAACCATATTCTACAGGTTCGTCATTGTTGCATTGCGACTTTTTGACTTATCCGAACGTCAGATACCATTGCTAGATGGTCACATTGATTGGTACAAAAAATTGATTCCTATGCTATCGGCTTAGGATTTGAACTTGTGGGGTCACACACATAAGGAGTTCCTACCTGATTTGATGGTTGATCATGAGTCTTGATGACCTAGGATACTGTGGTCAAGAGTTCCACTGGACTGGGACTCTATGACCAAGAGTCTCATTGGACTGAGACTCTGAGTCCTACTCATCTAGGACTCTCTGATTAGGAGTCCCACTAGTCTGAGACTCTAAGATCGTAAGTTTCATTTATTTGGAATACTGGATTCAAGAGTCCCATTGGATTGGGACTTTTCAGGAGTTTCATGTTGATGGGACTCTATTGTCTGGTAACCCATCCAATTTAAACTTAGATATTTTGAAACATTAATGAGTAATTCAATTATTGATTAGTTTAATTTTTTTGAGCAATGAGGATTCAATCAAGTTTGATTGAATTTGATTTAATTGGGTTTGACCCAATCAGGTCATGAGATGATCTAATCGCTATGGAAGTTTTGACCCTGATTTGATCAGGATCTGAATCTAATTAATTTTTAATTTGATTAAAATTTTATTGAATTATGCTAAGCCTAATTTATTTGAGTTTAACCTAGTCTAATTGGATCTAGATTAATTGATTTGGTTGAAACCAATTAGACCAAGTCAAATGAAGTTTGAATTCAAACTCTCCCATGCGCCCACCAATTTTGACTTTTTCACTCTTGTGCCATGCCCAAAAATTTTTGTACATAACTTTTCTCTCACCCAAAAGGTTTCTATGTCCCCTCTCTTATCTGCTTTTGACCTGGTCCAAGGGTTAGACCAGTTCAAAGTAAATTGAGTTTTGAATTCAACTCAGTTTGTTGGAGATTGGAACCAATCCAACCTTATCTACTTCCCATGCCCTTCCTTTTGTTTGTCAAATATTTTTGAAGAAATAAAAATATGCGCATATAGAAGGACAATCCTTTTGCATGTTAAATACATGGGAGGAGGCGTTGGATAAAGATAAGAGGCTTATTTGATTTTTGAAATCAAGTGAGTGGTTAAAACCTCCAAACCACTCGATCCTTATCACTTTATATGCACCTTTTTCAAGGTATTCAGGTCAATAAATTATGATATTTTTTATGTGAGAATAAGAATGAGTTAGAATTATGTGGTTCAAATTTTAGAGTGATTGGGCATTAGTTTTGGGTGAGAAAAATCTTAGAGTGAAGGTGAGCAGGGTCCTATAGCACTTTACTTTTTCCTCATACCTCTCTTCTCTTTCGATTTTCACCTCTAATGATACCTAATTTTTAGATATGATCCAAATTGGATTTATATATATAAAAGTCATCTTTCTATAAAAACTTATTTCATAGAAAAACTCTACATAGAGAGGGCGTGATAGAATTTTTAGTATGTCAGGGTTTTTGGGCTGAGTGAAACCCTAGTTTTGGGAATCTGGGTTCGGATGGAGAGATTGAGTGCTGTGAGCATCGAATTGCCACCAAATTTAAAACACCTCTTCATCATCCTCCAATATTTTTGTTTTAATTTTTTATAGTATCTAAAAATTTAGAAAGTATATGATCAATTAGATCGATCATGATCAGCCATCGAAGGCCCCGATGAGGAGCTAGCACTCCGATGGAACTAGTCGGGATCAGAAGGTCTGTGTGGACCATCCATAGAGGCTAGATAAGTGTGCGACTACAATGTAACACCACAAGTTCTTTTGGTGGATTTAGATTATGGAGATCAGCTTCCTGTGAAAAGATATCGAGTTCTAAACTCGTATCGATCAGTAGATTTGATTTACTGATTGAATGCATTTTATTTTTCTATCATATATTAGCATGTTTAGATCTTAAGTGAGGTTTATTTGATATGATCAATGCATGCATAGTATTAATTTTAGATTAATATTTACTTCCACTGTTATTTTATTCAAAAAGGTTTCGAAAATGCATGCTTAAATCCTACGTGATTTCCTTCAGTTCTCTCCTGTGGCAATGCTCAAATTCATTCGAATTATGCTTGCCATAGCTATCCATCTAAACTATAAAATTTGATAGATATATGTGAAAATAGCTTTTCTGAATGGAGAGCTGGATGAAGAGGTATATATGATACAGTTTGAAGGGTTCACGTCCATAGATGAGTCTAAAGTGTGTAGGCTTTAGAGGTCCATTTATGGACTGAAGCAGGCATCTAGAAGTTGGAACATATGATTTGATAAATTAATCAAAATGTATGACTTCATTAAGAATGAAGAGGAACTCTGTATATACAAGAAGGCTAATGGTCTAGCAATTGTATTCATAGTATTATATGTGAATGACATTCTCTTAATCGAGAATGATGTTCCTGTATTAGAAGGTGTTGACGCTAAAACTGATCATCACCGGAGTCCGCTGGGGTGGAGGCCGATGAGGTCGCCACTGGGGACCTACAAAATAAAGTTTCATTCGGAGCCGATGGGGGGTGGCTCCGACAGGACTCTCCGATGATCAAGTCAGCTCAGGCCAACAGGAATGGAGTGCTTGGGAATGAGTTCTGGAGCTTGGAGAAGAAGAGGAGAGCTTAGAGATTCGAGAGATCAGAGTTAGCATATCTGGGGCTCCTTTTTATAGCGAAGCTTGACGGTGACAACTGCAGCCGCATGCTAGCGGGCCGCTCGAGGTTCGATGGAGTCAGTCTGATGGGAATGTGCCATTTGCAGTGGGTTGATGGTGATAGCCATCGCCGCCTGATAGCAGATCGCTATCATTGACGGCAGACTAATGGTGATGGCTGCAGCTATCTCGATGCTGAGCTGCTCGGGGCTGAATGAAGAGTTGAAGGTCTTCGACGTGAGCCCATTTTGGAGGAGTTTGGACTCCCGAGGAAGCTCGAAAGGAGTTCGACTCCCGTAGGCATCTGGCTGGAGGTGCGCGGCTAAGGATCGACCGCTGGGGAGTTTAGCAGGAACTTGGTTGGTGAGAAGTCCGACTCCTAAAGAGATCCGATCGGAGAGAAGTTCGAAAAAGCTCGGTCGACTGAAGGAACGGTCGCTTGGGGTCCAAGGAGCTCGGCCGCTAAGTAGTTCGGCTGACTGTAGGAGTTCGGCTAAGACCCATCCGTTGAAGCTCTTCCGCGGTTACTGGTTGCATTAGGTAGAGCATTGAACTTGACTTTGATGGAAGCGGGGTTTATCCCCAACAATAGTTCCCCCCACTTTCAAGCTCAAAATTCGAAGGAAGGGAGTGCAGAAAAGGCGACTGTCGAAGTCTTCTTTTGGATGTTGTGCTGGTTCAGGTCGAAGCTCGAAGGAGAGATTTCATCGCTAGCCAAAGTTGATGTCGAAGTTGAGGCCCGAGGGAGATCTCATCTCCAACCGAGGTTGAGGTAGGTCTCATCCACTGCGATCGAGGTCGGAGGTTGAGCTCCTCGTGGGCGATATTGTCTCCAATAGTCGAGGTTAATACGGTCACTCGGGAGGAGTCTGATCTCCAGCTGGGGTTGCCTCCAATCTTATTTCTGGCCGAGGTTGGCATGGATGCTCGGGAGATTTCTTATCTCTATCCGAGGCTTCTCGGGTGCCCTGGTCGAGGTTGTCTCGGACGTCTTGGCCGAGGTTGTCGCGGACCTTATCTCTATCCGAGGTTTCTCGGGTGCTCTGGCCGAGGTTGTCCGGGCCTTATCTCTATCCGAGGCTTCTCGAGTGCTCTGGTCGAGATTGTCATAGGCCTTACCCATAGCCGAGGTTTCTCGAGTGCTCTGGCCGAGGTTGTCCCGGGCCTTATCTCTATTCGAGGCTTCTCGGGCACTCTGGCCGAGGTTGTCGCGGATCTTACCTCTATCCGAGGTCATCGATCGCTTTGGAAGAGATCTTATCTCTAGCCGACATTGATGGAGATCATATTTTCTACGGACTTCGGAGCTCGGACTTGGACTTTGCTCATGCTAGGATGAGGTTTTCCTCCTGCTCCTAACGGGTTATGGGGGCACATTCAGACCGTCGTCCGTCTCCCCCCATCTCGTCTAAGGTGGATGAGGCTTTGGACTTTGCTCGCATTAGGATGAGGTTCTCCTCTTATTTCTAACAGGCTGTGGGGGCACATACGAATCGTCGTCAGTGCCTCTCCCCCCATCTCATCCTTTGTGAATGAGACCTTCGACTTTGCTCGCGTTAGGATGAGGTTCTCCTCATGTTCCTAACGGGCTGTGGGGGCACATACGGACCATCGTCCGCACCTCTCCCCCCGTCTCATCTAATCGAGGTTGACTCAGTCATTCGGGAGAGATCTTATCTCTAGCCGAGATTGTCAACGATCACTTGGGAGAGATCTTATCTCTAGCCGAGGTTGTTGCTCACGTTAGGACGAGATTCTCCTCCTATTTTTAACCGAGGTTGACTCAGTCGCTCGAAAGAGATCTTATCTCTAGCCGAGGTTGTTGCTCGCGTTAGGATGAGGTTCTCCTCCGATTTCTAACCGAGGTTATCCACGGTCGCTCAGAGAGAGATTTTATCTCTAGCCGAGGTTGACTCGATCGCTCGAGAGAGATCTTACCTCTAGCCGAGGTTGTCCACGATCGCTTGAGAGAGATCTTATCTTTAGCCGAGGTTGTTGCTCGCGTTAGGATGAGGTTCTCCTCCTGTTCCTAACTGAGGTTGTCCATGATTGCTCGGGAGAGATCTTATCTCGAGCTGAGGTTATCCACGGTCGCTCGAAAGAGATCTTATCTCTAGCCGAGATTGTTGCTCGCGTTAGGATGAGGTTCTCCTCCTATTCCTAATCGAGGTTGACTCGGTCGCTTGGAAGAGATCTTATCTCTAGCCGAGGTTGTTGCTCGTGTTAGGATGAGGTTCTCCTCTTGTTCCTAATCAAGGTTGACTCGATCGCTCAGGAGAGATCTTATCTCTAACCGAGGTTGTCAACGGTCACTCGGGAGAGATCTTATCTCTAGTCCAGGTTGTTGCTCGCATTAGGATGAGGTTCTCCTCCTATTCCTAACCGAGGTTGACTCGATCGCTCGAAAGAGATCTTATCTCTAGCCAAGGTTGTTGCTCACATTAGGATGAGGTTCTCCTCCTGTTCCTAACCGAGGTTGACTCGATCGCTCGGAGAGAGATCTTATCTCTAGCTGAGGTTGTCAACGGTCGCTCGGGAGAGATCTTATCTCTAGCCGAGGTTGTTGCTCGCATTAGGACGAGGTTCTCCTCTGTTCCTAACCGAGGTTGTCAACGGTCGCTCGGGAGAGATCTTATCTCTAGTTGAGGTTGTTGCTCATTAGGATGAGGTTCTCCTCCTGTTCCTAATCGAGGTTGAGATCGCTCGGGAGAGATCTTATCTCTAGCCGAGGTTGTCCACGGTCGCTCGGGAGAGATCTTATCTCTAGCCGAGGTTGTTGCACGCGTTAGGACGAGGTTCTCCTCCTATTTCTAACATGGCAATCTGCTTCTTCCCCGTCATCGCATAGTTTTCGCATGCAGAAATAATATTATCGAAAGAAAAAAATTTTATTGAAAGGAAGTTACTAGCAGCGCATCCCCAAATTCTGTATTTCAAGATCGTGGTAGCATTGTTCCTCCGCATTTCTTCAGCAATAAGTCCTAGGGTGGACGACCTCCTCATGCTGGCCTCCTCAATTTGGTGCAAGCTCTTGTCGCTGGGAGACGATGAATCGTTGATGCAACAAGCTCCTCCTAGGGGCAATGTGGATGACGCCGTAAGGTGGCCGACCTTCTTACGGTCTCTGGCTATGGCAGCGCCCTTGGCCAATCTTTTCCTGCTTTGGGCTGGTGCTGGAGGAATTTACACAGCCGCCCCTTTCTGATGAGCTCCCCAATTTCATCTCAGAGCTGGATGCATTCCTTGGTGTCGTGGCCGTGGTCGCGATGGTAGAGGTAGTACTTATTTCGATCTCACTTATTTGGGGGAGACCATAACCCTTCTCATCTTGATAGCTGGTTCTTCACTTCGATGAGAATCTGAGTTCGAGGAGCATTGAGGGGGGCACAATCGTGGAACCTTCCGGGAGGAGGGCTTCTTCGTGCCCCTCTATCGGGGCTTCCTCGGTGGCAAGTTCGAGGAGTTCGGGCCCGCCTGCTTTCGGAGGGAGTCCATGAGCACGGTCGAACTTCATTCCGTTCCTTTGAGAAACCTACGGGAGAACTTCATGCCACTTCATCGGGGCTTCCTTGGAGTCATACTTGAGAGGGAGTCCTCGCTTGCCCTGGGGCGGTTGTGAGTGCAACCGAACTTCATCTCGCCTCCTTGCGGAACCTCCTGTGGGAGAAGTTCATGCCCCTCCGTCGGGGCTTCCTCGATGATGGGCTCAAGGGAGAGTTCGGCCTCGCTTATGCCGAACTTCATTCCTCTTTTCCGTGAAACCTTCCATGGGAGAACTTCCTTGACACTTCCTTGATGACGAGCTCGAGGGGGAGCTCGGCTTTCCTCGCGTCGAACTTCATTCTACCTCCTACGAATTCTTTGTAGGGGGTTTCATTGACGACACACTCAAGGGGGAGTTTGGCCTCGCTTGCGCCGAACTTCACTCCACCCATCTGTGAAGCTTTCATCGGGAGGACTTCATGCTTTTTTGTCGAAGGTTCTTAATGGCGAGTTCGACGGAGAGTTCGGCCTCGCATGTGTTGGGAGGTCGAGAACGCGGCCGAACTTCATTCCACCCTCCTTGGAGAACTTCATGCACCCTCTGTCAGGGCCTCCTTGATGGTGAGTTTGGCGGCGAGCTCGACGGCCTCGTACACGTCGAACTTCTTTCCGCCTTCCTGAGTGAACTTCATACCCTCTTGGTCGGGGCTTTCTTGATGGCGAGCTCGAGGTGAAGTTCGGCCTCACTTGCGCTGGGAAGGTTGTAGATGTGACCGAACTTCATTCCGCCTCCTTGCGAAACCCTCCATGGGGGAACTTCATGTTTCTTTGGGAGAGCTTTTGCTCTCCATTTCTCCTTCCTAAGGGCGATTGGTATGCCCAAATGCTCTTCCTTAAGGTCGGTTCCTCGCATCCTCATTGTGGATTTGCTGACAAAGTCTCCACCAGAGGTTGTTGCATGGCCTGCATCATCTCGACAGAGCCACGAACCCGACCAGCAGGTTGAACTGCTCTACATCTATGGTGGCTTTGGGTGGAGCCTGGGCTGCTGGGGCTACAACGAGAGCAGATGGATCTGACGCGCAGGACGCCGATCGCCAATCGTCGAGTCGATGCTCTCCTAGAGGCATTTTCTCTTTTGGAAAGAGCTCTAATGTGAAAGAAGAGATCTCCGAAGAGAGAGAAATCATCATCGAGCACTCCTTTAAGAATAAGGGGACCTCAAAGGTTTGGGGCGCCCTTCCTCTAGCGCCATTCTATTGATGCTAAAAATGGTCGTTGCCAGAGTCTGCTGGGGTGGAGGCCGATGAGGTCGCCATCGGGGACCTGCAAAATAAAGTTTCATTCGGAGCCGATGGGGGGTGGCTCCGGCAGGACCCTCCGACGTTCAAATCAGCTCAAGCCAACAAAAATGGAGCACTCGGAAATGAGTTTCGAAGCTTGGAGAAGAAGAGGAGAGCTTAGAGATTTGAGAGATCAGAGTTAGCATATTTGGGGGTCCTTTTTATAGTGGAGCTTGATAGTGACAATTGCAACCGCGTGCTGACGGGCCGCTTGAGGTCCGACAGAGTCAGTCTGATGGGAAGGTGCCATCTACAGTGGGTTGATGGTGATAGCCATCATCGCCTGATAGCGGGTTGCTGTCATTGATGGTGGACTGATGGTGATGGCTGCAGCTATCTCGATGCTGAGCTGCTCAGGGCCGATTGAAGAGTTGAAGGTCTTCGACGTGAGCCTATTTCGGAGGAGTTCGGACTCCTGAGGAGGAAGCTTGAAAGGAGTTCGGCTTTCGTAGGCGTCTGGCTGGAGGTGCACGGCTAAGGCTCGGCCACTGGGGAGTTCAGTAGAAACTCGGTTGGTGAGAAGTCCAACCCCTAAAGAGATCCGATCGGAGAGGAGTTCGAAAAAGCTCGGTCGGCTGAAGGGACAGCTGCTTGGGGTCCAAGGAGCTCGGTCGCTAAGTAGTTCGGCCGACTGTAGGAGTTCGGCTAAGACCTATCCATTGAAGCTCTTTCGTGGCTACTAGTTGCATTAGGCAGAGCATTGAACTTGACTTCGGTGGGAGCAGTGTTTATCCCCAACAGAAGGAATAAAGATTTGGCTGTCATCACAGTTCTCCATGAATGATCTAGGAGAAGCTTCCTACATCCTAGGGATGATGATCTATAGAGATAGATCTAAAAGGTTACCTGGATTGTCCCAATCTATGTACATTGATACTATGCTAAAATAGTTCAGCATGGAGAATTTCAAGAAAGGCTATCTACCGATAGGCCATAGAATTTTTCTTTCAAAGAGGAATTATTCAATAACACCTCTAGAAAAAAAGCATATGAGTAGAGTACTATATGCTTCGGTAGTGGGTTCTATTATGTATGCCATGATATGTACACGTCCATATATGGTATACTCACTAGGAGTAGTGAGTAGATACCAATCTAATCCAGGAAAGAACCACTAAAAGGTTGTTAGAACCATCCTGAAGTATTTAAGAAATACTAAGAACTAGTGGCTTATATATGGTGAATCGAACTTGAAACTTGTAGGATTCATAGACTCTAATTTTCAGTCTAATCATGATGATGGCAAGAGTGTATCAGGATATATATTCATCCTTAATGATGGAACTATTTGCTGGAAGAGTTCCAAGCAGCACACTATAGTCGATTTAGTTTGTGAGGTAGAGTATGTTGCTGCATCAGATGATGCCAAAGAAGCGGTGTGGCTGAGAAAATTCATCACCAAGCTTGGAGTAGCATCCTTCCTTGATGGTCCAGTTCTGCTCTTTTGCGACAGCTCTGGAGCTATTGCTCAGGTCAAGAAATCGAAGGCACACCAGCGGATGAAGTATATTCTATGCCACTACCATCTTATCTAAGAGATTATGGATCAAGGTGACGTCGACCTTTAGAAGATTGATAGAAAAGAAAACATCGCTGATCCATTCACTAAAGCAGTTGTAGTGAAGAAGTTCAATGTCTTCAAGTTGAAGATGGGTATTAGATACTGTATCGATTGGCTTTAGTCCAAGTGAAATATTATTGAGAATGTGTCCCAAAGTCAATCGTCAAGCATTGATGGTTGAGCTATGCTTTTGTAATTATATATGAATTATGAATTAATAAAATTATTTTAACATTTTTCATCATATTTATTTTATTTTTTAATGAACTCCTGTGTTGTGATGAAGTCCTTAGGATTATCTAGATTCGACAAAAGAGGATTTGTCATTTAGTTCTTAAAATAGTTTACGATCAAATGATATGTTGTTACTTAAGATGATAATATTTATCGAGTATAGATTATTGTATGCCATATAGATTGATTGTCCTTATAATCAAGGAGTGTTGAGATACTGGTATGGCATGCAAATGAGATGTATGGGTACATCTGCACTGAACGTGATAAATTTTGGAGCTTTTCTCCTATCAAGATTAGCTCCGATGGAATATGGGTATAAGTGTCCCTCCGATCTGAGATCACCACGATGACTTCCAAGCAACTCACTATGCTTTGGTGCTAGAGTACCTAAATTTTTAATTCAGTAATGGAAGATTTCTGGCCACGTCAAGTACTTGAGGAGTCGGTGCATGTATCAAGATGGGATTGACCACTTCTAATTTTAGGAGCTGTGTTCAATTGTATTTCAATTTAGCAAAGCCTTGGCCAAGGTAGTCTTAGTGAGGAGTCATGGGACTAATTACTTTGAGATATGACATGGATGTATTTTCTAGGGTTGATAGTCTAATCCTGAGTCATCTATTACACAGAGGTCATAGAGATGAATTATACGATAACCATATTCGCATAGATTCTGAATGTTATGATTGTGACTATTCGATCTATCCGAATGTCGGATACCATTGCTAGATGATCACATTGATTAGTATAGAAAATGGTTCCTGTACTTTGACTTAGGTTCGAATCTATGGAGTCACACACACTAGAGGTTCCTATATGATCTGATGGTTGGTGAAGAGTCCCATCGAGCTGGGACTCTATGGTCAAGAGTCCTACTAGACTGAGATTATTCGATCAAGAGTTCTACTGAGTTAAAACTTTGAGTCCTATCTATTTGAGACTGTGATCGAGAGTCTGGACTCTTTGATCATGAGTTCCACTCATTTTAGGCACCGGGGTCAAGAGTCCCACTAATTTGGGACTCTTTGATCAGGATTTCATATTGATGGACTTTATTACCCGAATACCCATTGGATTTGGACTCTATATTTATGAGAGGTTTAATTAGTGATTTGATTACTAATTAACTCAATTTGATTGATTAATTATTTTTGGTTCAAGTCCAATTGAATTGGATTCAGTTGGGTTTGACCCGATTAGGTTATGAGATGACCTAATCACCGAGGAGGTTTGATCCCTAATTTGATCAGGGGTTGGGCTGGATCAATTTCTAATTTTATTAAAATTTAATTAAGCTTAATTAATCTTAAATTAGTTAAATTTAATTTGATCTAATTAGGCCTAGCCAAAGTTGTTTGAGTTAGTCCAATTGGATAAGGTTCCCTATAGACTAGTTTGACTAGTCTACTTCTCCATTGCGCCACCTTCGCTTGCGCCCTTTTATTTTCTCACGAGAATGAGATTCTTGTGACTTATTATTTATGTATAAAGGGCACACAACCAGATTTCCCACGTTCCAAATGGATAGAGATGGGTTGTTGCTCTTTCAAATTCAAATAGGATTTAAGCTTGAATGGGCAACAACCTTATCTCTTCCCTGTGCCACCTCACATTTCTATGCCCCCTTTACTCCACAAAAAAGGTTTCTTGTGAAGTATTTTGATGCACAAGAGAGGGCTCATGTTCCCTTTCTTATGCCCTAGATGGATGAAACAAGTTTGGTTAAAATTTGAATTCAAATGAGATTTGAATTCAAACTAGTAACCAACCTGATCTCATCCATTCATGCATAGAAGACTCAATCTTACACAAAATAAAAGGAAAATGATTTCTATGTGTGTGAACATCTTTCATTGAGAGAAAGCATGCATGAGCTCCCCATTCTATGTGGAGAAAATTGAAAAAAAAAAATCGAGAAAAAGTTTCAGAGAAATTAGTGCATAGGGTTTGGGTGAGAGTGTTGCTCTTTGTTTTTAGTCTAGGGTTCAGGAAGAGTTTGTGTGAGCTATGAATGTCGTGAGCCCACAAAATTTTAGAGAGAACCTCCTCTACCTCTCTACTATGTCTACCAGCAATCCAAAGCATCTGTGAAGCCCATAGACGAAGATCAAAGCTATTCGATCAAAATAGCCCCTGAAAGACTCCGGTGTCGAGCTAGCACTCGTGGGGAGTCGATCAGGATCAGGAGCCTCGTGTGGATGATCTATGGAGGTCAGCTATCTATGTAGCTATGTCATGACCAGCAGACCTCCTTGACGATGATCAGACCACGGCAATCATCTACCCATGAAAAGGTATTATGTTCTAAACACAAAGATGTAGTAAATAGTTTGCTGCATAGTTTTATTTTTCAGATCTATATGAATGCATGCATATAATGTTTAGATCCTTAGTGTAGCATTTAATATTTTAATATGATCAATAGGTAATTAATTAGATTAATTATCTTTTTTTTGCTATAATTTTTCTATTTTTAAAATTTTTTTCCAAAGTAGCATTGCAAACCCTGCACTATTTTCTTTTAGATATGGCATGCAGGTGAGATGTAGGAGTACATCTATACTGAACATGACTAATGTAGCACTCTATTATCAAGAGTAGCTAACTAAGGCCTATGAGTATAAGTGTTCTTCTAACCTAAAATCACTGCAGTGACTTGTAAGTAACTCACTGTACTTTAGTGCCAGACTATCTATATTTCTAATATAGGATCGGAAGGTTTCTTGATGCAGTCAAGTACTTATAGAGTTGCTATGTGAGTCAAGATGGGATTGACCACTCCTAATTAATTTTAGGAGTGAATGTCTCACTATGTTTCAATTTAGCAAAATCTAAACTTGGATAATCCTCGTGAGGAGTCACAGAATTTATAAAATTTTGAAATATAATATGGATGACTTGTATGAGTGATGATAGCTATCTTGAAGTTGTCTTGAGTATTATTGATTAAAAGGATGAATTATATGGTAACCATAGACTAAAGTTCTAAGAATCTTGCTTTGCATATATTCGACCTATCCGAACGTCAGGCACTATTGCTAGATGGTCATTTCAATTGGTATAAAAATTTATTCTTGTGCTACCATCTTAGGTTCAAACCTATAAAGTCACATATATTATAGATTGTTATCTGATCGGATGGTTGATTGATGATTGAGAATCGTTCAGTGATCGAATCATCAATGCGATTGATAATTAATCAAGTGCAAGTGTTATAGGAGGATCGATTGGCAATTAAATTACTAATTAGCTCAATCTGATTGAGCAATCAGACTAAGATCAAGTCTAATTGAATTAGATTTAATTAAAATTAGTTTGGATTTAATTGGGTTAAGTCCAATTAATTTAGTGGATAAGTCAATTATAAGGAAAAATACTTCCTTATTAGACTAGGACTTGAGTGCACCTAATTCCTAATTGATTTAGAATTTAAATCAGATTTAAATTTTAATTTAATCTAATTTAATTAGACTACTAGTTGGACTAGGATCATGCTAAATTAGATTGCATTAATTTTAATTTAAATAGGATTTAAATTAGATTTGATCTAGTCTAAATAGGAGAGTTCTAGTTGGATTAGGACTCCTCCTAGTCCCATGCACCAAGGAAGAAACACCCCATGCCACTTTTCTTAATTATTGGTATGAGATTTCTCACACCAATAAGAGGTCTCCACGCTCCTATTTTTGGTGGTTTTGGAATGAAGTTTGAATTAGTCAAATATGCATATTTGTTTTGCTAAGAACTCTATTTCATAGTGTCTCATAATTCCAAAACTCCTCTTCTCCCTTTATGCCATATTTCTCCATGCCTTCTTATTTTTGTGTGCCAGATTATTTAGGATGTTCCACAACCTTTTCTACTCCTTTTTAACATGAATTGTTCACCTAAAAAATAGGGAGGCATCCAAGGGTTTGACGCCTTCATAGAATCCTTGTTTGACTAGGTCTTTTGACCTAGTCTTCCTAAATAAGTGGCACCACCTTTATAGGGATTTTGTGCATGAGAAAGCCTGAGATTATTCATGCAAAATTAGAAGTGAGAGGGATGAGGGGCGTGGGAGCTTGGCATCCAAAATTGTTGGGTGTGGGAGCTCTCTTTGGACATCAAATAGTTGATGTTCACTTGAAAGAAAAATAAGAGAAGAATGTCTTCTCTTAGATTTTCTTTCAAGGGCCTTTTCTTCTCAAATTTTTGTGAGATTTTTATGAGAAAAATCTGAGAGAAAGAGGACCATGGAGTATGGAAAAATAATTGAGGAGAAGGTCTCCTCTTGTCATGGTGTGGAAATCAATTTTAGGACTTCAATAGTTGATTTCCTGAAAGAGAAGATGGGTTTTCTCTTATTGATTTTCTTGAGTTTTTCTTTTCATTCTTTTGCAAGATCCAAGGGTTAGTCTTCTCTCTCAATCCTTCATTTGATCTTCTTTCTTGTAGAATCCAAGAGAATCGAAGATATTTTTACAGATTGACCATCAGAAAAGATCTGCGAGAAGCTAGCACTTCGAACAGATCTTCATTCAACGAACCTCTGATCTATGTAGTGGCCTTGTATGGATTATCTATAGAGATCGAACATGCTGTGCAGCTCTAAGCAACAAAGGATAATATTAAATTTTAATTACAGTATTTTTGACTTACGCGAAGGTAAGAGATTTGATCTTTTCTATCCTTGATGCGATCTAGAATTTTTAGAATAGTTCTAGATCTAATTATTGATGTGATCAATACCAATCTATGTTTTTATTTGTAGATTTATATATGCATCATGATATATCATAGACCTTAGATGTAGGATTTAGTGATTAGATCACATGCATAAATAGATTAAATAGTTTAATCTATGTCTCCCACTATAATTTATTTAAAAAAGTTTCAAAATATATGCATGAAATCCTGCATGGTTTTCTAATAGTGGTATCAGAGATCTAAGTTCTTTTATGACATGATCATGCATGCTTTAAAATAAATCTAAAAATAAAATCCTATAGATTGCACAAACTAATCACAAGGTTGTTCTGTTATAAAGTTAACCCTTTATAATGAAAAGGTTGTCCTAGTATGTACTAATCTTAGATCTAAATCATGAAAAGTTAGATATGATCTAAGTAGTTTTATGATTAAATTTTTAATTTTAAATTTAAAAATTAAATAGATATTTGATATATTATTAATTATTTAGATTAGATCTAAATAATGTAGGACCATACATACTGATTATAAGGTTGTCCTGCTGTAAGATTTATCCCTTATAGTGCAGAGATTATCCTAGTATGTGCTAATTTGCATAACCTAAATTATAAATATATTAGATAAAATCTAAAATAATTTATGATTTATTTTTATATTTTAAATATAATATTAATTTATTTATAATCTAATTTTGATTATTTAGATAAGATCCATATGATGTATTTCATGTTTAGATCTAGATCCTCTAGTTGCATATGTTGATATGTAGCTTTTATTTTAAATCTAGAATTAATATATGTAATATATTTATTTTATAAAATTTAAATTGTAAACTTACTATCTACACAATCTTGATTCAAAATCTTAGGACATGATCTAAACATTGAAATAAATCAGATCTAAAATCATGAATTGAATGTGATTACATATAAATTATTTATACTTTAAAAATATTTCAAATGATGAAACTAGAAACTAGTTCTGAGGTTTTGAACCTCAACTCATAAGCCTTGAATTTAATTAAGAATTAAGTAATTATTTAGGATCTAGGTTTGTAATTTGAAGATCATAAGATAATTTCATAAAACATGGATTAAAGGATAATGGGTTAGCTTGATTAGGTCATTAACTGGGTTAGACCTAGGGTTAGATTAAATATGGACTAAGTTAAGAGATTGATTAGACCTAATTAATAGTTAATTAGGATTAGATTATTTCTTTTCTATAGATCAATTTAATAATTATAGTTGATCAAAGTCCATGCATCTAACAAATGGACCTGATTTTGGTTCAGTGATCGAGCCTGAATCTTTAGGCAGACCAAATCAAAATTGATAAATCGATCGATATCTAAGGTAAGTTTGGCATTTTTAGATCGGTGGTCTTTAATTGGCAACCCACTTACCTGACTAATTTGGTTTTTAGATAAATCGATCGATATCTAAGGCAAACTTTGGCAGACCCTCCCATCGATCTCACTTATCTGACTAATTTTGTTAATCAATTTTTGATTATGTTGCTCATTGATTCGTGCTAATCCATGTCATATAGAAAATTAGTGAGACTGATTTTATTCAGTGAGACTGATCTAGGTACCCATGGACTGAAATTAATCCTAGTCCTTATCAATGACTTATGGAGTCAGTGAGAGGATTTGACTTACTGAAGTCAGTGAAAGCAATTTGGTCCATGTCTTCTCTATTCTTAAATCACTAATAATTTAAATTCTCTAAAATTATTAGATCTTTAAAATGACAAAGTTATGGGGATAATTGAGTCATAACCTTTCATTAAGTTGAATGATAATGGATCCATTAACTCAATAATCATTAGAGGCTCAAAGGTCTAGTGCTTATTGACTAATGGAATTATCATTCATAATATGATAACTTGGAAATATCTCTCTAATGGTGGTTAGGTTGACCAACCAAAGTTAGGCTTAATCATTCATTGGTTAGATGCACCAAGTATGGTCATGTTAATGGTTGGACCTAACTGGATTCTTGCAGTGAAGGCCAAAGCCTACTAATTATGTTTCTGGAGCAAAATAAATTACTAGAAGTTGTTTAGAAAAATAATTGGTTAAAAAACCTACCCATAGATGCATATGGGTTGATCGGACAAAGTCGGGCTTGTGAGCAATCTATGTGGATTATAGTACCTACTAGAGAATTAAAATAATTTCTTAAATTAGAGGTAGAGGCTATCAATTCATACAAAATAGTAGAAGAATCTTTAGACTAATGTCCAAGTCTTTAGGCTTAAAACAATTTATATATAATAGGTCATTGTTCTCTTTTCTATTCAGATTAAGGCTAAATCCTAATTGCTCTGTTCACTATTAGATAGTGATTGACTTATGGGACCGGTTCGGGGCAAACCCTCGCCTGTCGAAGTTTGATAGGATGTCAACTCTTAGGGTGACCTTGTCCAGCGACGATAACCATGGCTAACTTCGGGCAGTGAGGAATTCATGCTTAGCGCCAAGATCGTAGTTCTCCGACTTGGACTTGTTGGTAGATCTTTCATGTTTCGGTCACCAACTTTCTTAGATAACTCCGAAATCTACAAGGTCTTATGAATTTTATCTGGACGAGCTTGAACGGTGATGGCAGTCTTCTAAGCAATCAAGTGTTCGATCCGACACAACCTGGCTTGCTGACAGAGCCTCTTCCTGGATGAACTTCGACAACTTATAAAGAGTAGAGGACCTCTAAATTCTCATATCAAGAATTTTGAATATGCAGACAAAAGGGTCCTGTCCCCCTTATTAGCCCTCAGATGATCCCGAGAATGGCTGAGCTTCAAAGGAACAGATGAGTTGCAAGAGTATCCTAATTGTCCACCCCCTGCGATCGCTGACCGAGTTCTCTCATTAGCTGAACTCCTCTCAATTGCTAGATAGCCACTTGTTAGATGTGTGCCCTAGAAGCCAGATTGGCTGACACTTGTTAAATACTTTCTAGGAGCATTTTTGTAATTTTGACTTAAAAATTAATTAGAGAGTTATTTATTCTATCACATTGTGTATTAAAGTATCTGTGATACATCCATTGAGTTAATAGGCATGATAACACATATTCTTAAGAGTTGAGAATTTAAGGCATATATTATCATAATTAACTCATAAATTACTTTCGATCGTAGGATCATCATGAGGATGGTGATAGATCTGAAAGATCGGTGTATGATCGCTTTCTTAGGATAGATAAGTCTTGAGTATATGGTGTGGAGACACTGGAGTGAGAGTATAGGTACTCATTAGAGAATGAGGGCACTGAGCATGACCATCTCGAGCAGTCATAAGGAAGCCTATCTTCTCGTCAATGACTAGCTCGATGCTGTAGCATGTGTCCGATTCTTTGACCTGAGGTGCATCGACAGTTCATCTTGAGGGTATTATAGTTTGACTACACCATAACTCGATCTCCTAGCCATTCGGAATCCTGAGGTATATGTTGGCTATAACATGTTCATTGTAGGAATTGGATCGCACCAAGATGGGATCTATCAACCTCAGTAGAGGAGGAGTAGACCTATGATGATCATAAGATCGAGTTCTAAAACTCATGGCCATGGTAGTATGAAATAATAGAAAGAAGTTTCTATTAGGGTTTCACATCAGACTTGAATCAAATGATTCATTCATATGATGGGTGTTGGGTTTGACGAGTTCACCTTAACCCTAATGCCATCAGGCCTCATGATAGAAGAACCCAATCACATAGGTAGCTGCACTGAGAGATTCGCTATTCAGTTTTAATAGGTTGCCATCATATACTGGTAGGTGTCATTGATAGATTTTGGGACTAATTAGAATTATCTTGATGATCAACGATTCTAATTGGGTGAATCGAAAGAGTTCTGGTCCATCGAAAGGTATTTCGATTATGTTGATGATGGAGATCATGATATATTCCATTACCATACAGAACTAAATCTAACTGGATTACACAAATAAGAGTTTGGATCTGGATGTCATCAATTAAGCTAACCCAGTTCGATTGATTTGGATTAGATCCAATTAGGTTCAAGAAAATTATATTAGCACACGATTGAGCCTAACATTCTCCTTCTATAGTCTTTTTGGATCATCTCGACTTAGCCAAATTAGATTTGGCTCATCCAAGAGCCTTGTATAGGTTTGTTCTAGTTTGACTAAAATTTGTTCAGATTAGAAAAGTCTTGTCCTAACCTAATCTAGGCTTGTCTTAATCCATCGGATGGAAATAGGACAAGATCTGCTAATTTGTGAAGCTATTTGGACAAGATTTATCCGAAAACTCTATAGGAATTTGTCTTGATCTGACTGGACCTTGTCCTTGCCTGATTAAGACTTATCCTAAATCCCATAAGATGGGAGCAAGACAAGGGTTGTCGTTGTCATATTAGGGCTTGTCCTAAAATCATGGGATGAAATTTGGACAAGCCTCTCCCAAAAATTCTAGATGAATTTTTCTTGATCTGATTGGATCGAGTCCTGATCTTATCAAGATTTGTTCTACCTTGATTAGGACTTGACATAAATCAATTGGATGGGACTTGAAAAGGTTTTGTCTTAATCTCATAAGATGGAAACAGGACAAGGGTCAATGCTAACCTAATATGCAGGAAAGAAGAGATATGGTGTGTGCCTCCTAGAATTTATCTGAGGATGCATGTCCATATGGGATTTATGTGGAGTTTGTGAGTGCACACCCCTTTATGGCATGCACATCTGATGGATAAGAGAAGGTGCTGATTCAAATTTGATTTGACTGGTCAAAGCATTTGAATTTGATTCAAACGTCTAGAAAGATAAGAGTTTGCGCCATCTACTCAACTTATCCTTTATTCCATGCCATATTTTTGAGTTTTGTGTGATAAAATATAGAAAAAAATATGGTGTGGGGCATGGAGATCATAGAGGAGTCCTTCTGCATATTAAACTTTGATCTGTTCAAAGTTATATGCAAAGAGACTCTTAACTAGGTCTATAAATAGGGCCCTACGCAAGCTATTGTGAATCACGATTTCTCTATGGCAGAGCCTTGCCAAAATATTCATCTCTACACCTCCCTCATCTGATCCTCTCCCTCTTCTCCATGCCTAAGTGTTGGGCAAAACCTACGAGCAAAGATCAAGTCCCATTGGTGCGAAGATCAGTGAGAGACGGTGGTGTTCGTGAGACGAACGCATAGCCTTCAGAGTTTATTTTGAAGGTTCTACGGGAGGACATCAAATCTAATCTTTGGAGATTAGATCCAAAAGGAGTAGACTTCTAGATCTGACCTGAGAGGATACCGGTAGAGGTCGGGCGCATGCACAGTTCAATTACAATCTTGGATCAATCGTTAGATCATCATAACGGATAAACGATTTACTCGATTAGGTGATAATTGTTATCACTATTTTTATTTTTATTTTACTTCTAATTTTAGATCAATCTAATCAGATTTAAAAATACCTAGAAGCTGAATTTCCTCCAACCTCCAATCTATCGGGCTCCTCCAGCATACACCTACTGGACTTCTCCACTAGTCTCCTTCTGGACGATCTCCCCCAGTCACACCCCTTTCGGACGATCTCCTCCAGTTGCACCCATTCCAGACGATCTTCTCCAGTCACAACTCTTTTGGATGATCTCCTCCAGTCTCATTCCCATCGGATGATTTCCTCTAGCTAAACTCATTATAAATGAATTTCTTTTAATCAACAGACAAGCTCCTTCCAGTCGCCCAAGAGGCTTCCTCTGGTCGAACTTCTTTCAGTTGCCCAATCGCCCATGCAGGCTTCCTTTAGCTGAATTCCTTACTATCGCTCAGAAGGACCTCATCCTCTATATGGATTCAGCTCCTAGCTCAAGGCAAACTGATCATTGTGTGGATAACTTTGAAGAAGTCTGAACTTCTTCAGAACTGTTGTGGTATGAAGCTCTTCATCGTTGATAGGTGCTCCAACCGAGCTCCAGGCATTGCTCTCCAATAGGCTGGCACGTCGTGACAACGGACACTATCTTTCGTAATAAACTCCATGAAGCTCTGAACGGCCCACTACCAGATAGCTACGGCTGTCACTATCAATTTGTTACAAGCTCCATCTATAAAAAAATTCTTCAGATACATTTTCTTTAAGCTCTCATTCTCCTTCTCGTTACTTTGCTCCTTAATTTTCTGAGCACTCCATTTTAGTTGATCAGAAGAGCTGACTTGATCATTGGAGGTGAAGAAAATCGCATAGGGCTTAAGCATGTATTTTTGAAACCTTTTCAAATAAAATAGCAGTGAAAGCAAATATTAATCTAAAATTAATACTATGCATGTATTGATCATATCAAATAAATCTCACTCAGGATCTAAACATGCTAATATGTGATAGAAAAATAAAATGCATTCGATCAATAAATTGAATCTACTGACCGATATAAGTTTAGAACTCGATACCTTTTCACGGGTAGCTGATCTTCATAATCTGAATCCACTAAAAGAAGCTATGGTATTATGCTATAGTCGTACACTTGTTCAACCTCTACGGATGGTCCACATGGAGCTTCTAATCCCGACCAGTTCCACCAGAGTGCTAGCTCCTCGCTAAGGCCTTCGATGGTTGATCATGATCGATCCGATCGATCATATATTTTTTAATTTTTTGGAAACTCTAGAAAAATTAGAACATAAATATTGGAGGATGATAAAGATGGGTTTCAAATTTGGTGGTGATCCGATACTCACAGCACTCGATCTCTCCACCCGAACCTAGATTCCCAAAACTTAGGTTTCACTCGGCCCAAAAACCCTGACACACTAAAAATCCTATCACGCCCTCTTTGTGTGAAGTTTTTTTATGAAATAAGTAATAGTGAAAAGATAACTTTTAGATCTATAAATCCTATTTATATCATATCTAAAAATTGGGTATCCTTAGAGGTGAAAATTAAAAGAGAAGAGAGGCATGAGGGAAAAGTAAAGTACTGCAAGACCTTGCTCACCTTCACTCAGAGATTTTTTTTTGCCCCAAACTAATGCCCAATCACTATGAAATTTTTATCACTTAATTCTAACCACCCTTCATGCATGCACAAAAATTCTCATAATTTATTCAGATGAATACCATGGGAAAAGTGCATAGAGAAAGATAAGGATCGAGTGGTTAGGAGGTTTTAACCACTCACTTGATTTCAAAAATCAAATGAGCCTGTTATCCTTATCCAATGCCTCCTTCCATGTGTTTAACATGTAGAAGGACTCTCCTTCTACATGCACACATTTTTATTTCTATAAAAATGTTTGACAAACAAAAGGGAGGGCGTGGGAAGCAGATAAGGTTGGATTGGTTCCAACCTCCAACAAACTGAGTTGAATTCAAAACTCAACTTACTTTGAACCGGTCCAACCCTTGGACCAGATCAAAAGTAGATAAGAGAGGGGGTGTACAAACCTTTTGGGTGAGAGAAAAGTTACATACAAAAAAAATTGGATATGGAACAAGAGTGGAAAAGTACAAAATGGTGGGTGCATGGGAGAGTTTGAATTCAAACTTCATTTGACTTGGTCCTAATTGGTTTCAACCAGACCAATTAATCTAGACCCAATTAGACTAGATTAAATTCAACCAAATTAGACTTAGCCTAATCCTATAAAATTCTAATTAAATTAAAAATTAATTAGGTCCAGGTCCTAATCAAATCAGGGTCAAAACTCCTATAGTGATTAGGTCATCTCATGACCTGATCGGATCAAATCCAATTGAATCAAATTCAATCAAACTTGATCGAATTCTCATCACTCAATCAAATTAAGCTAATCAAAAATTAAATTACTAATTAATTATCTAAAAATATTTGAGTCCAAATTAGATGGATTACCGAGCAATAGAGTCCTATCAACATGAAACTCCTGAAAAATCCCAATCTAGTGGTACTCTTGAACCCAATATCTCAAACAAATGAAACTCACGATCTTAGAGTCCCAGACTAGTGAGACTCCTTATCAGAGAGTTCTAGATGAGTAGGACTCAGAGTTTCAGTCCAGTAAGACTCTTGGTCACAGAGTTTCGGTCTAGTAGGACTCTTGACCACAGTGTCCTAGGTTATCAAGACTCATGATTAGCCATCAGATCAGATAGAAACTCATTATGTGTGTGATCCAATAGGGTCAAATCCTAAGCTAGTAGTATAGAAATCAATTTTCTATACCAATTGATGTGACCATCTAGTAATGGTACCCGACGTCCAGATAGGTCAAAAAGTCATAATGCAATAATGAGGAATCTATGGAATATGGTTACCGTATAATTCATCTTCTTAATCACGATGCTCAAAAGGATGATCTAGGATTTACTGTCAATCCTATAATTCATCCATATTATATTTCAAAATTTAGCATCCATCATATGGACTACTTTGGCCGAGGATTTGCTAAATTGAAATATAGCAATGCACTTGCTCCAACACTTGGAGGGATCAATCCCATCTTAACTCACACACCGATAAGCCAAGTACTTGACTACACCCAGTAGCCTTCCATCACTAAATTAGAAATTCAGATAGTCTGATACCTAAGTATAGTGAGTTGCTTACAAGTCACCATGGTGGTCTTAGGTCTAAGGGACACTTATACCCATATTCTTCGGGGCTAATCTTGATAGAAGAAAAGCTCTAAAGTTGGTCACGTTCAGTGTAGATGTACCCATACATCTCACTTGCATGCCATGCCAGTGTTGCAACATTTTTTGATTATGAGGACAACCTACCTATACGGCACACAAGGATCTATACTCGATAAACATTGTCATCCTAAATAACAACGTATCTTTTGGTCATGAACAATTTAAGGACTAAATGACAAATCCTTCTTTGTCAAATTTAGATAGTCCTAAGGACTTAAGCACAACATAGGAGACCTTTAGAAGACAATAGAATTTATGATGAAAAATGCCAAAATAACTTTTATTATTCGATAATTCATATACAAGTACAATAAGTAGCACAACCGTCAATAGACTGATGATTCGCTTTAGGACATATTCCCAATAGGAGGGTCCTCCCAGAGCGACCACGCTCGACTCCAGATAGGACTTTGTTTTGTAGGTTATTGGTGGCGACCTCTTCTTCTCCAACTCCAACCTGATCTGGTGTCAACCAAATTTTGCACTAATAGGATTGGTGCTAGAAGGAGGGTCTCATGAGTCCTTGTTCTAAAAGGAGTGCTCAATCAAATTTGTCTGCTCTCTTCTTTTAATCTCTCAAGATCCATCTCCATTGACCTTTTTCAGTCTCAGGAATGTCTCTAAAGAAGATGACCACTCAGAGATCCACCACCTCTGCCATCAAATCTGAGCCAAATCTACTTGCTTCAACACCATCACTGGCACTGCAACCTCCTCCACCAGCAATAATGGTGGATCCAGAGTAGTTCAACCTGCTGGTGTAGCAATTTTGGGGCCTCACCGAAATGGTGTAGGCTATGTAGCAACCTTTGACGGTAGTTCGGCTAGAAAACCCTCTGTCGGTATGTCAAGAGTCAGTCTCAAGGAGGCATACTTGGGTCAGTAGATCCATCACCTTCGAAAAGAAAAGGCAGAGAATAAAGAGCCCCTATTTCAATCATGATTCTTGTCCAGAGGAAACCTTTCCCATCTATAGTTAGAAACCCTTTGAGATCCACGATCAAGATCAGGCTCTCGATCGAAAACTTTAAGAAATGGATCAGCAGATTGAGAAGCTCCATCATGCTGCCCCAGCTAACCACAACAACATTTGAACTGACCCTCCTTTCTCCTAGAGAATCATGCAGGAGTCGATCTCTTTGAACTTCAAGCTCCGTCAACTCGAGAACTACGATGAGACCACTAAACCGATCAACCATCTGGAGGCCTTTCGGATCATGATGCTACTCTATGATGCTCCAGACACCATTTTATGCCGAGCTTTCCCATCCACTCTGAAGGAAGCAGCGAGAAATTGGTATTCGATGCTAAAATCAGATATGATCTTCTCCTTCGACCAAATAAGCCATCAGTTTGTGGCTCATTTTGTTAGTAGCCGATCTCCAAGGCGAGGCTTGGACTCCCTCATTAACATCCAGCAGCAGGAAGAAGAGTCCATCCGAGCTTATGTCAATCGCTTCAATGCCGCTACACTAGAGATTCAAAATTTAGACCAATCCATTATCGTGGCCGTACTGAAGGATGGTCTTCAAAAGAATAATTTGCTATTCTTCATGAAAAAGAAGGACCTTAAGAATTTTACTGACCTGCTTGCTCGAACTGAAGGCTATGCCCGAGCTGAAGAAGCCTTCAAATTGGATGAGGAAGCCATAAGGGAGTGGCAGGCGGACGAGTCTAGCAAGCCCGTGATTGAAGAGAAGTCGAATAAAGCTCAGCTGTGCTCTCGGACTCCTCCTGAGTGCAAGCAAGCCCAAACTCCTCCTCGAGCTCGCCATTAAAGGAGCTCTAACAGAAGGGCGAAGGAGCTCTCATCCTAGAAGGTTCCATAACTATGCTCTCTTCAATGCTCCAAAAACTCAAGTACTAATGGAGATCAAAGAGTAGTTGCCAAGGCCGAAGAGGATGTGCACTCATCCAGATAAGTATAATCCAAATAAGTACTATCTCTACCATCATGACCATGGTCACGATATAGAAGAATGCATCCAGCTCTAAGATGAGATCGAAGAGCTCATTAGATGAGGCTGGCTTGGTTGAATCCTACAATGTCGGCCCGAGACAAGAGAAGATTGGTTCATTTCCTGGAGTTTTTGATTTAGAAAATCTTCACGATCATTGATCTCCCAGATTTTCTGATGGGATGGGGGCAAAGCTCCCTCTAGGGTCGAATCATGGTCCGAGTAAGGGCTCTCCACCCTCTGCTTCCCCTTTTCGAAGGTCATCAACTGGCTAGCCCAAGTTGGCCATCTCTAGATCGAATCATGGAGCTTTAAAGAAGCCTACTCCAATCGAATTAGCATCGGAACCTATCGATGTATGGCATGCACCGCCTCCGTGAGACCACAAACCTGCTAGATCAGTAGGCTGAACTGCTCCACATCCATCATGGCTGTAGGTGGGGCTTGAGTTATCGGAGCTGAAGTAGGAGCAGATAAATCTAGATGGGATCTGGCTACAGAGGTCATTGATCATCGGATCGAAGCTTTTCTGAGAGGCAATTTTTTTGTAAAGAACTCTAGAGAGAAAGAAGAGAGATCGCCGCTGAGCACTCCTTTAAGAACAAGAGAACCTCAGAAACATAGGGCTTTCCTTCTAGCGCTAATCTTGTTGGTGCAGAATTTGATTGATATCGGATCGAGCTGAAGTTGAGGAAGAAGAGGTCGTCGTCGATGACCTATAAAATAAAGTTTCATTCAGAGTCGGTGGTGGTGGCTCCAATAGGATTCTCCGACGATCAAGTCAGCTCTTCTGGCCAACAGAAATAAAGTGCTCAAGCAAGAATTTAGCAAAATTTTTGAAAGAAAAAGAGAGCTTAGAGAAGATGTATCTGAAGGATCTCTTTTTATAGATGGAGCTTGTAACAGACTGATAGTGATAGTCATAACCGTTCGGTAGTGGGCCACTCAAAATCACGTAGAATTTATTATGAAGAAAGATATCATCCGTAGCATACTGATAATGACATCCATAACCATCCGATAGTCAGATCGTCTGTAGCAAACTGATAATGATAGCTATAACCATCCGGTAGTGGTTCACTCAGGGCCACGTGGGGTTTGTTATGGAGAGAGATGTCTATTGTTGTGATGTGCCCATTCGTTGAGATTTAATAGTCAAAGTTTGAAGGAAGCAGGTGTTGGATGGTAAAGAGCTTTGACATATGTCAATTCTAGAGGAGTTCAAACTCTTAAAGGGAATACGGCTAGAGGGGATCATCCGAGAGGAATACTACTTGAAATCTAGAAGTAATCCACTTGAGGAATCCGGATAGAGTTTGACTGATGGAAAAGTCCAGAAGAAGTTTGATTGGTGGAGAGTTCAACTGAAGGAAAAGTTCGGAAGAAGTTTAGCTTGTGGAGGAATCTGACTAAAGGAGAAGTCCGAAAGAAGTTCAGCAGCTTCAGAAATTTGACTGAAGGAGAAGTCTGGAAGGAGTTCGGTTGCTGGAGGAATCCGACTAAAGAAGAAGTTCAGAAGGAGTTCGGCTGCTGGAGAAATTTAACTGAAGGAGAAGTTTGGAAGGAGTTCGACTATTGGAGAAATTTGACTGAAGGAGAAGTTTGGAAGGAGTTTGGCTGCTGGAGGAATCCGACTGAAGGAGAAGTTGGAAAGGAGTTTGGCTCCTAGAGGAATCCGACTGAAGGAGAAGTTCGGAAGGAGTTCGACTACTGAAGAAATTTGACTGAAGAAGAAGTTCGAAAGGAGTTTGGCTATTGAAGGAATCTGACTGAAGGAGAAGTCTGGAAGGAGTTCGACTCCTGGAGGAATCCGACTGAAGGAGAAGTCTGAAAGAAGTTCGACTCCTGAAGGAATCTGACTGAAGGAGAAGTTTGAAAGAAGTTCGACTCCTGAAGGAATCTGACTGAAGGAGAAGCTCGAAAGAAATTTGGCTGCTGGAGGGATTAGACTGAAGGAGAAGCTCGGAAGGATTTTGGCTACTGAAAGAATTCAACTGAAGGAGAAGTCCGAAAGGAGTTCGGTTGCTGGAGGAATCCAATTGAAGGAGAAGTTTGGAAGAAGTTCAGCTGCTGGAGAATTTTTGATTGAAGCTCTTTTATGATTATTAGTTACATTAGTCTAAGCATCAGACTGAACTTCAGCGGGAGCGAAATTTATCCCCAACAAAACCAAACTCAAAATTTAATTTATCAACCACACTCTGTACGTACAATTCATAAATAGAATATACTTAACATTCTTTACAAATATATAACACCCTGCGCTGATATCAAATATGTAATACATCATAAAATGATACTTTTTTTTCAAGCTATCACACTTAACTCAAATACAAAAAATATCTTTAAATACATTCCTCACACAAGTAACATAGACTACTCAAATATATCAAATCCCAAAATACACTCTCAATATTTGCTAACATGAACAACTCAAATATTATGAAATGAACTCTTCTCTTTAGCTAACACAACCGACCATTTTCTAGTGTAAATGCTGATGAAAATGCTATTGTCTTAATTCTATATCTAGCTATCATGCTCCAAAACTATAATAAAAAGGAGTGAGATATGTGACCTAGGTCCCAGTGAGTGAACAAACCATCTAACAATAAAAAAATAGAAAAGTATACTTGTAATGCACATAATAATATGTATTCCATAATATTATCATATTTTTAAAATAAAACTTTCATATGCCAAACATGCACAAAGTCGTGTAAAAATATTTTTTTCAAATTAAACTATAAAACTAAAAACTACCAGGCTACTACTGACTGTCCTACAGTACACCCCTACCATGGTAGTCAAAATGGAGCATCTAATATTGCTGACCCCCATGGGCATACTATTTTCACAAGAAGGTGCCGATTAATTTGTACTATCTCATAAGCTAAGCCCCACTAGACATAATAAAACTGCTGATATTGTAGCACACCCAAAAGGTTGATCGCTCCTATAGGTGGCCTGTAGAAAATATGCATATTCTATAAAACTTGAATGTCAATTAGCTATTTCAACACATTCCAAAATATAATGCCATGCTATCCAAACTAACTACATATACTCATATACATAGTTCTGAATAATAGTTTAATAAAATCTATTTCCAATTTTCCTATTTGCATAAACACAAATATGAGCTAAAAAATAATAGAAAGTAATTTGCTTTATAAAATTTATCTCTTTCATAATAAATACTATAAAAAAAAATATCAAGATTAGATAGAAAACCCACTCATCTCAGCCCTAGCTAGCTGCTATGCTATCTTTTTTATCTTGGTACTTGAATCATCCAAAACATCCTCTTGAGCTCTCTTCCTTCTCTATCAAATGGGTATACACACATATATCAATATTATACTATAAAATTCCTAGATATGAGAATGCATGCTTTATTCTAAGCTTACCCCTTTTTTTTTAACCCTTCTATGTCTTACCTTTATCTTATCTTAATTTCTTTAGTCTAGGCTTAACCAAGCTCCAATTATAACTCAAAAATTTCCATCTATTTCAAATGCATTATCCTTTCTTACACCATTTCAAATGTGATCAAATCATGATTCTAATTCATATGATGAATTACTCAATCAAAATACCCATTCTAATTCAAGTTTCAATCTCTAATTCATGAAGGAAAAAATCTATTTTTTAGGTTAGGTTTGTTCAGATCTGATTGGATCAGGAAGAATATTTTAAATTTTTTTTTCTAAGATCCTAATCAGATCTGAGACTCCTTAGATCTAATCTTATTGATATGATAATAAAGATAAAAATTAAATCTAATTTAATTATACCTTTATTTTGGGTAATCTAATTATCCTATGATGATCCTGATGCTTACCTAAGGTTCTGGATGTAGCCACCTAAGTGCCTAGCCTCTACCGATATCCACTCAGGCAAGATTTGAAGATCTTCTTCTTCTCAATCAATCCTCCAAAAATCAGATTTATATCTAATCTTGAAGGTCTTCAAAATAGCTTTTGAAGAACAGCCATTATCTCTTACAGTAGTATTGCCTTCTTCCTTTTCTGGCGCTTTTGACTTGCTTGGATCGCACCTTCTTCATGCCCAAAGTCCCTTGGGCATGGATAGGAGAGAGAGAGGATCAAAGGGTGGCATGGAGAAGGAGGGAGAGGGGCTATGTGGCATGGGCTAAAGGCAGAATCCCTGAAATTTAGGCGCAGATAGGATTTATATAGATCTTGTTGCGCCATTGATAAGTACCATAAATTTACCAATAAAAATATTAATTTATCAATTAATTCATATTAATTTTTTAAAATTAATGATCAATTTATATATAATTTTTAAAAAATTTATATTTTTATTAATTAAAAATAATAAAAATTAAAAAATAAAATTTTATTATCAGTAGAAAGAGCTTATTTTTTTGATCATAATGAAATAAGTTTGAAGCAAAATAGAGCTAAAACGAAGAAGATATAATTTTTTAAAGAAATAAAATCAATAAAATTTAAATAAAAAAGAAAATGGCTCAGCCGGTTCCGCAAGCCAAGCCATCAAGCCAAGCCAAGCCAAGCCAAGCCATCAAAGTTGACTCAGTCGTTGAAGCCATCAACCAGTCCACGATCCAGGTGTGGACCGCCAGCTCAGTAGAAACCAACAAATCAAGGTGTGACACGTGGCAGACCTAGACCCTTAAAGGGTCCATAAAAATTTATCATGGCTCACAGAGCAATCTGGTCTTTTCACTCGATGATAGGAGCGCTGATTGGCTGTGGTGTGCAGTGCAACTAGTCCATAGGAATAGCAATTGCGCGATCGGATGGCTGTAGTTGATTGCGGTCAAGATCGGACGATGGTGGTTATTTTTGGGTTTAATTCGAATTCTATCAGCAATCTAGTACGATTCAACGGTCAGAAAATCAACTGATGAAGATCCAACTATCTAGAATGCTCTTGGTGGCAATCAGAACTCCCGACGTGCAATCAGTGGCCAGATTTTCTCCATCAAGGTGCGATCGGATGACCAAAATTTAATCCAACCTAATTGTGCTGATACACATCCGATTTTGATGATTTTTTGACCGTTGGATTTCTATCAATGATCAGATTTTATCCAAAGTAGCAGAATTCATCCAAGACTCCTTTTAATCTAATTTTTACTTAGATTTCTTCATATTTTGATGATCTAAGAGCTTCTTAGTCCCACATTGCCTAGAAAAAAACTCTCCAGCCCTCCTAGCTCTATAAAAAGGACCCTAGGCCTCTAGAAATCAACATCTTCGATCAAGGTGAAGCTTTGGTACAGGATGAAGCTAAGCTCTGGGTTAAAGGCTGCTTTGAGGCAACTAGTGTCGAGAGAAAAAGCTGGGCTTCTACACCATCTTTCCACCCATGCCGATCCAAGATCAGAGATAAGACTATTTTATTTTATTTTCTTTTTAAATTTTATGTATTTAAATTCTAAAATTTTAATTAATAAAAATTTTATTATTATATTTTAATTTTAGTTTTTTATTTTTATTATAATTTAATTTTTATATTTTAATTATTATTTTTTTATTTTCGTGTAAGTAGATGCTAAGATCTACTATTAGTAGATCTTAGTACCAAGTTTACTTTTCTGCATAATTTAATTTTTACTACACAATTTTAATTTTTGACTTCAAATTCTATTTCCAAATCCTTTTCTTTTTCTTTTCAAAAAAAAAATCAAAGATTTTAAACCTAAAACACTACCTTCCCTATGGATTCGACCCGACTCACTACTATCTACGTATTTTTAATTATTTTAAGAAGTCGGATTGAACTGATAAACATGGTGTCTTAATGACAACATCGCATTTCTATCAGCCATGCAATGCTACATCATCCTGACCAATCATGGCCCTTTATGCAATCAGATCTAAATCTGATTGGTGGGATGATATCATCTGATCCAATCAGATTAAAGTCTCTTAAAACTCTCCTTAGGTGGTGCCAAGATTGGGTCAAACAAGTCTTCTTGGCACCACCTAATTTAATTCTCTGAAGCAATTGAAGTTCCATCTGTATGGGACTAAATATTTTATCCTCATGGGGTGCACTCCTCCCTAGGCATGTGCCCCTTTTCTATCTACTTTTTAGCAGGGGGACAAGTTCTTAGGTTCTCTTCTATAGGTGCATGACACATGAGCAGATGTCTAAGTATTCAGGGTCAACATTTGACCAATGTCCGAAGACAAGATTTAGCAGGTGATAAAAAATGGCAGGTGTTCTCTCAAATTTATCTCATAAATTAAGACAACCCTTTTCTAATCTGGACAAGCTCTAGTCAGACTAAGTAAAGATTCTTGAGTGAGTCCAAACACATTTGGCTCAGTTAAGATAAGCTTTAATGATTGTTAAAGGAGAACATTAGGCTCAATCATGTGCTAGCACGATTTTCTTGAACCTAATTGAATCTTATTCAAATCAATTGAATTGCATTAATCCAATTGATGATATCTAGATCCAAACTCTTATTTGCATGATCTAGTTTGATTCAGTTCTGTATGGTAATGAGATATATCATGATCTTTATCATTGACTTTATCAAAATACCTTTTGATGGATCAGAACTTTTTTGATTCAGATAACTAGTATGATCGATCATCCAAATCATTCTAATTGCTCCCAAAATCTACCAGTGATACCTAGCAACATATGGTGGCAACACATCAGAACTGAAAGCGAACCTCTCAGTGTAGTTACCTATGTGATTAACTTCCTCTATCTTGAGCCTCGACCGGATTAGGGCAAGGTGATCTCGTCAAACCCTAATTTCCGTCATATGAATTAATCATTCGATTTAAGTCCAATGCGAAAATTCTAATAGAAACTCTTTCTATTATTTCACTCTACCATGTCCATGGGCTTATGGACTTGATTCTCATGATCATCATAGGGCTACTCCTCATCTATTGAGGTAGATGATTCCCTTTTAGTGCAATCCAATTCCTACAATGAACATGCTATAGCTAACAGACATCTCAGGGTTCTGAATGGCTAGGAGACTGAGTTATGGTGTAGTCAAACTACAACACCCTCAAGGTGAATTGCTAATGCACCTCAAGTCAAAGAACCAAATACACTACTGCAGCTTCGAGCCAGTCATCGACGAGAAAGTAGACTTCCTCATGACTGCTCGAGGGGGTCATGCTCAGTGTCCTCATTCTCTAATGAGTACCTATACTCTCATTTTGGTATTTCTACACCATAGACTCAAGACTCATCTATCCAAAAAAAGCGATCATATACCAACCTTTTGGATCAATCACCACCCTCAGATGATCCTACAGTCGGAAGCATTTTATGAGTTAATAATGAAAAAATCATGTCTTAAATTTTTAACTCTTGAAAATATGAACTATCATTACCATTAACTCAATAAATGTATCACAAACACTTTCAAATACACACTATGATAGAAAATAATCCATTTTATTATATATAGTTAAAATAATAATTTTGTCCTTAGAAGTGTATTACAAGTGTAAGGCAATTTGGCTTCTAGGGCATACATCTAACAAACTCCCACTTGACCTAAAGCTAATTGGCTACAAATCTAAGTTCCATCTTCTCACGATGGGCTTCGATCTTCTTCTGGCCCAACGGCTTTGTAAGTGGGTCTGCCACATTGTCTACGAAATTGACTCTCTTAACCTCGACATAACCTTTCTCAAGGTAATCATGGATGAGATGGTATTGCCGCTCGATGTGCTTGGATTTCTGGTAAGACCTCAACTTCTTAGCAAGGACTATGGTGCTATTATTATCGCAGTACAGAGGAATGGCATCCGATGGCATCACTCCGATCTCTACGGTGAACATTTTGTACTAGAATGACTCTTTCATAGCTTCTGATGCAACGATTTACTCTACTTCCATGATGGAATCTGCTATCACCATCTACTTGGAATACTTCCAATTGACAGCACCACCATTACACACAAACAGACTTCCAAATGTCGACTTTCGATCATCTATATCGGACATAAAATTCAAGTCTGTATATCCCTGGACTTAGAGTTCTCCATTACCAAAAACCAACATCATATCCTTAGATCTTCTTAAGTACTTAAGGATACATTTCACAGAAGTCTAGTGTTCTTCACCTGGATTCGACTGATATCTGCTCGTGACACTTACAGCATGGGCTATATCAGGTCGTGTACATAATATGGCATACATGAGGCTCCCTATTGCTGAAGCATAAGGGATTTTGCTCATGCATTCAATCTCCTTAGGTATGTTAGGACACATTTTTTTGGAGAGATGAATGCCATGTTTGAAGGGTAGCAATCCCCTCTTGGAGGTTTTCATGCTAAACCTCTTTAGCACTTCCTCTATGTACATCTTCTATGAAAGACCTAGCATCCTATTTGGTCTATCTCTATAGACCTTAATTTCTAGAATAAAAGATATTTCTCCTAGGTCTTTCATGAAGAATTCTTTAGATAACTACATTTTAACTATGGTCAACATGGAAATATCATTTTCAATAAGGAGGATATCATCCACGTACCATACGAGAAAGATAATAGCGCTCCTACCGATCTTTTTGAAAACACATGATTTCTCCTCATTTTTGATGAAACCAAATAATTTGATCACATCATTAAAATGAGTATTCCAGCTCTGAGATGCTTGGTTAAGTCTATATATGGACCTTTGCAGCTTGCATACTTTGTGATCAACATCACTGGATGTGAAACCTAGTGGCTATTCCATATAGATATCTTCCTCAAGGTATCCATTTAAGAATACCGTTTTCACATTCATTTGCTATATTTCATAATCGAAATAGACTGCAATAGCAAGCAATGTGCGGATGGATTTTAGCATGGCTACTGATGAAAAGGTATCTTGATAGTCAATTCCTTCGCTCTGACTATACCCTTTTGCCACTAATCTAGCTTTGAATATCTCTACATTTCCATCTACACTAATCTTTTTTATAGATCCATTTACATGCAATAGGTATTATTCTTTCTGGTGGATCTACCAAGGTTCAGACTTGGTTTAAGTGCATTGAGTCAATTTTTGACTTCATTGCCTCTAACCATTTCTCGAAGTTGAAATTCGATATCTTCTCGTCATAGGTTTTGGGATCATCACCATGAATCCCATTACCTAGAAGAAATATTTTCTCTTCTTCCTCTGAAATAGTACCTAAGTACCTCTCAAGGGGATGAAAAATTCTTTTTGATCTATGAGGTGGAGGAGGTAGTGATTGTATTGGCTCAACCTGATTTGGTTCCATAGGATCCTTAGCTCGTTGCTCTTGTGAGATTTTCTCCTCGAGCTTGATTTGCTTTTCAATGCCACCATCTTGAATAAACTATTTTTTAAGATAGATGGCATGCCGACTCACAATCACATTATGGTCTTTTGGAATGTAGAAATAATATTCTAACGACTCTAGGATATCCTATGAATCGAGCTCTAAAGGACCTATAGTCTAACTTGTCCGCTTGTTGTCTTTTGACATGAGCCGGACAACCCTAAATTCTGAGATGACTCAGACTTGATTTCTTACCATGCCATATCTCATACGATATAGTAGGAACGATTTTAGAGAAAATCCTATTCAGTAAATATATAGCAGTTAACAGACTATGTCCCCAAAAAAAATCAGAAAGGTTTGTGAAGCTCATCATGGATCAGATCATATCTAATAGGATCCGATTCCTCCATTCTAAAATCCTATTGAGTTGCAGGTAGAGTCCATTGAGAGACTATGCTATTTTGCGTGAGATAGTTTAAGAATTCTTGACTAAGATATTCATCTCCTCGATCTGATCAAAGAACCATAATAGATTTTTCAGTTTGCTTTTCAACTTCATGTCTGAATTTCTTAAACTTTTTAAAGGCTTCAGACTTGTGTCTCATAAGATACACATATCCATACCAAGATAAATCATCAATAAAGGTTATGAAGTAGTCAAAGTTGCCTCTAGTCGGCACATCAAATAGGCCGCATCAGTATGTACTAGGGCAAGTAGTTCCGTGGCCCTTTCCCCATGTCCTACAAAAGGGAGCTTAGTCATTTTGCCATGAAGATATGATTCACAAATTGGATATGACTCGAAAGTCAATGGACTCAATAGCCCGATTTTCTCCAATTTGTTAATCATATCTTCTGCTATATGACCTAGCCTTAGGTGCCATAGATACCTATCATTTGGATTATCCTTAGGTCATTTTGATCTTATGGCATTCACATTTTGCTCGATATTAAGGATAGATACATCAATATATAACTGGTAGAGACCGTTAATAAGAAAACTACTTGCAATTTTATTTCTTTCATAAAAAATATTATAATGGTCCTTAAGAAAACTAATTACATAGCCTTTTTGTGCTAAACATGAAATAGAAATCAAATTCCTGCTTGTAGCAGGTACGTAATATAATTCCTAAGTATTAAATCTGAGCCAGATGGTAGTCAAAGAGGATAGATTTCCACGGCCATAGCAGCAACCCTTGCTCCATTTTCGACGCATAGGATCATCTCACCATCCCTCAGCCTCCTACTATCCTTAAGATCCTACATGGAAGTGCACAAATGAGCACTAAAATTAGAGTCAAGCACCCAACTGGATGCAAAAAAAATCATAAGATTAGATTCAATAATGAGCATACCTCCAGAAGGACCTGTCTCCTTCTTATTCTTTAGGGTGGCCAGGTATGTAGGATAGTTCCGCTTTCAGTAGCCATCAGTATTACAATGGAAATACTTTTCTTTATCGACGGCTTTCTTCTTTAGCTCTATCTTCTTTTTCTTTCCACCTTCTATCTTTTGCTTTTTCATAGACTTCTTCTTCTTTTTAAAAAACTTTCTCTTGGAAGAAGTTTATTCTATAGCAAGTACTAAGCCTTTAGAACTTTTCATAGAAATCTCAGTAGTAACTAGCATATTCATAAGCTCGGCCAGAGTATTATGAAGTTTATGCATATGGTAGTTCATGATGAACTGCCCATACACATCAGTCAAGGATTGTAGAATTATATCATTCTACAGATCCTGGTCTAACTTCACTCCAAGCTTCTCAAGCTCTTCCAAGTTCTTGATCATCATCAGACAATGATCTTGGATTGACTGCCCATCATGCATTTTAGTCTTAAATAGTCATTTAGTGATCTGATATTTAGCTACACGACTCTGTTCATCAAACAACTCTTGTAGGTGAGCCAATATTTGGTGGGCAGTCTTGATATCTTCATGTTGGCACTGAAGCTCATCAGACATCGAGCCCAATATGTAGTATCTGGTCTTATTATCTTCATCCATCCATTTATCAAGAGATGCTTTCTGTTTAGCGGACGGACGAGCTGGTAAGATGGAGGGATCCTGATCCAATACATGAGTCAACTTCTCAAACCCAAAATAATTTTGAAGATTTGGAGCCAATTCTTATAATTGGGTTCGGTCAGTCTATGGGTGTCCAGGATATGGGCTAGTGGGTTGGATGCAGATATTTTTCTTTTTTTTGTAGAGAGTCAAAGTTTCTAGTTAGATTTTATAATTAAGACTGAACCAATTTATTTAGAAGTTTGATTTTTAAATAAATTAGCTCCCACTATTTTCTTGGATCCCTACACTTCCTCTGTAGAGATGCAAAAATCTTCATGATTATTGATTTCTAGTGGGTGGTGCAATCCCACCAACTGACTCATCACCTCACCTAACAGTCATTGGTGATGGATTAGCCAATGAGTGAACAACTCTTCCAATGATTCTCTAATCATGGTGCACCAAAACTTGATCTCTAATTCATGAATCTACCATGTCCGAAATATTGATCCACTCCTTAGTAAAGTCAGACCCATCATTTGCACAGATTGAATTTCTAATTGGGTCTCTCACCGTGTCCGAAATATTAAGGCCAATTCATCCTCCAGCCCGTAGCATCCAATGCCTAATAGACATGGTTACGTCTTCTTGATGCAACTGAACCACTATGACCAGTCGAGAACAATCAACCTCGAAAAGAGCCCGCACATCTATAATGGTGGAAGACCTCAGATTTAATCTTTTCTTAGGAAGATTTGATTTAGATCTCTTTAAACTTGAATTGACATAGCCATAATCATTATGATTAACCTAGTGGCATGGGTTAGCTCGGATTGTTAGCCACCTTAGATCAGGACTGGATTGACAAACATGGCCAGGTAAGTGAGATCAATAGAAGGGATATGCCATTAACTCGATAAGAATGCATTCGAGTCGAGTAGCTTCCAATTAAAAATCAATCGATCGTATCTGCTAAACTTACCTTAGATACCAAATTATTGAGCTAGAACCAATTGGGTTAGCCTATAATCCAAACTCTAACCACCAAGCCTAATTAGGTCTTAACTTGATTGATCACTCATGTGACTCGACCTTGACCCAAACTTAATCCTATTAGGATGGTCAATTTAAGTATTCTTGATCCCACCTAATCAACTCTTGATTTGATTTGATCAACCGCTAGACCTAATTGAGCTACCCAAGCCCGAATCTAATTTTATGAATATATCTTAGATCTAAAAATTCTTAATTTTATATCTAATATATTTCATAATCTTAATTCTCAATTAAATTTAGGGTTCATAAATAAATATGTATATAAAATTCTAGGATTTTAGTATCTAGGATTTTGTAGAAAATAAGTTTTGATTTCTGATTAAGGTTGAACGTGCAGCACCCCTACACACCATAAGAACACTCCATCGAATGGAAGGAGAGAATCTTTAAATCCTACTTCATTCTTATGATCGAACGGCAAAGGGGAACATCTTAATCAGAAACATGATAAATCTACAAAACTAGTTAGATCTACATCATATATCACATACATAAAAATTAATCTAACTAAAAATATATTTTGCATACATCTCATGTATCATATCATGCATATTTTTAGATCTAAATTATCTCATAAACATCTAAAAAATAAAATTTAAATTTGATCATATCAAATTAAAATTTATTCTAGAAAATTTTGTAGAACTATTCTACAACTAGTCTAAACATGCATTTATCATATCTCATATGAACAAATTAAATAAATTTATTTTCTATTTTTTATATTTAATTATAATATTTATAATATTAAAAAATAGTAAATAAATAGATCTAAAAATTATAATTAATTAAATTAGAATTATGATCATGCTAGACTATACATAAAACAATTCTATTCCTAGTCTAGTCATGCATCTCATAAATCATAGATCTAGATTATTCAATTTTTAATTTTTTAATTCTAGATCTAACCATATCTAATGTGATATCTAAAATCATCTAATTATTAGATTAAAAATAAATTAAAATCAGATCTAATGAATTATGGAACCTGGCTCTGATACCAGTTGAAGGAAAAAACCTATTTTTTAGGTCAGGTTCGTTCAAATCTGATTGGATCAGAAGAAATATTTTAAATTTTTTTTTCTAAGATTCTAATTAGATTTGAGACTTTTTAGATTTAATCTTATTAATCTGATAATAAAATAAAATAAAAATAAAAATTTAATTTAATTTAATTATACCTTTGTTTTGGATAATCCAATTATCCTATGATGATCCTAATGCTTGCCTGAGGTTCTGGATGTAGCCACACAAGTGCCTGGCCTCTATCAATATTCACTTGAGCAGGATCTGAAGATCTTTTTCTTCTCAATCAATCCTCTAAAAATTAGATCTAGATCTGATCTTGAAGATCTTCAAAATGGGTTTTGAAGAACAGTCGTTGTCTCTTGCAACAGTGTTGCCTTCTTCCTTTCCTGGCACTTTTCACTTTCTTGGATCGCACCTTCTTCATGCCCAAAGTTCCTTGGGCAAGGAGAGGAGAGAGAGGATCAGAGGGTGGCATGGAGAAGGAGGGAGAGGGGCTATGTGGCATGGGCTAAAGGTAGAATCCCTGAATTCTAGGCACAGATAGGGTTTATATAGACCCTGCTGCACCATGCAGTGCCACATCATCCTGATCAATCAAGGCCCTTTATGCAATCAGATCTAAATCTGATTGGTGGGATGACATCATCTGATCCAATTAGATTAGAGTCCCTTAAAACTCTTCTTAGGTGGCACCAAGACTGAGTCAAACAAGTCTTCTTGGCATCATTTAATTCAATTTCTTGAAGCAATTGGAGTCCCATCTGTATGGGACTCAACATTTTATCCTCATGGGGCACACGCCTCCCTAGACATGGGCCCCTTTCCTATCTACTTTTTTGCAGGGTGACAAGTTTCTAGGTTCTCTCCTATGGATGCATGACACATGGGTAGATGTCTAAGTGTCCAAGGTTAACATTTGATCAATGTCCGAAGATAAGATTTAGCAGATGACGGAAAATGATAGGTGTTGTCTCAAATTTATATTATAAATTAAGACAACCCTTTTTTGACCTGGACAAGCTCCAGTCAGACTAAGTAAAGGTTTTTAAGTGAGTTCAAATACATTTGGCTCAGTCGAGATAAGCTTTAATGATTGTTAAAGAAGAACATTAGGCTCAATCGTGTGCTAGCACGATTTTCTTGAATCTAATTAAATCTTATTCAAATCAATTAAACTGGGTTAATCCAATTGATGATATCCAGATCCAAATCCTTGTTTGTGTGACTTAGTTAGATTCAGTTCCATATGGTAATGGGGTATGTCATGATCTCTATCATCGACTTCATCAAAACACCTTCCAATGGATCAGAACTTTTCTAATTCAAACAACTAGTATGATCGATCATCCAAATCATTCTAATTGCTCCTAAAATCCAGCAGTGATACCTAGCAGCATATGGTGGCAATCCATCTGAACTAAAAGCAAACCGCTCGGTGTAGTTATCTATATGATTAAGTTCCTCTATCTTGAGCTCCGACTGGATTAGGGTTAAGGTGATCTCGTCAAATCCTAATTTCCATCATATGAATTAATCATTCAATTCAAGTCCAATGTGAAAATCCTAATAAAAACTCTTTCTATTATTTCACTCTGCCATGGCCATCGGCTTATGGACTTGATTCTCATGATCATCATAGGGCTACTCCTCATCTACCAAGGTAGATAATCTCCTATTGGTGCAATCCAATTCCTATAATGAACATGTTATAGCCAACATATACTTCAGGATTTCAAATGGCTCGGAGATCAAATTATGGTGTAGTCAAACTACAATACCCTCAAGGTGAATTGCTGATGCACCTCAGGTCAAAGAACCAGACACACTACTATAGCTTTGAGCCAGTCATCGACGAGAAGATAGACTTGCTCATGATTGCTCAAGGTGGTCACGCTCAGTGCCCTCATTCTCTAACGAGTATCTGTATTCTCACTTCGGTGTCTCTACACCATAGACTCAAGACTCATCTATCCAAAAGAAGCAATCGTACACCAACCTTCTGGATCAATCACCATCCTCATGATGATCCAACGGTCGGGAGTATTCTATGAGTTAATAATGAAAAATTCATGTCTTAAATTTTCAACTCTTGAAAATATGAACTATCATTACCATCAACTCAATGGATATATCACAGACATTTTCAAATACACACTATGATAGAAGATAATTCATTTTATTATATATAGTTAAAATTATAATTTTATCCTTAGAAGTGTATTATAAGTGTCAACCAATCTAGCTTTTAGGGCACACATATCTAAAATTCAAATGCATTATCCTTTCTTATACCATTTCAAATGTGATTAAATCATGATTCTAATTCATATGATGAATTACTCAATCAAAATACCCATTCCAATTGAAGTCTCAATCTCTAATTCAATTCCTCAAAACATTAAATTAGAAAACAATCATCCAAAGTTCAATTCACTCAACCTAATTCAAGGATCACCTTTATGATTTTATTCATTATAACATACTATACACTTACATTAATACAACCCCATATGATACCCAAATATGAAATACATACCTTGCTTTAGTACTTGATTTACTCTTATGCTTGCTTAACTCTAAGGTAAATCTTCGACCTTTCCAAATTTTTAATTTCACTTTATCTTGTTTGCTTTAATTTTAGTTCAGTTAAACTTCAATATAACTTCAACAAAGTTTAGCCTTTCTATCATATTTTGTTCTTTATAATCTTTCTTATTCTTACTTTTCTCCTATCTTGCTTACTTTAGTCTAAGTTAGTCAAACCTTAATATAACCCAAAGATTTTTAGCAACTTTTATGGTATTTGTATCCTCCTGATCTATTTTAGATTTAGCCATACAAGATTTTCAATTTAATTGCTAACAACCAAGAAATCTTTGTAAAGAAAGAAGACAGCAGAAATTTTTCTTCTAGTCCACTTTCAAATTTATCATCTATATTACTAAAATCTTCCATTTAAAAGAAATCATCTAAAGTTTATTTTAAATCAAGTTTAGAGATTAAAAGCCTTAACTCAAGCTGCTAAAATCCTGTAGAATTTCTAAAACCCACTTCTTTCTTTCCCACGTTTAGCATCCTTTCTTTCTTTAATTTTTTTTATCACCAAATCCCCTTTGTTTCAGTTGAATCCCTCAAATCTTTTGACAAAAAACACACCTTCTCTAGCCCTCTCCCTCTCTCTTCTAGCTATTCTAACCAAGGAAATCAAAACGAAAGAAAAAGAGGACTCATGGTTAGTGGAGGGAAAAAAACAATAAAATAAAACCATCATGCTAAGTGTCACTCCTCTAGAAAGCCAATACACTTCTTCTTTTCTAACTCTCCCTCTTCTTGCCAAGTGGCATAATCTAAGCAAGCTAGCTATTAAGTTACTTTCCAAGAATCCATTTAAAACAAAACTTTTAAAGCTATGGGCCTAGCATCGCCTCACTATTTCCCGCTGGTTGAGTCGACTCGATACTAAATCGAGTATGCTCGAACTCCTGATTTCTAGAAGTTTGCTTTTAATTATAAATGCTTGTTATCCACTTGTTACACACACCAATATTTTTCTAAATATCTTTTAAAATATCACTCATTTCATGCTCGATAACTACCAAAATTTAACTTTAATGCCACTATTATCGATCTAATTAATCAATCATTTTAGGAGAATTTGAAGATTCAACACTCACACTCATCTAGTACCTCTCTTTGCCCCCCAAATTTAAGGTTCATTAATCACCAAGATTTGACTTCAGTAACTCAATTATCGATCAAACTTCTAATTCAATTTTTTTTCTAATTTAACCATCAACTTTATGCTTTATTGCTATTATCAAATTTATACTTAAATGCTAAAATATGCTATAAATAAAATGCTATGCCATACCCTTGAAAAATACTAAATGCAAATGCTAGTTTCTTAAATTACTGCTTGTTGGATCTGAATGTTACAATCCCATTACTAGACATCTACAATCCTGTATAGGATCAAGTCAAATATTAGAAAAAATATAAATAATTATGGAAGGATATAATTAATGGATAGTCATATCCGATGATTTGTATCGATCTGGTCATCCTTACTCATCAATTAAGATTGGGCTAGAGGAAAGATGGTTCAATGAAAATCAAGGATAATCAAATCAGTAGTGTCTAATAAGAATCAAGATGGAGGTCTAGATGCCATTTGATAATCAAAGGTCAATTCGATCAAGTAACATTATCAAATCAGATTTAGCTAAAATATAAGGACTCCATAGGGATCAACAAAAACTAGATCTTATGATGCTCAACAAGATTGGATAGTGCAGATTTTCTATTTGACCAATAAGATGGTTCAGAGTCTGATTATCTAGATCAAATTAGATTCGAAGTGACAGGGTTGAAGATCCTTCATTAAGCTTATAAATCAAGTGAAGAGAGAATATCAAAGGAGAGAGATAAGTAGGTACAACAGAACTAATCAGACGATACTGTCCGACATCTTAATTGGTCCAAGCAAAATAATTTCATCAAATTATGATTGAACTAGTGTACATATAGTTTCATGAAAATTATGAAAAAATGAATTTAGTAGAATCTAGTCAGGTTAGGATGGGTGCCAGCATGCTGCCTGACGATTATGGATCATGACCTCTTCACTAGGATCATTCAAATGCATCATCAATCTTCTCAAAAATCTAAAAAAATCCTAGGATAGAGAAAGTCTTTTTCTTTTCTTTCTTTCCTTTTCCTTTCTTTTTCTTGTTTTCTTTTCTTTTGTTTTCTTTTTCTTTCTCCCTTCTTCTTCCGTCATTTAGGTGAACATGAGATTTACTTCCCCTTCTATTCTTGAAATAGAGGAGGGCTTATAGCCTAATGGTGGCAGCTAGGTTAGAGGATCAATAGCTAGCGATCATGAGGAGTAGCCTGTGATGACAAAGGACTGTTAGTGAGAAAATCAAATGAAGGAAAAAGAGAGAAAAAAAAAAAAGGGCTCCACCCTTGAACCCATGAATCCCTTCATCTCTTGCAATTAGGCTTCCATAATAGACACGAGCCAGCATAGGTGGTCGGTCAGGGAGTCTAGCGACACATACCAATGACAAGAAAGGTCAGAAAAAGGGGACACAAGGCTGAAAATTAGATAAAAATAGGGGTCATCTTTTAATAGATTTTTTGATGATTATCTAGCAAGATCAATAGCCCTCTTGTGGGGAAAGAGAAAGGAAGAAGGTTCAGAGGTGGTTACCTCAACTTTGACAAGAGATTTGTTATGATTCCGACATTCATAGCGAACTTGATTGATGGTCTTCAAAGAGGAAAAGAGGGAGGAAAATAGTGGTGATTGCAGCAAATTTCGGTGAGGAGAACAAGGCGATTTCAGTGGTGAGTGATCATGGAGGGGAAGGGTATCTCCTCCTATAAAGAGAAGCCCTAGAATTTAGCTCCAAGACCAACTTCCATCGGGAAAAAGACTCCTATCACTTCCATTGGAAAAGAAGACTCCTCACATGAGTCTTCTTCCTCCCACTTTTCTTCTCTCTTTTTTTAGATGCTTTAAACTTCATGCATGGACTTTGTTGGGCTGCTTTTTTTTAGTGGTTGGGTTGGTGTATCATAGAATCTTTCTTGATCAAGGAGAAAGGTTTTCTATTAAGATAACTTTTAAATGACAAAAAAAGGATTAGCAAAAGTACTTCGATAGATAAGATCATGAAAAAAATGGAAAAGAAGAGAGATGAAGAGAGAATGTAAGAGAAAGAGATAAATATCTAATATTTTCACATGGATTATATATTTAAATTTTAGTCATATATCTTTTTCAAAAATTCATGAAGAGAGGAACTAAGTGTAGTTTAGTTAGGCAAAATGATAGATAAATTCAAGTATAGAACATTCTTATCTTATTTAGTAATATAATATAAATTATGTCATGCCTCCAATCCGAAATTGTAAGCCAAAGTCGCGATAACTGGAACTCTCTCCACAAGCATATAAGATATCCCATCATGATATCATAAAGCAATATATTAGAAAAAATTTAATTAACTAAAATACAAAATTCAATAATTAATGAATTTATCTAATAAATAAAGTTCAAGAGTCATCAAAACTCAAATAGTAAACCTATAAAGATAATATAATATAAATCTAAATTATATCGATATTATCGAATTATGCTACTAGTCTTACTCCCACAAAAATATTTGTGTCCATAATTAATTCTCTAAATTTGTAAGAAAAAATAGATATTGAGCTGGACAACTCAATAAGTAATTAACACTTCAACTAGAAAAATCATATAAGATATATAATAATTATATAAAAATAAGCATAAGAATCACATTAATTTAAAAACTAAAACTAGAGATATCATAAAGACATCATACATGCCAAATTTGATTTTTCTCAAAATCAAAGTTTTTTCTTAAATCAATTCCTTTCAAACATTAAGTTCATCTTAATAGTCATGAATTATGACTATATTTATACCATGTGGCCAGGTCATTTAATGAGCTTTGAATAGTTAATGTACCAGCATAGAACCTGAAGAAACCAGATCTAGTATTTCAGGACTAGATCTTGAATTTTTTTCAAGATCAGACAGTGAAAGATTGGAATAAATCAAAATTTATTTATAAAATTAAAGAAGACTCTAGATCTAAGATTCTATTACATGATTATGGTTTGAGATTAAATCAGAAATTAAAAACATAAGAAAGAAGAAAAGGTGTTGATCGCATCGACATAGATCTACACTAGATCTATTGTAGGTATGTAACAGAGGATCAGATCTACATTACCTATGCAAGTTAGACATTTTAACTTACTGATCCAGGCTTGAGGATGAAGCTCTGAGCTACACACGTATCTGGCCTTTAAGAAATATCCACACGTGTTCACGAATATCGATCAAAAGTTTGATCTTCAAAAATTAGCACAGTATGCTAGTACTATGCTGATTTTTCTTCGACAATCAATCTAGTACTTCCTTCTTCAAGATTTGGACTCTCCAAAGATCAGAAGGAAGAGAAGAAACTTTAGATTTGAGACACTCTCAAAAATAAATCTCAAAGATGAAGAAAAAGGGATGAATAGAAGAAATCCTAGAAGAAAATCCTCTTCTTCTTCTTTCTTTTCTCACCTAGACACCTAGATTGGTGTCTATGAAAACACAATGCCTAAGAAGCTTTTCCCTCTAATTTTCACATGCCCAAAACCTCTCTCAATGGTTTAGAATTTGTGAAAAAATCAGCCCAAAATTTATTTTAAATGATAAGATATGGAGGAGTCTTGTCTAGGTCAAATACCTAGACAAGGCAGGTCCAATTAAGGCAATAAGTTGGGGCGCCCAACACATGGGCGCCCCCTCCTTTCTTTTTGGCATGAACCAGCAATAAAGGACGCACAAAAGATGCCTTTCTCACTGAAGATAATAGGGAGAGGGGGCGGTAAGATAAGGGAGGAGTTTTAGTTTCTCAAAACTCTATCCCATACAATTTGAAACCAAAACAAAATGCCTTCTTTGATTTGGTCCAAAATAAATAGCCAAATAAGAAAGAGAGAGGGAGAGAGGGCATGCAAGAACATTAGGGAGAGGGGGATTCAATGCACAAAATTAAGGAGAAGAGGGTGTGGGGGCGTTGGGGATAAGGTGGTGCAAGAAGGGAAGTCCTAGTCACACTAGGACTTCCAAATTGACTTGGTCAAACAAAGTCTTTTAATCAAATTAAATCAGAAACAAATCAACTCAATTAAATTAGATCCTAATGCAATTAAGAACTTAATTAAATTAGATTAAACTAGATTTAATTCTTTTTTAATATTCTAATCAAATTAGAAACTAGGTTGATCCAAGTCCTAATTGAACTAGGACTCGTTCTACCTTGCAATTGGCTTATCCAATAAATAATTGGACTTGATCTAATCAAGTCTAAACTAAATCTAATTAAATCATATTTAATTAAACTTAATCTTAGCCCTCTGGTTTAATCAAATTAAGCTAATTAGTAATCTAATTGCTAATCGATCCTTATATAATACTTGCACTAGATTAAATATCAATCGTATTGATTGTTTAACCCTAGAACGATTCTTAATCGTTGATCAACCATCCGATTAGATCATGAATTCTAATGTATGTGACCTTATAGGTCCAAACCTAAGCCGATAGCATAGGAATAAATTTCTATATCAATCGAACTAACCATCTAGCAATGGTATTCGACGATAGGATAGGTTGAATGTATAGAACAACATCCTTAGAACCCATGTAGATATAGTTTCCATATAATTCATCCCCTTGACTAAAATGCTTATAGGACACCTTAGAGTTTAATTGTCAATCCTGATCAGGCTATTCACATTATATTTCAAAATATCAAATCCATCTCATGGATTATCCTAGCCAAGATTTTGATATATTAAAATACATTGATACATTCTTCTCCATCTTGATCACACATCGACTTCGTAAGTACTTGATTGTACTAAAAAATCTTTCATTACTGAATTAAAAATTTAGTTAGTCCGGTACCAAAGCACAGTGAGTTACTTGCAAGCCACTGAGGTGATCTCAGGTCTAAGAGATACTTATACCTATATCCCATCAGAGATATTCTCGATAGTAGAATGCTCTGGAGTTAGTCATGTTCAATGATGATGTACCCTTACATCTTACCTATATGCCATACCAGTATCTCCATACTTCTTGGTTAAGAGGATAACCAACCTATATAGCACACAGCGATCTATGCTCGATAGATGTTGTCGTCCTTATTAACAGTCTATTATTTGGTCCTAAACTATTTTAAGGACTAATCGATAAATTCTCTCTTTATCAAATCTAAATAGTCCTAAGGACTTCATCACAACAATAGAGTTCGTTAGAAGATTTAAACTTTATAATGAAAAAAGTTAAAATATTATTTTATTTATTAATAAATTAATTATAATTATAATATAGCTCAACCATCAATAGGCTGATGATTGACTTTGGAACATATTTTCTAACAACTCTCACTTATCCTAAAGCCATTTGGCACAATATCTAATACCCATCTTCGACTAGTAGTTGTTGAACTCCTTTATCACCAGGGCTTTAGTGAAGGGGTCCACCAGGTTCTCCTTTCCGTCGATCTTCTGAAGGTCGACGTTACTTCAATCCACGATCTTTCAGACTAGATGAAAGTGGCATAGTATGTGCTTCGTCCTCTTATGTGCCTTGTATTCTTTTACCTGAGCAATGGCACCAGTGTTGTTGCAGTAGAGCAGGACTAGGCCATCAAAGAAGGGTGCTACTCTGAGCTCTATGATAAATTTTCTTAGCCACACAGCTTCCTTCATAGCATCTAATGCTACGATGTCTCTGCTTTGCAAACAGTCTACCACAGTATGCTGCTTGAAACTCTTAAAGCAGATGGCTCCACCATTCAGAGTAAAGATATATCCCCATAAGCTTCTGTTGTCATCATGGATAGATTGAAAGCCAGAGTCTATAAACCTCATACTTTTCATATCTGACTCGTCATAAACCAACCATTGATCCTTAGTATTTTTTAAATACTTAAGGATGGCTTTAACCACTTTTTAGTAGTTTTCTCTAGGATCAGATTGGTATCTACTTACTACTCTTAGTGAGTATGCCACATTTGATCTCATACATGTCATGACGTACATGATAGATCCCACTCTTGAAGCATATGGGACTCTACTTATATGCTCTCTTTCTTTAGGAGTTGTCAAACAATCCTTCTTAGTAAGACAAATTCCATGGCCTATCGGTATATAGCCCTTTTTGGAATTCTCCATGCTGAACCTCTTCAGCATAGTATCTATGTACGTGGACTCGGATAATCCAAGCATCCTTTTAGATCTATCTCTATAAATCTTTATTCCTAGGATGTTGGATACTTCACCCAAGTCCTTCATGGAGAACTGAGATGATAACCAAATTTTTATTTTCTGTAGTGCGGGGATGTTATTCCTAATTAAGAGAATGTCATCTACGTACAAGACAAGGAATAACACTGCTGGACCATTCGTCTACTTGTAAATATAGGACTCTTCTCCATTCTTAACGAAGCCATACATTTTGATCATCTTATCAAAATGCATATTACAACTCTGAGAAGCTTGCTTTAATCCATGAATTTATCTCTGAAGCTTGCACACCTTGGAGTCATCTATGGATGTGAATCCCTAAAGTTGTATCATATACACCTCTTCGATCAGCTTTTCATTCAGAAAAGCTATCTGCACATCCATCTGTCAGATCTCATAATCCAGATAGATAGCTATTGTAAGCATTATCCAAATGGATTTAAGCATTGCTACAAGAGAGAACGTCTCATCATAGTCAATACCATAATGTTGACGATATCTCTTGGCAACCAGATGAGCTTTATAGGTCTCTATCTTTCTATCTATGCCCCTCTTCCTTTTAAAGACCCACTTATACCTAATGGATTTAATCTCTTTAGGTGGATCAACTAATGTCCACACATTGTTGACCTTCATGGACTCTATTTCGAACTTCATTGCCTTGAGACATTTCACAGAATCAGATCTCTGCATTGCATCCATATAGGTGATCGAATCCTTATCATTCTCATCGAGTTCGATGGGATCATCGTTCCGAACCAAGAAACCATAGTATTTGTCCGACTGATGTGGTACTCTATCGGATCGCTTTAATAGTATAGGTATATTGGGCTTCAGATCTGATCTAATTAAATTTGACTCAGGTTCAGCTACAGGTGTCGATCTTTCTACCTATTAAACTTTATTAAGTTTAACCTTAGAAGTAACGATTTTTTCACCAAGAAACTCCTTTTTTAAAAAAATTATCTTAAGACTGATGTGAAGGGAAATCCTGATCTCCCGGTCCAGGTTCGTCCAGATCTGATCAGATCAAGAGATATATTTCAAAATTTTTTCTCTTGATCTCAATTAGATCTTGATATATTTCAGATCTGATTCTTATTATTTTAATAAATAAAATAAAATAAGATAAATTAAATCAAATTTAATTTACCTGATTTGGGTAATCCTATTACCTTGTAGATGATCCTGATTGCAGCGGAAGGTTCTGGATCTAGCCACGCAAGCGCCTGGACTCTACCGATATCCACTCGGGTTGGATCTAGAGATCCTCTTCTTCTCTATCACGCCTCCAAAAATCAGATCTGGAGGATCTTCAAAACTCCTTTTGAAGATAGTAGCGTCCTTTGCAGCAGTGCACCTTCTTCTTTTTGATGCCTTTCTTATCTTGGAACGCACCAACCTAAGTCCCAAACTCTTTTGGACATGGAGAGGAGAAGGAGGAAAAGTTTAGGCATGGAGGAAGAGGGGAGAGGCAGCCTTGGGGCGTGGGAAATCTCTATTCTAATTGCATTCGAATCTGAGTTGGGCGCAGGGTCTTATTTATAGACTAAGCGTGATCCAACTCCTCTTCCTCCCAACCAATCACAACCCTTTGTGAAATCAGATCTAAATCTGATTGTGGAATAGAGACCCCTGGATTCTCCTTAGAGTGGCACCTAAGACAGTCAAACTGGTTTCTTAGTAGAACTCTAGAATCCAAAAGGGAGGTGGAGTCCTTGTCACAAGGACTCCAGGTGCCTCAACTTGCGCACGCCTAGGGTGGCGTGCACCCTCCTCCTTGCCAGTTCTGGCAGGGGACAGCCCCACCAGTCTCCAATAGGTGCATGACACTGGACAAAGTCAAAGTGTCATGGTCAACATTTGACCAGTCAAGTCAACTTTTGACCAAAGTCAAAGGACCAGAAATGTAGGTGACCAAAATGGCAGATATTCTTATAAAATAAGACAACCTTCTCTAACTTGGACACCTCCAGTTAGACATATGAAGGCTCTGATTGAGCACAAACTCCTTTGGCTCAGTCAGGACAACTTATTTATGATAGTAAAAGAAGAACGTTAGGTTCAATCGAGTGCTAGCACGATTTCTTGAACCTAATTGAATCTCATTCAGATCAATTGAACTGATCAGTTCAATTGATGATCACCAGATTCAAACCCTTGTTTGTGTGACCCAGTTAGGTTCAGTTCTGTAGGTAATGGGATATGTCATGATCTCTATCATGAATCATCGAAACTTTTCGATGGATCAAAACTCTTTGATTCGAACAGCTAGAATGATCGATCATCTAAATCATTCTAATTGCTCCCAAAATCCACAGTGACACCAGCAGTATATGGTGGCAACCCATCAAGAGCTGAATGCGAACCTCTTGGTGCAGCTACCTTGTGATTAAGTTCTTCTATCTTGAGCCCCGATCAATTTAGGGTTAAGGTAAACTCGTCAAACCCTAGTCTCTGTCATATGATATAATCATTCGATTCGAGTCCAATGTAAAATCTAAATAGAACTCTTTTCTATTATTTCACTCTCCATGGCCATGGGCTTCAGGACTTGATTCTCATGATTCATCATAGGGCTGCTCCTCTACCACCGAGGTAGATAGATCCATCTTGATGCAATCAGTTCCTACAATGAACATGCTATAGCCAACATACACCTCAGGGTTCCATAATGGCTAGGAGATCGAGTAATGGTGTAGTCAAACTATAACACCCTCAAGGTGAATACTGCCGATGCATCTCAGGTCAAAGAACCAGACACACTACTGCAGCATCGAGTCAGTCATTGACGAGAAGGTAGACTTCCTAATGACTACTCGGTGGGTCACGCTCAGTGCCCTCGTTCTCTAATGAGTACCTGTACTTTCGCTCCGGTGTCTCCACACCGTAGACTCAAGACTCATCTACTAAAAAGAAGCGATCGTACACCAACCTTCCGGATCAATCACCATCCTTGTGATGATCCTAAGGTTGGGAGCTGTTTATGAGTTAATAATGATTATTCATGTCTTAAATTTTCAACTCTTGAAAATATGAATTATCATTACCATTAACTCAAAGGATGTATCACAGACACTGAATACACAGGTGTGATAGAAAATAACCCATTTTATTAATTATAGTCAAAATTATAATTTTGCCTCTAGAAGTGTATTACAAGTGTCAGCCAATTCTGGCTTCTAGGGCACATATATCTAACATGATGAACATCTTTTATTCATCAGCATGGTTGAAATAGTAACCCTTACTTTCTTTGGGATACCCTATAAACATACACTTATCAGATTGGGGTCCAAGCTATATCTGTATGCAAATGTTTGAAAGACCGGAAACCTAAACCATAGTGAGAGAGTGTAGTCCTAGCCAGATCCATATCTCATATGAGTTTTTTGTGATAGATTTATTGGTAAATTGATTCAAATATAAATGAGTCTAAGAGCATAATCTAAAAATGAATAGCAGACTAGCAAAATTCCATCATGATCGAACCAATCAAAAAAGTTTGATTTTTTTTTTTGATACACCATTATCTAGATATTTCTTGAGATCCATTATGATAGAATTTTAATTTTCTCTAATATGTCAAGAACTCACTGGATAGCTATGAAGGAAAATCCTGATTTTCTAGGTTCGTTCAGATCTGATCGGATTAAGAGATATATTTTAAAAACTTTTCTTTTTGATCCAAATCAGATCTAGAATATTTTAGATCTAATTTTTATTATTCTAAGAATTAAAATAAAATATAGATAAATTAAATTAGATTTAATTTACCTTGATATAGGGTAATCCTATTACCTATTGATGATCCTGTAAGCAGCGAAAGGTTCTGGATCTAGCCACGTAAGTGCCTGGCCTCTACCGGTATCCACTTGGACTGGATCTAGAAATCCTCTACTTCTCTATCACATCTCCAAAAATTAGATCTGAATCTGATTTGGAGGATCTTCAAAATAGCTTTTGAAGATCAGTAGTTGTCCTTTGCAGCAGCACAGCCTTCTAGCTTCTTCCCTTTCTCTCTCCTAGATTGCACCAACTGAGATCCCAAACTTCTTTGGGCATGGAGAGGAGAGGGAGAAGATGAACTTGGTGTGGAGGAGGAAGAGAGAGGCAGCCTTGGGGTGTAGAGAATTGTTCTCATCTTTGAGTTGGGCGCAGGATCTTATTTATAGACTATGCGTGATCCAACTCCTCTTCATCCCAACCAATCACAATCCTTTGTGAAATCAGATCTAAATCTGATTGATGGGAATAGAGTCCCTTGGATTCATCCTTAGATGGCACCTAAGATCAGTCAAAGTTGGTTCTTAGGAGGAGTCTAATCAGAATCCAATAAGGAGATGGAGTCCCTATCCAATAGGGACTCCTGGGCGCTTCAAGCTTGGGTGCACGCCGCCCTCCTTCTTGCCAATTTCTGGCAGGAAGATAAGCCCCTACCAGCTCTCCAATAGGTGCATGACATGTGGACAGAAGTCAAAGTGTCAATGATCAACATTTAACTAGTCAAAGGTCAACTTTTGACAAAGTCAAAGGGAGAAATGGCAGATGACAAAAATGGTAGGTATTATCTTACAAAATAAGAAACTTTTCTGACCTGGACAGGCTTCCAGTCAGACCAAGTGAAGGCCTCTGATCGAGCATAAACTCCTTTGGCTCATCAGGACAACTATTTATAATAGTAAAAGAAGAACGTTAGGTTCAATCGAGTGCTAGCATAATTTCCTTGAACCTAATTGAATCTCATTCAGATCAATTGAATATTAGATAGTTCAATTATGATCACAGATTCAAACCCTTGTTTGTGTGAAGTTAGGTTCATTCTATATGATAATGGGATATGTCATATCTTATCATCGACATATCAAACTTCTTTCGTGATCAGAACTCTTCTGATTCGAACAGCTAGAATGATCATCATCTAATCATTTCTAATTGCTCCCAAAATCCAAGTGACACCTAGAGTATATGGTGCAACATCAGAGCTGAATGCAACTCTTGGTGTAGCTACCTGTGTGATTAAGTTCTTCATCTTGAGCCCCGATCAGATTAGGGTTAAGGTGAAACTCATCAAACCCTAGTTTGTTTTATATATGTAATCATTCAGTTCAAGTCGATGTGAAAACCTAAAATAAACTCTTTCTATTATTTCACTCTCCATGGCCATGGGCTTCTGGACTTGATCTTATGATCATCATAGGGCTGCTCCTCTTACCATCGAGGTAGATAGATTCCATCTTGATGCAATCCAGTTCCTAAATGAACTGCTTATGCCAACATACACCTCAGGTTTCAATGGCTAGGAGATCAGTTATGTGTAGTCAAACTATAACACCTCAAGGTAACTGTCGATGCACCTCAGGTCAAAGAACCAGACACACCACTCAGCATTGAGTCATCATTGAGAGAAGGTAGACTTCTAATGACTACTGGTGGTCACCTCAGTGCCTCATTCTCTAACGAGTACTGTACTCTCCTCTGGTGTCTCCACACATAGACTCAAGACTCATCTACTAAAGAGAAGTATGTACACCAACCTTTTGATCAATCACCATCCTCTGATGATCCTATGGTCGGGAGCATTTTATGAGTTAATAATGATTATTCATGTCTTAAATTTTTAACTCTTGAAAATATGAATTATCATTACCATTAACTCAAAGGATGTATTAAGAACTAAATACACATATGTGATAGAAAATAACCATTTTATTGATTATAGTCAAAATTATAATTTTGCACCCTAGAAGTGTATTACAAGTTCGGCCAATTTTGGCTTCTAGGGCACATATATCTAACAATCTCCCCACTTGTTCTAAACCAATTGGCTACAAGTCTAAGTCTCATCTTCTCAAGGTGGGCTTTGATTTTTAATTGTTCCAACGGCTTTGTAAGTGGGTCTGCTGCATTGTCTGTGGAATTGACGCTCTTGACCTTGACGTAACCCTTCTCGAGGTAACCGTGGATGAGGTGGTATCGCTGCTCAATGTGCTTGGATTTTTGATGAGACCTTGGCTCCTTAGCAAGGGCTATGGCGCCATTATTATCGCAGTACAGAGGAATGGCATCTGATGGCATTTACTCGAATTTCTGTCAGGCAAACATCTTTATACCAGAATGCTTCCTTCGTAGCCTCTGATGCAGCGATATATTCTGCTTCCATGGTGGAATCTGCTATCATGGTTTGCTTGAAACTCTTTCGGCTGACAGTACCACTATTGCACACAAACAGACTCCCAGATGTCGACTTTCGATCATCTACATCGAACATGAAATCTGAGTCTGTGTATCCTTGGACTTGGAGTTCTCCATTACCAAAGACCAACATCATATCCTTAGTTCTTCTTAAGTACTTAAGGATACATTTCACAGAAGTCCAATGTTCTTCACCTAGATTTGATTGATATCTACTTATGACACTCACAGCATGGGCTATATTAGGTCATGTACATAGCATGGCATACATGAGGCTCCCTATAATAGAAGCATAAGAGATCTTGCTTATGCATTCTATAGGTGTGCTAGGGCATATCTTCTTGGAAAGATGAATACCATGTCTGAAGGATATTAATCCCCTCTTAGAGTTTTCCATACTAAACCTCTTTAGTACTTCCTATATGTACATCTTCTGTGAAAGTCCTAGCATCCTATTTGGTCTATCCCTATAGACCTTAATTCCTAGAATAAAGGATGCTTCACCTACGTCTTTCATGGAGAATTCCTTGGACAACCATATTTTGATTGTCGTCAACATGGGAATATCATTTCCAATAAGGAGGATGTCATTCACGTACAATACGAGGAAGACAATAGCGCTCCCACTGATCTTTTTGAAGGCACACAGTTCCTCTTCATTTTTGATGAAACCAAACATTTTGATCACATCATTGAAATGAGTGTTCCAGCTCTGAGATGCTTGCCTTAAGTCCATATATGGACCTTTGCAGCTTGCAAACCTTGTGATCAGTATCACTGGATGTGAAACCTAGCGATTGTTCCATATAGATATCTTCCTCAAGATATCTATTTAAGAACGCCGTTTTCACGTCCATTTGCCATATTTCATAATCGAAATAGGCTGCAATGGTAAGCAATGTACAGATGGATTTTAGCATAGCCACTGGGGGAAAAGATATCCTGATAGTCAATGCCTTCGATTGGACTCATAAACCTTTTGCCCACTAGTCTTAGCCTTGAATGTCTCCACATTCCCATCTGCACCAATCTTTCTCTTGAAGAATCATTTACACCCAATAGGTACTATACCTTCTAGTGGATCTACCAAGGTTCTGACTTGGTTTGAGTGCATCGAGTCAATTTCTGACTGCATTGCCTCTAGCCATTTCTCGGAGTCGATATTTTGATATCACCTCGTTATAGTCGTTTTGGGATCATCACCATGAGCACCATTACCTACGAGGAACATTTCCTCTACTTCCTCTGAAATAATATCTAAGTATCTTTCAGGGGGATGAAAAACTCTTTCCGATCTACGAGGTGGAGGAGGTAGTATTCTTATTGGCTCAATCTGATTTAATTTCAATTGGGTCCTTAGCTCGTTGTACTTGTGAGACTTTCTCATAAGCTTAATCTGCTTTTCAATGCCGCTATCTTGAATAAACTATTTTACAGGAAAGATGGCATGTCGACTCATAATCACATTGTGGTCGTCTAGAATGTAGAAATTAGTATCCTAATGACTCTTTAGGATATCCTATGAATCAAGCTCTGAAGGACCTAAACTCTAACTTGTTTTGCTTGTTGTCTTTTGACATGACCAGACAACCCCAATTCTGAGATGACTCAGACTTAGTTTCTTATCGTGCCATATCTCATATGGTATGGTAGAAATGGTTTTAGAGGAAATCCTATTCAGTAGATAAATTGAAGTTAACAATGAGTATCCCCAAAGAAAATTAGGGAGGTTTGTGAAGCTCATCATGGATCGGACCATATCCAATAGAGTTCAATTTCTCTATTCTAAAACCCCACTTGAGATTGAGGTGTTCCTGAGTGGAGTCCATTGAGAGAACTATGCCATTTTTCTTTGAGATAGTCTAAGAATTCTCAGCTAAGGGTTATTCACCTCCTCGATCTGATTGAAGAATCTTAATGGGTTTTCTAGTTTGTTTTTCTACTTCATGTCTAAATTCTTTGAATTTTTCAAAAGCTTCAAACTTGTGTCTCATAAGATACATATACCCATACCTAGATAGATCATCGGTAAAGATAATAAAGAAGACAAAATTGTCTCTAACCAGCACATCAAATGGGGCCGCACTACATCCAGTAGTACTCTAGGTGCAGGAGTATCTTGTGGCCCTTTCCCCCATGTCCTACAAAAGGAAGTTTAGTCATTTTGCCTTGAAGACAAGATTCACAAGTTGGATATGACTCGGAAGTCAACGGACTCAATAGCCCATTTTTCTCCAATTTGTTGATCCTATCTTCTGCTATATGACATAATCTCAGGTGCCATAGATACTTGTCGTTTGGACTATCCCTAGGTCATTTGGCATTCACATTTTGCTCGATAGTTAGAACAGATACATCAATATGTAGTTGATAAAGATCGTTAATAAGGAAACCATTTGCAATTTTATTTCTTTCATAAAGAATGTTACAATGGTCCTTAAAGAAGGTAATCACATAGCCTTCTAGTGCTAAGCATGAAATAGAAATCAAATTCCTGCTAGCTGCAGGCACATAATAACAGTCTTTCAAAACTAAGTCTAAATCAGATGGTAACCGAAGAGGGTATGTTCCCACCACCACTGCAGCAACTCTTACTCTATTTTCGACGTGTAGGATCAAGTCTCCATCCCTCAGCCTCCTGCTATCCTCAAGATCCTGCATGGGAGTGCACAGATGAGCACTAAAACCAGAGTCAAGCATCCAACTGGATGCAGAAGAAACCATAAGGTTAGACTCAATAACGAGCATACCTCCAGAAGGACCTTCCTTCTTGTTCTTCAGGGTGGTCAGGTAAGTAGGACAGTTTCGCTTCTAGTGGCCATCGCTGTTGTAATGGAAATACTTTTCTTTGACAACGGCCTTCTTCTTCGGCTCTACCTTCTTCTTATTTCCTCCTTCCACCTTCTGCTTTTTCGCAGATTTCTTTTTCTTTCTAGAAGACTTTCTTTTGGAAGAAGTCCATTCAATAGCAAGAACTGAGCCTTTAGAACCTTTTATAGAAAGCTCAGTAGTGACCAGCATGTTCATTAATTCGACCAAAGAATTTTGAAGCTTATGCATGTGGTAATTCATGATGAATTGCCCATATGCATCAGTCAAGGATTGCAGAATAACAACGTTCTGTAGATCCAAGTCTAACTTCACACCAAGCTTCTTAAGCTCTTTCAAGTCCTTGATCATCATCAGACAGTGATCTTAGACTGACTGTCCATTACGCATCTTAGCCTTAAAAAGTTGTTTCGTGACTTGATACTTGGCTGTGCAACTGTGTTCACTAAACATCTCTTGCAAGTAAGCCAACATTTGGCTAGCAGTCTTGATATCTTCATGTTGGCACTGGAGTTCATCAGATATCGAGCCCAACGTGTAATATCTGACCTTATTATCTTCGTCTATCCATTTTTTCAGAGACGTTCTTTGTTCAGCGGATGGATGGGCTGGTAAGGTGGGAGGATCCTGATCCAATACATGGGTTAACTTCTCGAAACCCAAAATGATTTTGTAGTTCCTAAGCCAATCTTTATAATTGGGTCCAATCAGTCTATGTGTGTCCAGGATATGTGCTAATGGGTTAACGCAGACATTTTCCTATAGAGAGTCAAAGATTCTAGTTAGATACTGTAATTATGACTTGATCAATTTATTTAAAAATTTTATTTTTAAATAAATTAGCTCCCACTATTTTCTCAGATCCCTATACTCCGTCTGTAGAGATGCGAAAATCTTCACGATTAATGATTTCTAGTGGGTGGTGCAGTCTCACCAACTGACTCATCACCTCACCTAATAGTTATTGGTGATGGGTTAGCCAATGAGTGAACAACTCTTGTTCAATGATTCTCTAATCATGGTGCACCCAAACTTGGTCTCTAATTCATGAATCTCATCGTATCCAGAATATTGATCCACTCCTTAGTTAAGTCAGACCCACCATTTGCATAGATTGGATTCCTAATTGAGTCTCTCATCATATCTAGAATATTGAGCCCAACTCATCCTCTAGCCCATAGCATCCAATGCCTAATAGACATGGTTGCGTCTTTCCAGTGCAACTGAGCCACTATATCCAGTCGAGAACAATCAACCCCGGGAAGGGCCCGCACATCTACAATGGTGGAAGACCTCAGACTTAATCTTTTCTTAGGAAGAATTGATTCAGGTCTCATTAAACTAGACTTATCATAGTCATAATAATTATGACTAACCTAGTGAAATGGGTTAGCTCGGATTATTGACCACCTCAAATCAGAACTGAGTCAACAGATATGGCCATGTAAGTGAGACCAGTCGAAGGGATATGCCATTATCTCGTACAAGAACACATTTAGATCGAGTAGCTCTTAATTAAAAATTAGTCGGTCGTATCTACCAAATTTACCTTAGACACCAAATTGTTGAGCCAGAACCAATAGGGTTAGCCTACAATCTAGACTCTAACTTCTGAGCCTAATTAGGTCTTGCTTGATCGTGACTCGATCTTAACCCAGACTTAATCCTATTAGGTTGATCAATTTAAGCATTATTGATCCCATCTAACCAACTCTTGATTCGATTTGATCAATCGCTTAGACCTAATTGACCTACCCAAGCCCGAACCGAGTATTATGAATTTATCTTAGATCTAAAATTCTCAATTTTAGATCTAATTAATATTTCATAATCTTAATTCTTAATTAAGTAGGGTTCATAAACAAAATATGCACAATAAATCCTAGGATTTCAGGATCTAGGGTTTTGCAAAAGGTAAGTTTTGGATTTCTGATTAAGGACGAATGCGCAGCACCCCTACACGTCATAAGAACACCCCATCGGATGGGAGGAGAGGGCCTTTAAATCCTTCTTCATTCTTACGATCGGATGGCTAAGAGGAATGCCTTAACCAAGAACATATAATACTATAAAATAGTTTTAGATCTATATCATATATCTCATATATAAATTAGATCTAATCATAGCATATTTTCAAGAAAAATCTTGATTTCTCGGAGCAGATTTATTCAGATATGATCGGATCAAAAGATATATTTCAAAATTTTTTTTCTTTGATCCAAATCAGATCTAGGATGTTTCAGATCTAATTTTTATTATTTTAATAATTAAAATAAAATATAGATAAATTAAATCATATTTAATTTACCTTGATATAGGGTAATCCTATTACCCATTGATGATCCTGTAATCTATGGAAGGTTCTGGATCTAGCCACGCAAGTGCCTGGCCTCTACTGGTATCCACTTAGACTGGATCTAGAGATTCTCTTCTTCTCTATCACATCTCCAAAAATTAGATCTGAATCTAATTTGGAGGATCTTCATAATAGCTTTTGAAGATTAGCAGTTGTCCTTTGCAGCAGCGTAGCCTTCTAGCTTTTTGTCGCCTTTCTCTCACCTAGATTGCACCAACTGAGATCCCAAACTTCTTTGGGCATGGAGAGGAGAGGGAGAAGATGGACTTGGCATGGAGGAGGAGGAGAGAGGCAGCCCTGGGGTGTGGGAATTGCATTGCTTTTTGAGTTGGGCATAGGGTCTTATTTACAGACTATGCATGATCCAACTCCTCTTCTTTCCAACCAATCACAACCCTTTGTAAAATCAGATCTAAATTTGATTAGTAGGAATAGAGTCCCTTGGATTCATCCTTAGATGGTGCCTAAGATCAATCAAAGTTGGTTCTTAGGAGGAGTCTAATCAAAATCCAAAAAGGAGATGGAGTCCCTGTCCAATAGGGACTCCTAGGCACCTCATGCTTGGGCGCACGCCAAGGGTGGTGGCGTGCGCCCTCCTCCTGGTGGCGTGCACCCTCCTCCTTGCCAGTTTCTGACAGGAGGACAAGCCCCCACTAGCTCTCTAATAGGTGCGTGACACCTGGACAGAAGTCAAAGTGTCAATGGTTAACATTTGACCAGTCAAAAGTCAACTTTTGACCAAAGTCAAAGGACGAGAAATGGTAGGTGACGAAAAATGGCAGGTATTATCTTATAAAATAAGACAACCCTTTTCTAATCGGACATGCTCCAGTCAGACCAAGTGAAGGCTTCTGATCGAGCACAAACTTCTTTGGCTTAGTCAGGATAGCTATTTATGATAGTAAAAGAAGAACGTTAGGTTCAATCGAGTGCTAGCACGATTTTCTTGAACCTAATTGAATCTCATTCAGATCAATTGAACTGGATTAGTTCAATTGATGATCACCAGATTCAAATCTTTATTTGTATGACCCAATTAGATTCAGTTCTGTATGATAATGGGATATGTCATGATCTCTATCATCGACATCATCGAAACTTTTTTCGATAGATCAGAACTCTTTTGATTCGAACAGCTAGAATGATCGATCATCTAAATCATTCTAATTGCTCCCAAAATCCATCAGTGACACCTAGCAGTATGTGGTGGCAACCCATCAGAGCTGAATGCGAACCTCTTGGTGTAGCTACCTATGTGATTAAGTTCTTCTATCTTGAGCCCCGATCAATTTAGGGTTAAGGTAAACTCATCAAACCCTAGTTTCTGTCATATGATGTAATCATTCGATTCAAGTCCGATGGAAAAATCTAAATAGAATCTCTTTCTATTATTTCACTCTTCCATGGCCATGGGCTTCTGGACTTGATTCTCATGATCATCATAGGGCTGCTCCTCTACCATCGAGGTAGATAGATTCCATCTTGATGCAATCTAGTTCCTACAATGAACATGCTATAGCCAACATACACCTTAGGATTTTGAATGGCTAGGAGATCGAGTTATGGTGTAGTCAAACTATAACACCCTCAAGGTGAACTATCGATGCACCTCAGGTCAAAGAACCGGATACACCACTGTAGCATCGAGTCAATCATTGACGAGAAGGTAGACTTCCTAATGACTACTCTAGGTGGTCATGCTCAGTGCCCTCATTCTCTAATGAGTACCTATACTCTCACTCTGGTGTCTCCATACTGTAGACTCAAGACTCATCTAATAAAGAGAAGCGATTGTACACCAACCTTCCGGATCATCACCATTCTCGTGATGATCCTATGGTCGGAAGCATTTTATGAGTTAATAATGATTATTCATGTCTTAAATTTTCAACTCATGAAAATATGAATTATCATTATTATTAACTCAAAGGATGTATCACAAACACTAAATACACATATGTGGTAGAAAATAATCCATTTTATTGATTATAGTCAAAATTATAATTTTGCCCCTAGAAGTGTATTACAAGTGTCTGCCAATTCTGGCTTCTAGGGCACATATATCTAACATATTTTGCATACATCTCATGTATCGAATCATGCATACTTTTAGATCTAAATTATCTCATAATAATTTAAAAATTAAATTTAAATTGATCTTATCAAAATATATTCTAATCTAGAGAACTATGTAGGACTATTCTACAACTAGTCTAGACATGCATCGATCATATCTCATATGATGTTAAAATTAAATAATTTTTATTTGCTATTTTTTAGATATTATTATAAAAATTATAATATCAAAAAATAATAAATAAATAGATCTAAAATATGATTTAATCAAATTAAATTGTAAACATGCAAGACTATTCTATAGAACTATTCTATTTTAGAACTAGTCATGCATATTTTCTAATCTTAGATCCAAATCATTTAATTTTAATTTTTTTGATTTCAGATCTGATCATATCCTTGTGACATCTAAAATCACTTATTTTTTAATTAAAATAAATTTAAAATTAGATCTAAACACTTTAGAACCTTGGCTTTGATACCAATTGAAGGAAAATCCTAATTTCCCAGATCAGGTTCGTTTAGATCTGATCGGATCAAGAGATATATTTTAAAAACTTTTTTCTTTGATCTAAATCAGATCTAGAATATTTTAGATCTAATTTTTATTATTCTAATAATTAAAATAAAATATAAATAAATTAAATTATATTTAATTTACCTTGATATAGGGTAATCCAATTATCCGTTGATGATCCTATAAGTAGAGGAAGGTTCTGGATCTAGCCACGTAAGTGCCTGACCTCTATCGATATCCACTCGAACTGGATCTGGAGATCCTTTTCTTCTCTATCACATCTTCAAAAATTAGATCTGAATCTGATTTGGAGGATCTTTAAAATAGCTTTCGAAGATCAGCAGTTGTCCTTTGCAGCAGCGCAGCCTTCTAGCTTTCTGTCGCCTTTCTCTCCCCAAGATTGCATCAACTGAGATCCCAAACTTCTTTGGGCATGGAGAGAAGAGGAAGAAGATAAAGTTGGCATGGAGGAGGAAGAGAGAGGCAGCCTTGGGGCATAGAGAATTGTTCTCATCTTTGAGTTGGGCGTAGGGTCTTATTTATAGACTATGCGTGATCCAACTGCTCTTCATCCCAACCGATCACAACCCTTTGTGAAATTAGATCTAAATCTGATTGATGGGAATAGAGTCCCTTGGATTCATCCTTAGATGGCACCTAAGACTAGTCAAAGTTGGTTCTTAGGAGAAGTCTAATCAGAATCCAATAATGAGATGGAGTCCCTATCCAACAGGGACTCTTGGGCGCCTCAAGTTTGGGCGCACGCCAAGGGTGGCGTGCGCCCTCCTCCTTGCCAGTTTTTGGCAGGGGGACAAGCCCCACCAGCTCTCCAATAGGTGCGTGACATGTGGACAGAAGTCAAAGTATCAATAGTCAACATTTGACCAGTCAAAGGTCAACTTTTGACCAAAGTCAAAGGATGAGAAATGGCAAGTGACCAAAAATGGTAGGTATTGCCTTACAAAATAAGACAACCCTTTTCTGACCTGGACAGGCTCCAGTCAGACCAAGTGAAGGCCTTTGATCAAGCACAAACTCCTTTGGCTCAATCAGGACAACTATTTATGATAGTAAAAGAAGAACGTTAGGTTCAATCGAGTGCTAGCACGATTTTCTTGAACCTAATTGAATCTCATTCAGATCAATTGAACTGGATTAGTTCAATTGATGATCACTAGATTCAAACCCTTGTTTGTGTGACCCAGTTAGGTTCAGTTCTATATGATAATGGGATATGTCATAATCTGTATCATCGACATTATCGAAACTCCTTTCGATGGATCAGAACTCTTCTGATTCGAACAGCTGGAATGATCAATCATCTAAATCGTTCTAATTGCTCCCAAAATCCACCAGTGACACCTAGCAGTATATGGTAGCAACCCATCAGAGCTGAATGCGAATCTCTTGGTGTAGCTACCTGTGTGATTAAGTTCTTCTATCTTGAGCTCCGATCAGATTAGGGTTAAGGTGAACTCATCAAACCCTAGTTGCTGTCATATGATGTAATCATTCGATTCATGTCCGATGTGAAAACCTAAATAGAAACTCTTTCTATTATTTCACTCTACCATGGCCATGGGCTTCTGGACTTGATTCTTATGATCATCATAGGGCTGCTCCTTTACCATCGAGGTAGATAGATTCCATCTTGATGCAATCCAGTTCCTATAATGAACATGCTATAGCCAACATACATCTTAGGATTTCAAATGGCTAGGAGACCGAGTTATGGTGTAGTCAAACTATAACATCCTCAAGGTAAACTGTCGATGCACCTCAAGTCAAAGAACCAGACACACCACTGCAGCATCGAGTCAATCATTGATGAGAAGGTAGACTTCCTAATGACTACTTGGGGTGGTCACCCTCAGTGCCTTCATTCTCTAACGAGTATCTGTACTCTCGCTCTGGTGTCTCCACACCATAGACTCAAGACTCATCTACTAAAGAGAAGCGATTGTACACTAACCTTCTAGATCAATGACCATCCTCGTGATGATCCTATGGTCGGGAGCATTTTATGAGTTAATAATGATTATTCATGTCTTAAATTTTCAACTCTTGAAAATATGAATTATCATTACCATTAACTCAAAGGATGTATCATAGATACTAAATACACATATGTGATAGAAAATAACCCATTTTATTGATTATAGTCAAAATTATAATTTTGCACCTAGAAGTGTATTACAAGTATCGGCCAATTTTGGCTTCTAGGGCATATATATCTAACAAGATATTCACCTCCTCGATCCGATAAAAGAGTTTTAATATTCTTTTTAATTTATTTTTCTACTTTACTTTGAAATCTTTTGAACATTTCAAATGAACTTGATATATGTTTCATCAGATAGACATATCCATACCTGGATAGATCATCTATAACAGTGATGAAGTAGGAATATCCGTCTCTAGCACTTGTACTCATAGGTTTACATACATCAGTATGTACTAGACCTAAAAGTTTAGTGGCTCTTTTATCTTTTTCAGTAAAAGATGACTTGGTCATTTTTTCAAGAAGACATAACTCATAGATTAGAAGTGATTCACAATCACTGACTTCAAGAATTTTCTCTTGGATCAACATGTTTATCCTGTTCTTGTTAATATGACCTAGCCTACAGTGCTATAGGTAGATATCAAAAACATTATCTAATCTAGGATATTTTTTAGAAGTGTACACTCACAGGCTATGATAAAATGTAAATATCATTTCTTTGTTATCCTTGCATTATTGTAATACATTCATAATGATATTATAATAATCTTCTTTTATAGATAAATGATAACCATCTTTTGCCAAAAGGCCAACAGAGATTATATTCATCAAAAAGGAAGGACAATAATGATATTCATTTAAAGAAATGATATTAGTATTAAGAATAAGTTGAACTATTTTCATAGCTAGAACTGGAACAGAGCTTCCATCTCTAACATTCAGGAATCGCTCATTATTTTTAAATCTTCTACTAATTTGAAGTCCTTGCAATGTATTGCGAATATGGATTGGACTTCCGATATCCGATACCCAAGTAGAAATATCACAAATAGAGAAATTCTAAGATGTTATCATATAACATCCTTAATTAGCAACTACTTGCTCATCTCTCTTATTCAGCCTATTGGAATCATGAGAATCAAGATACTGAGGATAGTTCTTCTTCTAATACCCCTGCTCATTACAACACTCTGCTTGATTTAGATTATTCTTGGATCTTATGTTGAATCTGGACATAGAGGCCCTAGCACGAACCACTTAATGTTGTTGAACAACATTCAACTTTCGATACTTATTATCGAAGTTAGGTCCCATAAGTATATCATCGTCTAACAGTGAATAGAGCAACTATGGTTTGGGTTTAACTGCATAAAGAAAAACCAAAAGCCTAATTAGTAATTGATTTATTAATCCTTAAGATTTGGACTTTAATTAAAATGTTCTCCTACTATTTTATTCAAATTGGTAGCCTCTACCTCCAATTTAAGGAATTATCCTAATTTCTTAGCGGGTACTAGAATCCACATAGACTATACACAAGCCCAACTATGGTTGGTCAATCCATGTACATCTAAGGATAGGTTCATAATCAATTATTTCTCCAAATAATTTCTAGTAATTTGATTTTGCCCTAGGTATCTTTTCAGTAGGCTAGGGCCTCCACTGAAAGTTCCAGTTATGTCCAACTATTAATATGATCATACTTGATCCATCTAACTAATGAATGATTAAGCCTAACTATGATTGGTCAACCTAACCACCATTTAGAGAGACGCGGCCAAGAAATCATATTATGAATGATAATACCATTAGCGGGTAAGCACTAGGCCTATGGGCCTTCAATACTAATGGATCTATTATCACCCATTTAATGGGAGGCTATGATCTAGTTATCACCATAGCTATTTTATTTTAAGGACCTAATAATTTTAGAGGATTTTAATTTAAGAAAGAGAAAAGGTTAGATTAACCAGCTTGTCATGATCCTCCTACTGGCTTCACCAAGTTAGCTTAAGGGAGACCATTACTAGGCTAGTCTAGAAGCACCCAAAATCAGTCATACTGATTTACCTAGTTTACATGGGTCAGCTTGAATAGTCAAGTGATCCGATCAAATAAAATTTCATCAAGAGGTCAGATAAGTTCGATCGGTGGGAGGGTCTGCCAAAGCTTGCTTAGACACCATAAAAAATGATCAGGTAAGTAGTCTACCAATTAAAGACCACCGATCAGGTTACCTTAGATACCAACTGATTTAATTAGTCTCGATTAGATCAACTTAACAGTTCATGCTAGACCGCGTAGTCGAGAATCAAGTCCATCTTTGGTCTCGTTAAAGACATGGATTTGACCAACTACAACAATTGTAATTGATCTAGAGAATTCTTGACCTAATCTAAGACAATAATTGATTAAATTTAGTCAATTCTCTAATTAAGTCCATTCTTTAATCTAACCCTAGGTCTAATCCAATTAATGGCTTAATCCCCACTAACCTATTTAACCCAATGTGTTATGATTTGTGTCTTAGGATCTTCAATTCATAATCCTATATCCTAATCAAATAACTTCTTAATTTTTAATTAAGTTTTGGGCTGAGAGTTGGGGTTCGACTTTTCGAAAATAATTTTTATGTTTGTAAAACATTTTTATAATATAGTTCTATCAACTAAGTTGCATGTTTGATTCATAATCAATATGCAAATAAGATAAATATGAAACTACTTTAGATCTAATCTAAACAGGTTCATGTAATTAAAATGATTTCAATTCCAATCAATCATAAATTACCTTAGATCAAATCTAACACATCTATGATAATTAAAATTAGATTAAAATATTTTTAATTAGATCATAAAATCTCTTAGATCTAATCTAAAATTTTATGATCAATATTTTAGTTCAGCACGTACTAGGACAACCTGTTGGATCTTGGTACCTCTCTGATACCAATTGTTGGAGAGAAGAAGAACAAAGTAGATGGCTGGCACCTAGGGCTTAAAGGTGGAACCAGAGAGAGAAGAGTAGAGAGTTTTTAGGAAGAAAAGCTCAATTATATTCTACTATATTTTAAAGATACAATACCTGGGTTTATATATCCTAGAGTTTCTGCTATACCACATGAATCCTAATAAACCCAAACTCAAGCTGAAAAACTCTCCTAGGCTAACCCAATACATGAAAACACTCATAGAGCCTATGTACATATGTCTCACATGCTCTCATCCCCTGGATCTAAATCCGACCTATACATGAGTTAGCCTCCTTAAGACCTTATTGGTCCAGGCCTTAAGATCCTAGGATAAAAGCCTATCCTAGATCCAAACGAAAAATCCGAATAGTTCTGTTTGCCTCCATTGAGTCAGCTCTCTCAAAAGCGAAGCTGGCTTGGCTGTGTCTCATCCAAACCCTATCTTCTCTTTGTTTGAGATAGCCAATTTGACTGTGCCTCGAGCTGGCTCGACTGTATATCCGAGCAAGTCCGCCTTTGTGTCTGCCCCTTGTCTTGACTGATTCTTCTCCTGATTTTGGTTCTTTGCTTCATCTTGTATCTTAAGTCTCCAGAGCACTTACCAAGCCCCTCAAGGTTCTCACACCTGAACCTTGAGTCCGTGTAGGGCTACATGACACCTTCACCTAGGACAACTCCTGTCTTAGCCCTAAGACTCACATCCATCCTAGTCTCCCAGAGCCAACACCCTAGCTCCTCTTGTAGCCTCCCAAGACTTAGAAGTACCACATCAAGTCCTACAATCTCCACCTTGGTGCGCCTAAGCCTTGGCACACCTGGTAATGTTCCCCTGTATGAATCTATTATTGATGCATGCCTTGACAGCTATTTATGCACACCTTACCACCGCCATTCTTCTTCAGCTGCTGAGCTCCCTTTGAGGCCTTTAGGATGACTGCCTCCACCATTAAAGATCTTGGATTGCTTCTATGCACCACCTATGGAGTTGTAAGCACCCTTCTGCTTGGCAGCTGCATCTACTATCCTGGACTTTTTTGGAAAATTTATAGCAATCCTATGCTGGCGCTTGCTGCATACTCTAACATGGTCTCCTTAGAACTTTGTCTGTCCTCCCGCACGTGCTGCTCCACCTGAAACTGTACATCTTCGGTATTGATGTTAGGATATTAGTCCTCCTAAACTCCTCCACTCTGAACTCGTGTCACATCTCTCTCCATCTATGAAGCCATCTCTATCTGGTGCTCCACCTAAAACCAAAATTTCTCTGATGCTGTAGAAGCCAACTCTATAATCGAGTCTTCCAAGGACAACCATTCAACACTACACTACTGAGCTTGCCGCTGCACCTCGAACACCATCACTATCCCTTTAGACCCTCCACACTCCGCAGAGTGCAAGCTCCTCCGAGACCACCAAGAGCTCATCCAACTCTTTACTTGCAGTGATTGAGCTGATGGAATTTGAGTTTCCTCCTTCCTTGCACTTCTTCCAAAGTGGACATTCTTGCTTAAAGTGCCCTGCTTCACCACACTTGAAGCATCTCTTGGATCCCTTGCTGTCTCTTTGCTTATCCTTCTTCTTCCCTTGCCTGAGCCTCTTTGAAACCATGAGATCCTCCTAAAAGACCTCCCTCTTCGTCAACCATTCCCTCTGCTCGTTGGACCTTAGCACTGATACAATCTTCTCGTACACCAGTGTCTCCTTATCATACAGCAACGTCATCACCGATGGATCGAAGCTCCTGGATAGTGAACACAGCAGTAATAAACTTTTGTCTCCTCTTCAAGATCCACCTCAATATTGAGCAAATTCATGCTCATCCGATTGAACCACTGAATATGCCTCGCAATATCCTCACCCTCTTGCATCCAAAGGCTGTACAATTATTTTTTCAGCATCAACTTATTGCAATGTTCTTTTTTATGTATAACTAGTATAACCTCGATCATAAACCCTTGGGTGTCTTTCTCAACAACATGCCATACAGCACCTCATCTACTAGACAAGCCCTAATCATGGCATATGCCCTTTTTTCTAAGGACACCCACTCCTTGTTTGTCATCTCCTCTGATCTATCTTTCAAGGCCAAATCCAATCTCATTTGAACCAGCAGATCCTCCATCCCAATCTTTCACATCATAAAACTTTTCTTTCCATCAAACTTCTTAAAATCTATCTTCAACCCGCTATTCTTCATGATCGTATGAATCAAAAATAGCAATTAGGTGGATCTAAAAAAAAATCTTGACTAGGGATGGTGGACAGCAGTCCTATGATCTCTTTTTCCTCCTCATGAAGTGGAGAAAGCCTTTAGATCTGAACCTTGCTGTTGATCTCTGCTAAAATCTGATCTTCTTCCTTCTTCACGCTCAACCAGGCTCTGATACCACTTATTGGATCTCAGTGCCTCTTTGATACTAATTGTTGGAGAGAAAAAGAACAAAGTAGATCGCCAACACCTAAGACTTAAAGTTGGAACCAGAGAGAGTTTTAGAAAGAAAAACTCAATTGTATTTCACTATTGTAAAGATACAATACTTGGATTTATATATCCTAGGATTTTTACTATACCATATGAACTCTAATAAATCCAAATCTTAGCTGAAAAACACTCCTAGGCTAACCCAATATATGAAAATACTCAATGAGCCCATGTATATATATCTCACATGCTCTCATCCTCTGAATCTAAACCCGACCCATACATGAGTTAGCCCCTTTAAGACCTTATTAGTCCAAGCCTTAAGACTCTAGGATAAAAGCCTATCCTAAATCCAAATAGAAAACCTAAATAGTTCTGTTCGCCCCCATCGAGTCGGCTCTCTTAGAAGTCAAGCTGGCTCGACTGCATCTCGTTTGAACTCTATCTTTCATCTACCTAAGACAGTTGGCTCGATTGCATCCCGAGCCAGCTCGATCTAAGCTCGAGCCGGCTCGACTGCATATCTAAGCCAGCCTGCCTATGTGTTAGTCTCTTATTTTGACTGATTCTTCTCCTGACTTTGGTTCTTTGCTCCATCTTGTATCCCAGATCTTCAGTGCACCTACCAAGCCCCTCAAGGTCCTTACACCTGAACCTCAAGTCTGTGTAGGGTTACACGCCACCTTCACCTAGGACAACTCTTGTCCTAGCCCTAGGACTCACACCCATTCTAGTTTTTCGAAGCCAACATCTTAACTCCTCCTATAGTCTCTCAAGGCTTAGGAGCACCACATCAAATTCTACACTATATCTCCACTGTAAGGGATAAATCTTATAATAGAACAACCTTATAATTAGTCCGTGCAATCTAAAATTTTTATTTTTAGATTTAAAATTCTTTTAAATCTAATAAATTATAAATAAAATTAGATTATATCTAATAAATTTATGATAAGAAATATATTTGCACAAACTAGGACAATCACTCCACTGTAAGGGATAAACCTTACAGCAGGATAACCTTATATCAGTTCGTGTGCTCAAAATTTTTAATTTTAGATTTAATAGTCAGATTATAAATTAGATCTAATCTAAAAAATAATCTAAACATACAAAAAATAATCATGTAATAATTAACCTGGCTCTGATACCAATTAAAGGAATCAGATCTAGGGTTTTAGAGCTAGATCTTAAAATTTTCTCAAGATCAGGCAGCGAAAGATTGGAATAAATCAAAATTTATTCATAAAATTAGAGGAGATACTAGATCTAAGATCCTATTACATAATTATGGTATGAGATTAAATTAAAAATTTAAAACATAAGAAAGATGAAAAGGTGCTGATCGCATCAACATAGATCTACACTAGATCTATTGTAGGTATGTAATAGAGGATCAGATCCATATTACCTGTGCAAGTTAGACATTCTAACTTATTGATCTGAGCTTGAGGATGATGCTCTGAGCCACACATATATTCGGCCTCTAAGAGATATCCCCATGAGTCCACGAATCCCGATCAGAAGTTTGATCTTCGAAAATCAGCATAGTATGTTAGTATTATGCTGATCCTTCTTCAATGATCGATCTAGTACTTTTTTCTTCAAGATTTGGACTCTCCAAAGATCAGAAGGAAGAGAAGAGACTTTAGATTTAAGACAGTCTCAAAAATAAATTTCAAAGATGGAGGAAAAGGAATGAATAGAATAAATCCTAGAAGAAGACCTACTTCTTCTTTTTTCTTCTCTCACCTAGACACCTAGATTGGTGTCTATGAAAATCCAACACCCAAGAAGCTTTTGTTGTGTAGGATCGCTTGATGATCTATTAAGGCTGAAGAAAGAGTGGGGCATGCCTCCTTTCTCCAAGCTTGGAGGCATGCACCCTAGGGCACTTTGGCATGTGAAGAAACCAGAGAGAAGGAGAGAATGAGAGAAAATGGCACTGTATTGATCTTCTCTTTCTCTTCACTCTAGGGTTTATAATATACATGTATATTTATACCTACACATGGACCAAATCTTAATCCGTAAAAAACTTCTTGGGCTAACCTTGTCTGAATGCACTCACCCAAATCCATGTACACCCATGGTCTGATCATGCACTCAATCCTACGGACCCAAACCTGGTTGAAACTCTGAGTAGCCATCATGAGACCCATAAACTAGTGTCTCATGATCGTGGAGGGTTGAACCAGCATCCTAGAACCAAACTGGTCTTAGCCTTAGGATGACACCTATCTTAGTATCCTGGAGCCAACACCCTAACTCCTCTAGTAGCCTTCCAAGGCTTAGGAGTACCACTAATCCTAACAATCTCCATCTTGGTGCCTCCAAGCCTTGGCAAATCCTGCAAGAACCGTCTACACCATCCTGCTACCTCCAAAGCTGACACTGTCCCCTTGAAGCCATCTTGCCTCTTAAGCTGCAACACTGACCTGTGCTCCACAACTCTTGAGATTTGTGCTCCACTACACTCATTGGCTTCGAACTGATGTCCTCCTGCTCTGACTCTATGGTTGCAATACCAACCTGTGCTCTGTAGTGTACCTAGACAGCTCCTTATGCAAACTCTAACATCTCTACCAATTCTCTTCAACTTCTGTGCATCCTTGGAGACCTTTGGGATGATCGTCTTTACAGCTAAAGTCTTGGCTTGCTTCTCAGCACCATTATGGATTGTTGGATACCTTCTGCTTAGTAGCTGTATCATCTTTCCTAAACTTTTTTGGAGAACCTACAGCATTTCTGCACCAACACATGCTGTTCCATCTAATATGTTCTCCTCAAAACTACGTCTGTCCATCTGCGCATGCTGCTCCACCTAAAACTATACATTACCGACGCTAGTGCTAGGATATCGATCCTCCTGCACCCCTCTCTTCTAAACTCATGCTAAATTTTCTCTCCACCTATGAAGCCACCACTCCAAAGCTCCATCTATACCCGAAGTCCATTAGATGCTACAAAAGAATCTGACTCTGTCATTGAGTCATCCAAGGCTAACCATCCAACGCTACACTACTGAGCCTACTGTTGCACCTCATACACCATCGCTGCTCTTTTGAATCCTTCGTACTTCGTGGATCCCTTCAAAGCCATCTCGGATACCTCCACAACCTGCAAGCACCTCCAAAATACAAGAGCTCATCCAACTCTTCTAAATCTAGCGATTGAACCATCCATTCTATCACTTCTTCTCTTCTGCCTCTGCACCAACCATCACTTCAGTTGCACCTGAAGGAACTACAACTCAAATCCTGCCTTGGGCTCAAACCCACCTATCTCATCCCAAGGCTTCTAATACTTCTTGGCTCTTCCTGAGATCCGATCTCAATCTTTTTAAGATGCCTTTTGATACTCTATGCTGAGATACCTCCCTTGACTGCTGCACCGTCGAGCCTCTCTCAACCCCGTACCTCTAGGGAGACACTACTACAGCACTCCAATGCTCCCTGCCTAATCTCGACATCACCTTCTCATAGGTATCTAATATTAGATGTGTGCCCTAGAAGCCAGATTGGCTAAAATACTTGTAATACACTTCTAAGGGCAATTTAGAAATTTTTGATTTAGATATGAATGATCCTATGTCGGAAAAATAGAATTTTTTCTTCAACTAGTATTAGAGCTGCATTAGCAGTTCTTCAGATCTATTTTAGATCTAATTTTTTTATTATAATTTATGATCTAATATTAAAAATTTTAGATGTCAAATCAAATATGATTAGATCTAAAATTAAAAAAAATTAAAATTTAGATTCATATCAATTATGTATGAGATACATATCTAGACTAGATGTAGAATTATTCTATATGTAGTCTAGTATAATTTTTTCTTTTGATATGATTAAAATAAATTTTTTAGATCTATTTGTTTTTATTTTTCTCATGTTATAAATGTTATAATCAGATCTAAGAAATAAAAAATTAAATGTTTAAATATTCATATGAGATATGATAGATGCATGTCTAGACTAGTTATACAATAGTTCTATGAATTATGTAGAATAGATTTTATATTGATATGATTAATTTAAAATTTTATTTTTTAGATATTAAATATGATATATTAGATCCAAAAGAATGCATTTGTGATTTAATAAATGATACATGAGATGTATACAGAATATGCATGAATATGTCTATGATCTTATATTTGATATATGTTATAGATCTTAATATTTCATAGTGTAGTATTTATTTTTGATTAAGGCATTCTCCTTAGCTGTAAGGTCATAAGAGTAATAAGGGTTTAAAGGCACTCTCTTTTCATTCGATGGGATTCTCTTATGGCATGTAGGGATGCTACATGTTTGTCCTTAATCAGAAATCAAAAAACTTACTTTTCTACAAAATTCTAGATCCTGAAATCCTAAAATTTTTGATATATTTCTATTATTAAATCCAAACTTAACTAAGAATTAAGATTATGAAATAAATTAGATCTAAAAATTATGAATTTTTAGATCTAAGACACCTTCATAAATTTGGGTTCGGGTTTAGGTAGCTCAATTAGGTCTAGTGGTTGATCAAATTGAATCAAGAGTTGGTTAGATGGGATTAAGAGTTCTTAGAATTGAGCAATCCAATAGGATTAAGTTTGGATCAAGATCGACTCACATTCATATGTGGTTGACCAAGTCAAGATCTAATTTGGCTCCACGGTTCGGGCTTAGATTGTAAGCAAACCTGATTGATTTTAATTTGATAATTTGGTATCTAATGTAAGTCTGATAGATATGATCGACTAGTTTTTAATTGGGAGCTACTTGATCTGAATGTATTCTTATTGAGTTAATGGCATATCCCTTCCATCGGTCTCACTTAATTGGCCATTTGTGTCGACCTAGTTCTGATTAGAGATGGCTAACAAATCGAACTAACCCATACCACTAGATTAGTCATAATTGTTATGACTAAGTCAAGTCAAGTTTAAAGAAACCTAAATCAAATCTTTCTAAAAGAATATTAAGTCATAAGTCTTCCACTATTGTAGATGTGTGGGCCCTTTCTAGGGTTGATTATTCTCGATTGATTACAGTGGTTCAGTTGCATCGAAAAGATGCAACCATGTCTATTAGGCATTGGATGCTACGGGTTGGAGGATGGATTGGGCTCAATATTTTGGATATGGTGAGGGATCCAATCAGGAATCTAATTCGTGTAAATAGTAGGTCTGACTTAACTAAGGAGTGGAGCAATATTCAAGGCATAGTGAGCTTCATGAAGTAGAGATCAGGTTTGGGTGCACTATGATTAGAGAATCATTGAATAAGAGTTGTCCACTCAATGGTTGATCCATTACCAATAACTATTAGGTGAGGTGGTGAGCCAGTTGGTGGGACCACACCATCTACTAAAAATTAATTTATCATGGAGATTTTCACATCTCTACTAAGAGAGTGTAGGGATCTAAAAAAATAGTGGAAGCCTAATTTATTTAAAAATAAAATTTTTAAATAAATTGATTAAGTCTAATTATAAAATCTAACTAGAAATTTTGACTCTCTATAGGAAAATATCTGCATCTAATCCATTGGCAGGTATCTTGGATACCCACAGACTGACTAGACCTAATTATAAAGATTGACTCTAAAACTATAAAATTATTTTGGATTTTGAAAAGCTGACTCATGTACTGGACTAGGATCCCTCCACCTTATCAATCCATCCATCCACTGAATAGAGAGCATCTCTAAAAAAATAGATGGATGAAGATAATAAATCTAGGTACTACATATTAGGCTCGATGTCCAATAAGCTTTAGCGCCAACATAAGGGCATCAAGACTGCTCATCAAATGTTAGCTCATCTATAAGAGTTGTTTGGTGAAGAGAGTCTTGCAGCCAAGTATCAAGTCACTAGAAGACTTTTTAAGGCTCAAATACGTGATGAGCAGTCGATCCAAGATCATTATCTGATGATGATCAAGGACTTAGAAGAGCTTGAGAAGCTTGGTGTTAAGCTAGACAAGAACTTGCAAATTGATGTGATCTTACAGTCCTTGACTGATGCATATGGGCAATTCATTATGAACTTCCATATGCATAAGCTACAATGTACTTTAGTTGAATTGATAAATCTGCTGGTTACTGCTGAGCTTTTTTTGAAAGGTTCAAAGGGCTCAGTGCTTGCTGTAGAGTAGACTTCTTCTAAGAGAAAGTCTTTGGAAAAGAAGAAGAAGAAGTCTGTGAAGAAGTAGAAGATAGATGGAGGAAAGAAAAGAAAGGCAGAGTCGAAGAAGAAGGCCACTGATAAGAAAAAGTATTTTCATTGCAATATAGATGGTCACTGGAAGCAGAACTACCCTCTATACCTGGCCATCCTAAAGAACAAGAAGGAGGCAAGTCCTTCTGGAGGTATGCTCGTTATTGAATCTAACCTTATGATTTCTTCTACATTCAGTTGGATGCTTGACTCTGATTCTAATGCTCATTTGTACACTTCTATGTAGGATCTTAAGGAGAGCAGGAGACTGAGGGATGGTAAGATGATCCTTCATGTTGAAAATAGAGCAAGAGTTGCTACTATAGCCGTAGAAACCTACCTTCTTCGACTATCATTAAGATTAGATTTAGTACTTAGGGACTATTTTTATGTGCCTACAGCAAGCAGGAATTTGATTTCTATTTCTTGTTTAGCATAGGAAGGCTATGTAATTAATTTTCTTAAGAATCATTGTAATATTCTTTTTTAAAAAATAAAATTACAAGTAATTTTCTTATTAATGGTCTCTATCAAATACATATTGATAATTCTATTTTTAATATCGAGCAAAATGTGAATGCCATAGGATCAAAGCAACCTAGGGATAGTCTAAATGGTAGGTATCTTTACGACCTTAGGCTAAGTCATATAGCTGAAGATAGGATTAATAAATTAGAGAAATTTAGGCTATTGAGTCCGTTGACTTGCGAGTCATATCCGATTTGTGAATCAGCCTTCATAGCAAAATGACCAAGTTTTCTTTTGTAGGAGATGGGGAAAGGGCCACAAACCTACTTATCCTGGGACACAGAGTGTGCACCCTATTTGATGTGCTAGTCAAAGGTAATTATATCTACTTCATCATCTTTATCGATGATTTATCTTGATATGGATATGTGTATTTGATGCGATATAAGTTTGAAGTCTTTGAAAAGTTCAAGAAATTCATACTCAAAGTAAAAAAATAAATAGAAAAATCCATTAAGGTTCTTCAATCAGATCGAGAAGATGAATACCTTAGTCAAAAATTTTTGAACTATCTCAAAGATAATGGTATAGTCTCATAATGGACTCTACTTGGAATGCCTCAACTTAATGAGATTTCAGAATAGAGAAATCGAACCTTATTAGATATAGTTCGATCCATGATGAGCTTCATGGACCTCCCTAATTTTCTTTGGGGACATAGTTTAATGACCATAATATATTTATTGAATAGGGTTTTCTCTAAAATCATTCCAATCACACCATATGAGATATGGCATGATAAAAAATCAAGTCTAAGTTATCTCAGAATTTGGGATTGTCCAGCTCATGTTCAGAGACAACAGATGGACAAGTTAGAGTCTAGGTCCATTAGAGCTCAATTCATCGGATATCCTAAAAAGTTGTCAGGATATTATTTCTATCTTCCAGAAGATTACAATGCAATTTGAGTCGACATGCTATTTTTTTTGAAAAATAGTTTATTCAAGATGGTGGCATCGAAAGATGGATTAGACTCGAGGAAAAGTCTCCGAACAGCAATGAGCTAAGGAACTTATGAAACCTAATCAGATTGAGCCAGTCCAAACATTACCTCCTCCATCTCAAAAATCAACTAGAATTTTCCATCCTCTTGAAAGGTACTTAGATACTATTTTAGAGGATATAGAGAAAATATTCCTCATGAGAAATGGAATTTATGGTGATGATCCTAAAACCTATGATGAGGCGATATCAGATATCAATTCTGAGAAATGGTTAGAGACAATGAAGTCAGAGATTGACTCAATGCGCTCCAATCAAATCTAGACCTTGGTAGATCCATCTATAGGTATAGTACCTATTTGGTATAAATGGATCTTCAAGAGAAAGATAGATGTGGATGGAAATGTAGAGACATTCAAAACAAGGCTCGTAGTGAAAGAAAATAGTCAGCACGAAGGTATTGACTATCAGGATACCTTTTTGTCAATAGCGATGCTCAAATCCATCCTTACATTGCTTTTTGTTGTAGCCTATTTCGATTATGAAATATGACAGATGGACATGAAAATGGTATTCTTAAATAGATATCTTGAGGAAGATATCTATATGAAATAGCCGCTCGATTTTGCATCCAGTGATAGTGATCACAAGGTCTGCAAGCTACAAAGGTCCATATATGGACTTAAGCAACCATCTCAGAGCTGAAATGCTTGTTTCAATGATGTGATCAAATCGTTTGGTTTCATCAAAAATGAGGAGCCGTGTGTATTCAAAAAGGTCAGTGGAAGCGCTGTTGTCTTTCTCGTACTGTATATGGATGACATCCTCCTAATTGGGAATGATATTTCCATGTTGACCATGGTCAAAATATGGTTATTAAAGGAGTTCTCTAGGAGAAGTATCCTTTATATTAGAAATTAAGATCTATAGGAATAGACCGAATAGGATGCTAGAACTTTCATAGAAGATGTACATAGAGGAGGTGCTAAAGAGGTTTAGCATGAAAAGCTCCAAAAGAGGTTTAGTACCATTTAGACATGGCATTCATCTCTCCAAGAAGATGTGCCCTAGCATACTTGAGAAGATTGAACGCATGAGCAAGATTTTTTATGCTTCAACAATAAGGAGCCTCATGTATGCCATGCTATGTACACAACCTGATATTGCCCATGCTATGAGTGTCACCAGCAGGTATCAGTTGAATCTAGGTGAAGAGTACTGGACTTCTATGGAATATATCCTTAAGTACTTAAGAAGGACTAGGGATATATTTCTAATCTTTGGTAATGGAGAACTCCAGATCCAGGGATTTACAGACTCGGACTTTATATCCGACATAGATGATCGAAAGTTGATATCTGAAAGTCTGTTTATATGCAATGATGGTGTTGTTAGCTGGAAGAGTTCCAAGCAGATGGTGATAGTAGACTCCACCATGAAAGCAGAATATATCATGGCATCACAAGCTATGAAGGAGGCATTCTGGTATAAGAAGTTTGCCACAGAGCTCAAAGTGATGCCATCGAATGCTATCCCTCTGTACTACAACAATAATGGCACCATAGCCTTAGCTAAGGAGTTGAGGTCTCACCAAAAATCTAAGCACATCGAGTGGTGATTCCATCTCATCTGCAATTACCTCGAGAAGGGATACATCGAGATTAAGAGAGTCGATACCACAGACAATGCGACTGATCCACTAACGAAGCCATTGGGATAGTAGAAAATTGAAGCCCATCTTAAAAAGATGAGACATAGATTTATAGCCAATTAGCTTTAGGTCAAGTGAGAGTTTGTTAGATGTGTGCCCTAGAAGCTAGATTGGCTAAAATACTTATAATACACTTCTAAGGGCAATTTTATAATTTTGACTATAAATTAATAAAAGAATTATTCTCTATCATAGTGTGTATTTAAAGTATCTGTGATACATCCTTTGAGTTAATAGTAATGGCGATTCATATTTTCAAGAGTTAAAAATTTAAGACATGAATTTTCATAATTAACTCATGGACTGCTCCTGACCGTAGGATCATCACAAGGATGGTGATCAATCTAAAAGATTGGTATACGATCGCTTTCTTAGGATAGATGAGTTTTGAGTCTATGGTGTGAAGACATCAGAGCGAGAGTATAGATACTCGTTAGAGAACGAGGGCACTGAGCATGACCACCTCAAGCAGTCATAAGGGAGTCTATCTTATCATCGATAACTAGCTCGATACTGCAGTGGTGTGTTTGGTTCTTTGACCTGAGGTGCATTGGCAGTTCACCTTGAGGGTGCTATAGTTTGACTATACCATAACTCGATCTCCTAGCCATTCGAAATCCTGAGGTGTATGTTGGCTATAGTATGTTCATTGTACGAATTGGATTGTACCAATAAGGGATCTATCTACCTCGGTAGATGAGGAATAGTCCTATGATGATCATGAGATTGAGTTAATAAGGCCATGGCCATGGTAGTTTGAAGATGATAGAAAGAGTTTCTATTAGGATTTCACATCGAACTCGAATCAAATGATTAATTCATATAATAGATGTTGGGTTTGATGAGTTTACCTTAACCCTAATCTTATTGAGGCTCAAGATAGAAGAACCCAATCACATAAGTAGCTGCATTGAGAGGTTCACTTTAAATTCTAATGGATTGCCACCATATATTGCTTGGTGTCACTTGTAGATTTTAGGAGCAATTAGAATGATCTTGATGATCAATCATTTTAATTGGATGAATCAGAAAAATTCTGGTCCATTGAAAGATGTTTTGATGATGTCAATGATGGAGATCATGACGTATCTCATTACAATACGAAATTGAACCTAACTGAATCATACAAACAAGGGTTTGAATCTGGATGTGATCAATTAAGCTAACCCAATTTGATTGATTTGGATTAGATCCAATTAGGTTTAAGAAAATCGTGCTAGCATATGATTGAGCCTAACATTCTCCTTCTGTAGTTCTTCTGGTTCATCTTGAATGAGTTTGACTCACTCTAAAATCTTAACTAAAGCTTTTCTAGGTTAAAAGAAGGTTGTCTTAATTCATCAGATGATTTTAAGATAATACCTACCAATTCTTATTACTTGCCATTTTCTATTTCGGACAAGGGTCAAAGGTTGACCCTATTATAAGAAAGAAGGAACAGGGGGCGTGCGCCCCATGAAGAATTTCTAGGGGCACGCACCCCTAGATTTTTGTGTAACATGAAGAGGATGCACGTCCCACTAGGCATGCATCCGAAGTGGATAAAGGCTTTAACACAATCAAATTAGATTTGACTAGGTCAAAGTGACTTGATGAGATCAAAATCTTTGGAGATGAGTTGCTTGTGCTAACCCAACATTCTTCCTCTTCTCCATGCCATTTCTATCTAGATTTTGTGCAACAAAATCATGAAAATAAGAGGGTGGGGCATGGAGATCTGATATGGAGTCCTTCTGCATGTCATCTTTGACTTGTTCAAAGTTATAAGCAAAGGGACTCTATGTTTGGTCTATTTAAGGGGCCCAGCACAAACCTGTTGTGCATCTGAATAACATACGGTGAAGCCCTACCACTTTATTCATCTCCATATCCCCTCATCTTCCTCCTCTCCCTCTTCTCCATGCCCAAGTGGTTGGGAAAATAGCGAGAGAAGATCGAAGGTCCATTGACAAAAGGATCAGGAAAAGATACAATTAGTTTGTGAGATGAACATGCATCTTTCAGAAGTTGTTTTGAAGGATCTACAAAAGGACTTAAGATCTAATTTTTGGAGATCGGATCTAGAAGAAGAGTACCTTCAAATCCAGCCTGACTGGACTTTGGTGGAGGCCAGGCACGTGCATGGCTTGATCCAGAATCTCAGGAGCATTAGGATCATCGACAGGATAATCAGATTATCCAATCAGGTACTAAAATAATATCTGATATAATTTTATATTTAATATCTGATCATTAAGATTAGATTTGAGAACTCTCAAATTTGATTGGATCAAGTTAAAAAATTTTAAAAAATTTTGATTCAAATCTAATCAGATCTGAACGATCCTATGGTGGAAAAATAGGATTTTTTCTTCATCTGGGTCCTCTCTTACTACACATAACTATCCTCTTCTAAACCACGACTCTCCCTAGTGCTCCTGCAAAAAAACCTGATCCAAGATACTTCCAGCTACCTGAGACCTCCTGGCGCTCCCTAAGACCTCCTGGCTTTTCCTAAGATCTGCTCTAGGTCTCTCTGAGATGCCTACTTACACTCTCTGCTGAGATACCTCCCTCGACTGCTTCACCGCTGAGGCTCTCTCAAACCCTATGCCTCTAGGATAGTGCTACTACAGCACTCCAGTACTCCCTGACTTGTCTCTGCATTGCTCTATAGCCTCCTAGCCATAATCTGTTGGACCTTCATGGATCATCCATTTCCATCACCTTCAAGGCACCAACCGGTCACATCATTGAACACACTCCAACTACTTTTCACAGCATTCCACCAGATTGAATAGTTGCTTCTTCAGCTCCACCGTGACCCCGAGCCCTTGAGTACCCTTCTTCTAACATGCTAAATAAAATCACCAGCATCTTAGTCTTCGTAATTTTTTTTTAACACCATGCGAAGCCACAATCAGGAGAACAGCCATGAATAATAGGAGAAAATCATATTTGAAATATGTGCTCTTCCCACATGGATCAAAGTGGCCGTCGATGATTAGCCAAGCAACAAGAAAGTACTTCTTAGAGATCTCTATGGAAGCACAATCAAATAAATCAAAGAATAGAGAAGAAGCGAAGAAGAGATTTTTGGAAGAAAAGAGCTTTTATTTAGTATATTTTAGCACTCTAACAATCTTGACTTATTTTCAGTATATATACTTTACAAAGGGTCAAGCCCAAGCTCATAGAAAACTCCCCAAACCCAACAACCCATGTACGCAAAATAATAACCTATGAAAACTGAGCCAACCCAGTTTCAGACTGAGCTGACTAACCAACGACTAGGTCAACTTAGTCCCAAATTGAGCCAACCTAGTTGTGTACCATTCCTACAACCCGAAAATGCTATTCTCTGTCTGGATTTTCCTCTGAAACCTAGCTGACCTAGTCCTGTACGGAGCCAACCTAGTTCCTAACTGAGACAGCTCAGTCTCAGAGTGAGCTGGTCCAGTTTCTAAACTTTACTATTGAGACTGATTCTTCTTCTAGCTCGCTCTCGTCTTTCCATGACCTATCTTTTTATGTTTCCAAGACTTAGGAGTGCCACTTTCGAGCTCACATTCTTCACCTTGGTGCTTCCAAGTCCTTGTGAGCCCATTTCTTCTCAACAGACCCATCCATGCCACACATCTCTAAAAGCTCTCTAGAAAGTATCTTCGTGAGTGCATCAGATTGATTCTCCTTGGTATGGACCTTCATCAATTCCACTTCACCTTCCTCCACCAGCTCTCTGATCCTATAGTACCTCACATCTATATGCATTGTGCGTGCATGATAGATTGGGTTCTGTGCCAACAACAGAGCACTCTGACTATCACTGAATAGTGTAACCTTGCTTTGCTCCACCCCTAACTCATCAATCAGCCTCCTAAGCCAAAGGACTTCCTTTGCAGCCTCCATTATCCTAATGTACTCAGCCTCTATGGTAGACAAGGCCATGATTGGCTGAAGGGTTGATCTCCAAGACACCAGTCCACCATATATGCAGAAGACGTATCCAGTAGTAGACCTCCTTATATCAAGATCACCAGCATAATTTGCATCAACAAACCCTTTCAGAGGATCTGAACCTTCACACATCTTCACAGATTGTTCTCCAAATCCTTCCAACTGCCCACCAAACACCAAATCATAATCCTTTGTTCTAGGTAGATATCTCAATATCCATTTCAATGCTTTCCAATGTTCCTTCTCAGGGTTAGCCATGTATCTGCTAACCATGCTCACAGCATGTGCTATATCTGGTCTATAGCACACGATAGTATACATCACACTACCTACAGTATTTATATAAGGGACTCATTTCATGTACTCTCTCTCCTCTTCTAATTAGGGGCACTGTAACTTGGAGAGAGACATATGTCTCGACAATGGTGTCTCTGTAGATTTGGCCTTCTTCATCCCAAACCTCTCCAGAATCTTCTAGACATACTTTTCTTATGACAAATGGAGCACTCCTTTGCACCTATCTTTGCAAATCTCCATTCCAAGAATTTTTTCAGCTAGATCCAAATCTTTCATCTCAAATTTAGATGATAATGTCTTTTTCAACCTTTTCACAGCATCCATGCTTCTACTGGCTATGAGCATATCATCTACATATAATAATAGGTACAGGGCATCCTCCTCATCTACATCCTTGATGTAGATACAACAATCATGTTCACATCTACTGAAACCCAGGCTCAAGACAAAGCTATCAAACCTTCGATACCACTGATGAAGAGATTATTTTAAGCCATACAAAGACTTCCTGAGTAAACACACCTTTTCTTCCTATCCCATCTCCATGAAACCATCTGGCTGCTTCATGTAGATTCTTTCCTATAAAGTTCCATGAAGGAAGGCTGTCTTTAGGTCCATCTATTCTAATTCCATGTTATACTATGCCACCAGTGATAGCAAAACTCGAATAGATGTATGATGTACCATAAGAGAGAAAATTTCTATGTAGTCAATTTGTTTTCTTTGTGAGTATCCCTTTGCTACCAGTCTTGCTTTGAATCTGACTCCATCTTGTTCTGAAGGTGCTTCTTTCTTTGTAAATACCCACTTTGAGCCAATAGGTCGAGCACCCTCTAGAAGATCCACTAGCTGCCATGTCTGATTCTTCTCAAGTGATTCCATCTCCTCCATCATGGCCTACATCCATGAATCATGATCCTCACTCTCCATAGGCTCTGCATAATTCTCTAGATCTCCATTAGCAGTGATGACTGCATAAGAGATAACCTCATCAATTCCATATCTGATCGGTCTCCTAATAGTACATTGGGTCTTATGCAAAGCTACTCCCATTGGCACATCTCTGTCTGATGTCTGTGGCTGCTCTTGCATATCTATCTGAACTATCGGCCCTCTATGCTGATTTTTAATATGAGATAATACTTTTATGCCTAGCTCCACCTCAATAGGAATACTCCTGTAAGTGGATGTAACCTGCATGCCATCATTCTCTGACTAGCCACCACTGTTCATCTTTGTTTTCCCAATTTCATTTATCCCGGACCTCCTCAAGATGCTCTTCTCATCAAAGATAACATCCCTACTGATCATTGACTTTTGTGCTTGAGAGTTCCACAGCAGGTACCCCTTGACTCCTTGTGGATACCTTATGAACGTCATCTTTTGAGATTTTGGATCTAATTTGCTCCTCTCGATTGCCTCCACATGTGCATAGGCTGTGCAACCAAAGACCTTCAGGTGGCCAAGCTCCACCTTCTTTCCACTCTATACCTCTTCTAGAATGCCTCCATTCAGCTTATAATGAAGAAACCTATTCACAAGAAAATAAGAAAAGTTAGAGCATCATCCCAAAAGAACTTTGGAAGTGATGTCTACAGCCTCAAACTCCATATCTTCTCGATCAGTGTTCGGTTCATCCTCTCCATGACACCATTCTATTGAGGAGTCATCCTCACCGTGTAATGGCATTTGATGCCATTTTTCTCATAGTACCTCCTAAACTTTAGGCTAGTATACTCCCCTCCATTGTCCAATCTCAGACACTTTACCTATCTCCCTAACTCCTTCTCTACTTCAGCTCTTCAGGCTCTGAACTAGGCAAACACCTTAGATTTTTCTCTGATCAGATAAATCCATACCTTCCTTGAGAAATCATCAATAAAAGTAACAAAATATTTTGCCCCACCTCTAGCTGATATAGGAGCTATTTCCCACACATCCGAGTGCACTAAATTCAGCACTCCCTCATTGTGCTTGGTACTTCTGGCAAACTTCATCCTATACTATTTGCCAAAGATACACGGCTCACGAAGATCTATGTCCTCTTTCTTCAGGGCTAGGATCATACCTCTTTTGCTTAGTTCTGTGGGCCCACGATCACCCATATGACCCATCCGATAGTGCCACAGTTGATATAAAATCTGCTCCTCATGTGCCGCTGCTAGCACCTTTGCGCTATCATTTACCACTGAGCCTTCCATTCTATAAAGATTGTTGCTCAGTCTTCTACCTCTCATCACCACCAAATCTCTCTTAAAAATTTTCAGACATCCACTCCAAGCTTGGCTACTAAAAGCATAACCCTGCTCCTCCAAGTAGCCCAAAGAAATCAATTTTTTTTCAACTCCGATACATGCCTGACATTTGATAATGTATGAATGATCCCATCGTACATTCTCATCCTGATAGAGCCAATTTCAACTACTTTGCATGGGTGATGATCTCTAAGGTTGATACTTCCACCATCGGCCTTCTGATAGATAGCAAACCACTCTCGATGAGAAATATAGTGGTGCAAGCATGCTGAATCTAATATTCACATAGTATCGCACTCTGTCGATCCATCTGATACAACTAGTAGGTCTTCTCCACTGCTCACAGAAGTTGTATCATCTTCCTTGCTGGCCTTCCCTTTTTTTGATCTCAAAGGAGATAATCTCTCCTTAGGTGTCCAGGTTGATGACATTTATAACATTTCAATATCTTCTTTCTCTGATCGCGAGACTTTGACCTATCCTTAGATTTTCCTCTTATCTTCTCCTTTGATCTTCCCTGTCTTTTGTTCACAGCCAAGATCTCAGACTTAGGGTCTCCCTTGTAGATCTTCTCCCTTTGCTAATTTAATCTGAGCACACCAACAACCTCTTCATAGTTTAGGATATTCTTCCCATAAACTAGAGTTGTTATGAGACCATCATACGAACCTGGGAGAGAATATAATAACAGCAATGCCCGATCCTTCTCGTCGATCTTCATATCCAAACTCATCATCTTAGAACACACTTGATTGAACTTTTGGATATGTGCAACAAAATCTCCGCCTTCAAGCATCCTCAGACTATATAGCTATTTCTTCAACCATAGCTTGTTCATCATGTTCTTCCCCATGTATGTGTTCTCTAGTCTCTCCTAGAGCCCCTTTGCTGTAGTCTTTGTGCAAACCTCTGGCAAAACTTGATCGACCAAGCACATCTGGATTATGCTAAAAGTAATTTCCTCCAACTCTTCCCAATCCTCAGCACTGATCTTTTTCGGCCTTTCTTTTGTCAAGACCTTGTAGATCATCTGCTGAACCAACAAGTCCTTTACTTCTTGCTGCCATAGGATAAAGTTTTTTTTTCCGTTGAACTTCTTAAAATCTATCTTGAATCCACTTGATCCCATGACTTCAAACAAGTTAAGAATAGATCCCTAACACCCTTCATGATCACATACTAGTAAAACTACCCTTCATAGAAGATCTAACTAGCCCTAGATCTTCTTTCCAAACTTCTGTATCATCGTTCCTTCGTGTAAACAATCTCCACCTCAATCTAGAGACAATCACGAAGCAAACTAGAAGTTTTAGGATAAAACTTCGTGCAATAGATTCTGGATGTAGTAAATCCTAGGTGTCTTCCTTCCTTCCATGCAACACCGCTCTGATACCAAATGTTGGAAATATGCGCTCTTCCCACATGGATCGGCATGGCCGTCGGTGATTAGCCAAGCAACAAGGAAGTACTTCTTAAAGATCTCTATGAAAGCGCGATCAAATAAATCAAGGAATAGAGAAGAAGAGATTTTTGGGAGAAAAGAGCTTTTATTTAGTATATTTCAGCACTCTAACAATCTTGACCTATTTCTAATATATATACTTTACAAAGGGTCAAGTCCAAGCTCATAAAAAAACTCTCCAAATCCAAACAACCCACGTACACAAAATAATAACCTACAAAAATTGAGTAGATCTAGTTTCAGACCGAGTTGGCTAACCTGCGACTGAGTCGGCTCAGTCTATCGTAGGTCGGCTCAGTCCCAGATTGAGCCGACCAAGTTGTGTACCATGCCAATAGTCTAAAATTATTGCTCTCTATCTAGATTTTTCTCTAAGACCTAGCCGACCCAGTCCTGTACTGAGCCAATCCAGTTTTCAACTAAGTTGGCTTAGTCTCAGAGTGAGCCGGCTCAGTTTTTGAGCTTTACTATTGAGACTGATTCTTCATTTGGCTCACTTTCATCTCTTCTTAAATTTCTAAGATTTGGAAGCCAAATCAAAAAATAAAAAACTTTTTTTTTCTTACTGCAAGAATTTTTTTCCTCTCTAAACCTTCCAAACTTTCTCCTTGGGCTCCTCCCTCCTCCCATCTCTATTCCATCCAAAATCAAACACCCGATCACTACCCATCGGCCGTTGACTGCCCGCATGACCATCGCTAGATCCAAGCGCTGCCACTGCCGGATCACCACCATGACACGCCATTGCTACATCCATGGAACACCATCGATCGATCTGTGCCCATGCGCTGCCATAGGATTTGAGCACTACCACCAGATCTGAGCACCACCACCATCAGATCAGATCGCCATGCCAGATCCATGCACCTCGGAGCGAAGAACCTTGTCCACGGGCTCTCCAATGCCCCTGTCGTTGGCCTTGGCAGTGGCCTTAGAGAGAAAATCCTTTCGATCGATCTCTGCCTACACAATCATCGGATCTAGGTGCCATCACCATCGGATCTATGCTCCCAAGCACTCGATTCTTCCCTATAGCCTACTCTGACATCGGATCCTTGCTCCCTGGGCTGGCTCTCCGCTGCACGCGCGCCTCCTACCGTGTTCCACCAGCCACCATGGCCAGTTGGTCGCTGCTGCTCGCACGTGCACCCACTGCCCTGCACCACTACCTGAGATGATGTTGCCGCCTACGATGTTCCTCCCCAAAGAAGAAGATGGCTGTGTCGCCCCCCTCTGGATCTCAACATCCTGCATGCAAGCACCACTGGACCGCCTGCTTGTGGAAACCCCACCACACGCCATGATCGACCACCAAATCATCGAAATGATGGTCAATCACTAGGATCAATGATGATTTGCTGATTGTCGGCCTCCAAGCCTAAGACTGGCAGCCAATCGCCGACCGCCAATCGAGAGGAAGAAAGGGGGCCTATTTTTTTTGTTCTTCCATTGAATCTCCGATTGTTGCTGGATCTTTCTTGTCTCCTCATCAAGATGGCATTGATACCAAATATTATATAGGATTCTTGACGTTGTTGAGGTAGAAGAAAGAGTGGAACGCATCTCCTTCACGGAGGAAGGAGGCACGGTCCCTAGGGCACTTTGGCGTGTGAAGAAACCATAGAGGAAAAGATGTGGGAGAAAATGGTTCTATTGAATCCTCACTATCTCAAATCCTAGGATTTATAATATACATACACACACACACACACACACACACACACACACATGGACCAAAATCCTAACACGTAAAAAACTTCCTAGGCTAACCTAGTCCGAATGCACTCATCCAAACCCATGTACACCCATGGTCTGATCATGCACTCAAACCCATGGATCGAAATCTGGTCCAAACTCTGAGTAGCCCTCATAAGACCCATAAACTAGGGCTTTATGATCGTGGAGGATTGAACATCCATCCTAGAACCAAACCGATCCTAGTCCTAGGATGACACCTATCCTAGTGTCCTAGAGCCAACATCCTGATTCCTCCAGTGGTCTCCTAAGGCTTGGGAGCACCACTAATCCTAATAGCTTTTTCTTTTAATTTTCATACACCCAAAACTTCTCTCAATGGTCTAGAATTCATGAAAAAATTAATCCAATTTTTTTTTAAATAATAAGATATGGAGGAGTCTTGTCTACGTTAAATACCTAGATAAGGTAGGTCCAATTAAGGCAATAAGTTGGGACGCCCAACACTTGGGCGCCCCCTCCTTTCTTTTTGGCGTGGACTAGCAATAAAGGGTGCATAAAAGATGCCTTTCTCATGAAAGAAAATAGAAGAGAAAATAGGAAGAGGGGGCGGCAAGATAAGGGAGGAGTTTTGGTTTCTCAAAACTCTATCCCATAGAATTTAAAACCAAAACAAAATGCCTTCTTTGACTTGGTCCAAAATAAATAGCCAAATAAGAAAGAGAGTGGGAGAGAGGGCATGCAAGAACATCAGAGAGAGGGGGATTCAACACACAAAATTAAGAGGAAGAGAGCACGGGGGCATTGGGGCTAAGGTGGCATAAGGAAGGGAAGTCCTAGTCACACTAGGCCTTCCAATTTGACTTGGTCAAACAAAGTCTTTTAATCAAATTAAATTAGAAATAAATCAACCTAATTAATTTAGATCCTAACCAATTAAAAATTTAATTAAATTAGATTAAATTAAATTTAATTCTAATTTAATTTTTAATTAAATTAGAAACTGGGTTGACCCAAGTCCTAATTGAACTAGGACTCGTTCTATCTTGCAATTGGCTTCTCCAATAAATTAATTAGACTTAATCCAATTAAGTCCAAACTAAATCTAATTAAATTATATTTAATTAAACTTAATCTCAATCTTTTGACTTAATTAAATTAAGCCAATTAGCAATCTAATTGCTAATCGATCCTCCTGCAATACTTGCACTAGGTTAAACATCAATCGTATTGAACGTTTAATCCTAGAATGATTCTTAATCGTTGATCAACCATCCGATCAGATCATGAACTCTAATATGTGTGATTTCATAGGTCTAAATCTAAGTTGGTAGCATAGAAATAAATTTTTATACCAATCGAAGTGACCATCTAGTAATGGTATCTAACAGTCGGATAGGTTGAATGTGTAGAACAACATCCTTAGAATCCATATGGATGTAGTTTTTATATAATTTATTTCCTTAACCAAAATGCTCATAAGATACCTCAGAGTTCAACTATCAACCCTGATCAAGCTATCCACATTATATTTTAAAATATCAAATCCATCTCATGGATTATCCTGATCAAGATTTTGCTATATTGAAATACAGCGATACATTTTTCTTCAACTCTTGGAGTGGTCAATCCCATCTTAATCACACACCAACTTCATAAGTACTTGACTGTGCACAAAAATCTTTTATTACTGAATTAAAAATTTAGTTAGTCTGGTACCAAAGTACAGTGAGTTACTTACAAGCCACTGAGATGATCTCAGGTCTAAGGGATACTTATACCTTTATCCCATCAAAGATATTCTTGATAGCAAAGTGCTCTAGAGTTGGTCATGTTTAATGATGATGTATCCTTACATCTCACATGTATATCATACCAGTATGTCCACACTCCTTGGTTAAGAGGACAACCAATCTATATGGTACACAATGATCTATGCTTGATAGATGCTGTTGTTTTTACTAACAGCCTATCATTTGGTCCTGAACTATTTTAAGAACTAATCGATAAATTCTCTTTTTATCAAATCTAAATAGTCCTAAGAACTTCATCACAATAATAGAGTTCATTAGAAGATGTAAACTTTATGATAAAAAAAGTTAAAATATTATTTTATTTATTAATAAATTAATTATAATTATAATATAACTTAACCATCAATAGGCTAATGATTAGCTTTGGAATATATTTTTCAACATAACCTCCACTAGCAGAATATCAAAGTGCATAACCTCCACTAATAAAGTATAAATGTACCAATGTATAACCCCTACTAATAAGGTATCAAAATGCCAATATATAATGCCACTAACAAGATATCAAAATATAGTCAGATTGGAAGACCAAATCCTTCTTAAATCAAAACTTTTTTTCTCAAAAACATATCTCATGCTCTAAATCAAAAGATTCATAAAACCATGTGACATCAAAATCAATCAAGCATAATCCATATCAAAATCAATACATTTGATCATAAAATCATATAATTTTCCAAAAAAGGCATATTCAATAATTAATGTACCATGTGTCAAATTCATAAATCATGAACAATTTAATTTAGAAAATATTTTATAATTTATCATTAAATCTAGAAAAAGAGTTATATTACTTAATGAGAGTACAACTAGTTGATAAATATTTAATTTTAAAAACCTCCATTAAAGCCTAATATTCAAGAATTATGTTTTTATCAAAATTTAGCTAAGATTATTTTAAGAATAAAAGTTTTAAGTTCCAACACCTTCATAAGGCTGATCAAGTGGAAGTACTCGATATTTTGGTTGGTTCGATCAAGATAATTTCATTTAATCAAGATTGGACTAAGATATAAATAACTCAATCGAGATCAAGGATGACCAAATCTATCAATATCCAATAAGAGCAAAGGTGGAGGCCAGCTTATCATAGGTTATAGAGAAGGGACCCACTAATTTCCACCCTTTATCGATAGTGAGAATAAAAGAGAGAGAAATAGAGAAGAAGATAAAAAAGAGAGACTCTATCTTTCCTTTTTTTTGCTCTTTGTTCTTCTTTGCTGCTTCTTCCTTTTTCTTTTAGCAAAATAGGGTAGCTCATGCCCTTCTCTTCTAATCTAAAATTTAGGAGGAGGAAACATGGGTGGTGGCAACCTTCTAATATAAAAGGAAGAAGAAAACTTAGATGGTGGTAATTGGTCAGTGCTGGAAAAGTAGAAAATTAAAAATAAGAGCATGGGACAAGAATAGCAGCTTGTTCCATAGATCAATATGATTCTACTTTCTCATTGGTGGCCAAGCTATGGCATGGGTCTTTAAGGACATTCAAGCTATATAAAAATTATATGATTCTACTTGCTCTATAGTGGCCATGCTATGGCATGGGTCCCTAAGGACCTTTGAACTATGAAAAAATTGTTGGAGGTCTGGCCACTAGCCATAGGAAGGAAAAAGTCTCTACCAAGAAACAAGAGGTTCTGCAACAAAAATATGGAAAATCTTGATTAATGTAATCTGGCAACAATCCAACCAGTGAGTAGGATCTTATGAAGGAACCAGATCTAGAATTTCAGAGCTAGATCTTGAAACTTTTTTTAAATCTAGGCAGCAAAAGACAAGAATTAATCAAAATTAATTCACAAAAATCAAAGAACCCCTAGATCTAAGATCCTATTACATGATTATAGCATGAGATTAAATCAAAAATAAAAAATTATTAGAAGAGAAAGATATGTTGATCGCATCAACATGGATCTATACTAGATCTATTGTAGGTATGTAACAGAGGATCAGATCCATATTACCTATACAAGTTAGGCATTCTAACTTGCTGATCTAGGCTTGAGGATGTAGCTCTAAGCCGCACACACATCCGACCACTAAGAGATGTCCACACTATTGGAAATTGTGTCCCAAAGCCAATCGATGGTTGTGCTAATTTTTGTATTTATATATGAATTATAAATAAATAAAAGTTATTTTGGCATTTTTTATCATAAATTCTTTCATCTTCTAATAAACTCCTATGTTGTGGTGAAGTTCTTAGGACTATTTAGAATCGATAAAGAATGATTTATCATTTAGTTCTTAAATCTGTTCACAACCAAATGATATGTCGTTACCAAGGACGATAATGTTTATCGAGTGTAGGTGATTGTGTGCCATATAAGTTGGTTGTCCTCTTAACCAAGGAGTATGGAGACATTGGTATGGCATGTAGGTGAGATATAGGAATACATCTACACCGAACGTGACCAACTCTGAAATATTTCTACTATCGAGATTTGCTTCGATGGAATATGGATATAAGTGTTCCTCTGATCTGAGATCACCATGGTGACTTTCAAGCAACTCACTATATTTTGATGCTAGACTATCTAAATTTTTAATTCAATGATGAAAGATTTTTATGCACAGTGAAGTACTTGAGGAGTCAGTGTGTGAGTCAAGATGGAATCGACCACCTCAGTTCGGGAGCTATGTTCAATTGCATTTTAATTTAGCAAAAATCTTGGCTAGGATAGTCCAAGTGAGGAGTCATGAGACTAATTGCTTTGAGACACGATTTGGATATATTTATCAAGGTTGATAGTTTAACTCTGAGTCATCCTATACACAGAGGTTAAAGGGATGAATTATATAGTAATCATATTCGCGTAGGCTCTGAATATTGCAATTATAACTATTTAATCTATTCGAACATCGAGTACCATTGCTAGATGATCATTTTAATTGGTATAGATAGTGATTCTATGCTATCGATTTAGGTTCGAACCTACGGAGTCACACACACTAGAGATTCCTATCCGATTTGATGGTTGGTAAAGAGTCCCTCTAGACTGAAATTCTATGATCAAGAGTTCCACTGGATTGAAATTCTTTGACTAAGAGTTCTACTGGACTAGGACTCTAAGTTCTACCTATCTGGAACTCTATGATCGAGAGTTTGGACTCTATGATCAATAGTTTCACTCTTTTTAGGACACCAGGATCAAGAGTCTCACTGGTTTCAGACTCTTTGATTAGGATTTTATATTGATGGACAGGATTTTATATTGATGGACTCTGTTGTTCGGACATCCACTAGATTTAGATTCTATATTTATAAGAGATTTAATTAGTTATTTGATTGTTAATTAACTCAATTTTATGGAGTAATAATTTTTGATTCATGTCCAATTGAATTAGATTTAGTTGGATTTGACTCGATTAGGTTATGAGATGACCTAATCACCAAGGAGGTTTGATCTCTGATTTGATTAGAAGTTGGGCTTGATCAAATTCTAATTTAATTAGGCTTTAATTGAGCCTAATTAAGTCTAAATTGGTTGAGTTTAATTTACTATAGTTAGACCTAGCCAAATTAGTTTGGGTTGGTCCAATTGGATAAGGTTCCCTATAGACTAGTTTGACTAGTCTACTTCTCCCTAGCGCCACCTGGGTTTGCGCCATTCTATTTCCACATGAGAATGAGATTCTCATGATTTTTATCCATGCTAAGAGGGCACACATCCATCTATCCCACATTCCAAAAGGATAAAGTATGGTTGGTTGCCATTTAAATTCAAATGGAGTTTGAATTTGAATGGGCAACCACTTATCCTCTTATCTTGCGTCACACCTAACTTTCTATGCCTACTCTTCTCTTTGAGAAATAGTTTGTCATAATTTTTTCTCTACGCTAAGAAGGGCACATGCCTAGTCTCTCCATGCCCCAAGTTGATAGGAACAAGTTGTTTGGCGTTTGAATTCAAATGGGATTTGAATTCAAACGAACAACCAACCTATCCTTATCTTTCCACATGCAGTTTTGACTGGGAATGGTGCAAATTAAATAGGAGATTTTTCTAGGCTTGCACACATCAGATAGAGAGTGAGATACTTAGTTTGTGAGATCCCTTCTACATGGAGAAAAATTCAAAAAAAATCTAAGAAAAGAGTTCCAAAAAAATAAGTGCATAGGGTTTGGGTGAGCGTGCTACCCTAGGATTTTGACCTAGGATTTGAGAAGGTTTTGTCTGAGCTACAAGTGTCGTGAGCCCACCAAATTTTAGGAAGAACCTCCTCTACCTCTCTCCTATGTCTACTAGCAATCTAGAGCATCCAAAGAGTCTGTAGATGAAGATCAAAGTAGTTCAAATGATAATATTTATTGAAGCTTCTGGACGTCGAGCTAGCACTTGGGAGGAGCCGATCAGGATCAGGGCTTTGTATGGATGATCCACGGAGGCCAGACATACTGTGTGGCTGCATCATAATGAGTGAACCTCCTTGATGATGATCAGATTGTGGTAATCGGCTATCCGCATAGGTATCATATTCTAAACACGTAGTGTAGTAGTAAATAGTTTACTGCTATTATTTTAGTTTTTGAATTCAAAGCATGTATATCATATTTAGATCTTAAGTGTATGATTTTCTGGTATGATTAGTAGCTTATAATTAATTAAATTAATTATATTTTCTATTACATGTAATGTATTTTTGAAAAAAAATTGAAAATAGGGATAGAAATCCTTCACTGGAAACCATCAGTGGTATCATAGCAAGGTTCATTAAATATGATTTATATGCTTTAGAATTTAAAAATTTATTCATATTAGATATGTACTTTATTCAAGTAGCCTAGTCATCAAGCTTGAATGAGCCACCATGCCATCCAGTCATAAGGGATAAGCATAGTTTAAAGGCCATCTCCTCTTATTCGATGGGGATCTCTTATGGTGATAGGGATGCCACCATAAACTCATTCCTGAAGATAAACAATAAAAAAAAAATTTAGATTGGTTTAATCTAAATTTTAATCATGAATGTGTTAGATTAGATCTAAATTTAGATTCATAATTATTTTTTATATAGTGTACATAAAACCTACAACTAGTATTGTTTGTGAAATGAGTCGATCTATTTTTGTTATGAGTCGATTCATTTAGTGAATAGCGCTATGTTGTAAAGAATCTTTCAAAATTTTAAAAAGTATTTTTAAAATATCGAACCTCTACCCTCAACCCAAAAACTTAATTAAGAATTAAGTAAAATAAATTAGCATCTATAATTATGAATTAAAGATCTTAAGTCATTAATCATAAAATATGGGTTATTGTATTAGATTAATTAGGTTCATTAAATGGGTTAGACCTAAGGTTAGTTAAAGAATGGACTAAATTAGAGTAATTGATCAAATCTAGCCAAATATTGAATTAGATTAGGTCAAGAACTCTTTAGACTCAATTATAATAGTTGTAGTTGGTCAAGTCCATGCCTTTAACGAGAATCAAATGGACTTGATTCATGGCTATGTGGTCGAACTTGAAATTACTAGATTGATCAAATTGAAACTAATAAATTGGATGGTGTCTAAGATAAGTTTGGCAGTCTGACCAGTGATTTTTAATTGGGAGCTACTCGCAATGATTCGATCTTTGATAAGTTAATGGCATATTCTTTCCACTGATCTCACTTATCTGGCCATCCTGATGAGTTAGGTATTGATTAGATCATTTGGTGATTCAGGCTCACCCATGTCAATTAGGTAAATCAGTGTGACTGATTTAGGTGCTCCTAATATCAGCTCAAATTAGATCCTTTTGATCTGACTTAGTAAAGTCAGTAGGAGGATCCAAATTGGCTGGTGAATTCTTTTCTCCTCTTCTTAAAATTAATTAATCAAATCCTTTAAAATTATTTGATTCTTAAAAATGATATAGTTATATTGATAACTAGGTCATAGCCTTCCATTAAGTTGAGTGATAATGGATCTATTAGTTTAATAATCATTGGAGGCCTAAAGGCCTGGTGCTTATTGACTAATGAAATTATCATTCATAAAATGATGGTTTGATCGTGTCTTTCTAATGGTGGTTAGGTTGGTCGGCCAAAGTCGGGCCTGATCATTTATCGGTTAGATGCACCAAATATTATCATGTTAATGGTTGGATCTAACCGGATCTTTTCAGTGAAGGTCAAAGCCTACTGATTAGGTTTCTTGGATAAAATTAAAAATTACTAGAAGTTATTTAGAGAAATAATTGATTTTAAACTTATCCATATATGCACATGGGTTAACCAACTAAAGTTAGGCTCATGTGTAGTGTGTGTAGATTCTAGTACCCACTAAGAAATTAAAGTAATTTTTTGAATTGGAGGTACCAGTTTGTATAAAATAGTAGAAAAACCTTTAGACTAAAGTCCAAGTCTTTAGAATAAATAATTCATATACTAATTAGGTTTGATTTTTTTTTTGTGCAGAAATGACCACTATCCTATCGCTCCGATCATTATTAGACAATGACAAACTTATGGGACCAAACTTCGATAGTTGGTATCAAAAGTTAAAGATTATCTTGGAGCATAAACGGATCCTATTTATTTTGATGGATCCTGCACCTGAGGAGCCAGCTCCGAATGCTAGAGTCATGGTCTGAGATACTTACTAGAAGTGGCTCAACGACCGCACCACCATTCGGTGTATTATGCTAGTGGCAATGAATGATGAGTTTAGTCATAGGTTTGAGAATGCCCAGGCACAGGATATGCTTAAAAAGTTGAACGACTCCTTTGGTATGCTTCATGACGTTGAGAGGCACAAGACTAGTTGTGTCATTTTCAATGCTCGGATGAGGGATGGGGCATCAGTTATCGATCATGTATTGTACATGATTGAGATGATTGAGCACCTAAATAAGCTGGGCTTTCCCCTACACGAGCAGCTCAGCAAGGATGCGATCCTTAATTCTTTACCCAAATCCTTTCTTACTCATTTTAGAATACCAAAGCTTGTAGTGAACTACCATGGTTTATTAGAGTTGCTGCAGAACTTTAAGAAGGATCACCATCTCCACAAGGAGTCGAGGAATGTAGTGGAAGAATTTTCTTCTTGTCATTGATCCTTAAGAAAAGAAGAAAGAATAAGAAGTATGCTGTTAAGATATATGTGCCCTAGAAGCCAGAATTGGCTGACACTTATAATACACTTCTAGGAGCAAAATTGTAATTTTGACTAATATCAATAAAATGGGTTATTTTCTATCATATATGTGTATTTAGTGTCTGTGATACATCCTTTGAGCTAATGGTAATGATAATTCATATTTTCAAGAGTTGAAAATTTAAGACATGAATAATCATTATTAACTCATAAAATGCTCCCGACACCATAGGATCATCTGAGGATGGTGATTAATCAGAAGGGTTGGTAATACAATCGCTTCTCTATTAGTAGATGAGTTTGAGTCTACGGTGTGGAGACACCAGAGTAAGAGTATAGGTACTCATTAGAGAATGAGGGATTGAGCGTGACCATCTTCGAGTAGTCCATTAGAAGTCACCTTTCGTCAATGACTGACTCGATGCTGGCAGTCGTGTTCTGGTTCTTTAACCTAAGGTGCATCGATAGTTCACCTTAAGGGTGTTATAGTTTGACTACACCATTACTCGGTCTCCTAGCCATATGGAACCTGAGTGTATGTTGGCTATAGCATATTCATTGTAGGAACTGGATGCATCAAGATGGAATCCTAATCTACCTCGTGGTAGAGGAGAAGCCCTATGATGAATCAAGAGAATCAAGTGCTTTAGAAACCCCATGGCATCAATGGCAGAATGAAATAATATGAAAAAAGTTTCTTATTTAGCTTTTTTCACTTTGGACTTGAAATTGAAATGATTACATCATATGACAGAGACTAGGGTTTGACGAGTTTCACCTTAACCATATCTGATCGGGCTCAAGATAGAAGAACTTAATCACATAGGTAGCTGCACCAAGAGGTGCATTTAGCTCTGATGGGTTGCCACCATATACTGCTAGGTGTCACTGATGGATTTGAGAGCTAATTAGAATGATTTAGATGATCGATCATTCTAGCTTGTTCGAATCAGAGAGTTCTGATCCATCGAAAGGAGTTTCGATGATATCGATGATAGAGATCATGACATATCCCATTACCATAAGAACTGAACCTAACTAGTCACACAAATAAGGTTTGAATCTGGTGATCATAATTGAAACTGATCCATGTTCAATTGATCTGAATGAGATTCAATTAGGTTACAAGAATCATGCTACACTCGATTAGAACCTAACGTTCTTTCTTTACTATCATAAAATAGTTATCCTGAACTGAGCGCAAAGAGTTTAGCCTCATTTAGAGGCCTTCAACTTTATCTGACTGGAGCTTGTCCAAGTCAGAAAGGTTTATCTATTTTATAAGACATTACCTCCATTTTGTCACCTGCCATTTTCATCATTCTTTGACTTTTGGTCAAAAGTTGACCTTTGACTGGTCAAATGTTGACGCATTGATACATTTGACTTTTGTCCACATGTCACACACTATTTGGGGGCTGGTGGGGCTTGTCCTCCTGACCAGAATCTGGCAAGGGAGGGCGCACGCCACCCTTGTGGGTGTGCCAAGTTGGAGGCGCCAGGAGTCCCTGTTGGACAGAGGACTCCAATCTTCCTTTTTGATTTCCAATTAAAGTTCTCCTAAGAACCAACTTTGACTGATCTTAGGCACCCTCTAAGGAAGATCCAGGGGACTCTATTTCACCAATCAATTTAGATCTGATTTCCACCAAAGAGTTCTGATTGGTTGGGAAGAAGAAGTTGGATCACAGACAGTCTATAAATAGAGAGCTGCGCAACTCAAATTAAGATTGGAATCATAATTCTCATTGCCCCAAGGCTGCTTCTCCTCTCCTCCTCCATGCCAAACCCACCTTCTCCCTCTCCTCTCCACGTCAAAAGGAGTTTTGGACCTTGGTTGAGTGCAATCCAGATGAGAGAAAGGCAACTGAAAGTTAGAAGGCTGCGCTGCTGCAAAGGACAACTGCTGATTTTCAAAAGGAGTTTTGAAGATCCTCTAGATCAGATCCAGATCTAATTTTTGGAAACATGATAGAGAAGAAGCGAAGATCTCTAGATCCAGTCAAGTGGATAGTAGAGGCTCAGGACTTGCAGTGGCTAGATTCCAGAACCTTTCTTGCTTAAGGATCATCAAGGGTAATAGGATTACCACTTCAAGGTAAATTAAAATCTTATTTAAATTATCTAAATTTATTTTAATTTTTAAAATAATAATAATAAGATCTGAAACATTCCTAGAATTGATATGGATCCAAGAAGTAAAAATTTTAAATATATCTCTTGATCTGATCAGATCTGAGAACCTGGACAAGAAAATCAGGATTTTTCCTTCAACTGTAAATTCAGAGCTAAGGTTGTATAGAACAGTGTTATTCCTAGATATTTTAAATTTATTTTAATAAAAAATAAGTGCATTTCTAGATGTCAGCATGACGATCGTGATCACGATACTGAAAATTAGAAAAAAAAAAAATTTTTAAAAATCTATAATGCAATTTGGATCATCTAAAACAAGGAAATTTAAGAAATATGCAACGACTGTTCTAAAAGCTAGAAGATGTTCTATAAGAATAGTTTACCTTGCATGTTTTTTCATTCTAATATTGATATAAAATTCAATATTATTAGAAAATTAATTTATTATACTATTTTGCTATATATTGAATTATTATAAATAATCATGATAAAAATAGATAAATACAAAATTTTTAATTTTTAAATATCATATGAGATAGTGATAGCATGCCTGTCTAGACTAGTTGTCAGAAAATAGTTCTACAATAAATTAATCTAGATTAGATATTATTTTGATTAGATCACTATTTTTAAATCTCAATTTTTTTAATCATTATTATGAGATAATTTAGATCTGAAAAATGATGAACATGATTCGATAGCATGAATGTTATGCAAAATATGCCATGATTAGATCTTAATTTCGTATATTGAATATATAGATAATAGATCTAAAAATTTTGTATGTAATTAGCATGTTCTGATTAGGGTCTCCTTCTGGCCTCCGATCATAAGAATGAAGAGGGTATTTAACCAGGCCCTCTCTCCATTCGATGGGCGTTCTCTATGATTGTAGGAGTGTGCTGCTATCGTCCTTAATCACGAAATCCAAAACTTATTTCTCTGGCAAAACTCCTAGATCCTGAAACCCTAGGATTTATTGTGCAATATTTTATTTACGAACCTCACTTAATTTAAAAATTAGATTATAAATCATAATTAGGTCTAAAATTGGGAAAGCAATTTAGATCTAAGAACATATTCATAATACTGGGTTTTGGGCTTGTGTAGCTTAAATTAGGTCCTAACGGCACTGATCAAACGAATCAAGAGTTGTTTAAGGGAATCAACAATGCTTAAATTGAACTAGGCACGGTAAATAAAGATTAAGTCTGCGCGTCACAGGTATCGAGTCGATAACGATCAAGCAAGACGCCAAAGCTTCAAGTTAGGCCTAAGTAGAGTCTGAATTGTATGCCTAACCCAATTTGGATGTCTGGCACTCTAAATGAGTGTTCATTAAGGTAATAGAGTTGTCGGCACAAACGTACTGACGATTATCTGGACTATAAAATCGTCATAACCTGTATCATTTGACATGGCTAATTTGAATATTATGAGTTAAAATGGCGCATATAGTCCCTTACCACGGCATTGCTCATTTTCTTACCTGGCCATACTTCTGTTTAGCCAAGCAAGGACTCCTTTCTGATCTAGAAGGTGGTCAATAATTCCATATGCTGTTATACACCCTGTCCCACTTAAGAAAGTAATACGCATACACATATGTGTATGACGGTAGTGAATGACTAGTCTAAACGCTATTGATAGACCACTTCGCAATCAACTATCTCCGCTAAGAAGAAAAATCTAGTCGAGGCTTCCAACCATTGTAACTGATGTGGGGCCATTCCCCAGGTTGATTATCATCAGGACTTGGACGTAGTAGAGTAGACTCAGTGTGCAACTCGACAACAGAATGCAACCATGTCTTATTAGGACATTGGATGCTAATAGCTGGAGGATTGTGTTGGCTCATATTGTGGCATATCAGTGAGAGACTCCAATAGGAACCCAGTCTATGCAAATGGTGGTCTGACTTAACTAAGGAGTGGATCCAAATTTGTCACGTACGTGGTGAATTTTCATGAATTTAGAGACTCAAGTTTCGGGTCACCATAATTAGAGAAGTCATTGACAAGAAGTTGTTTCACTCATTGTGCTAAATCCCTTATTACCAATAACTATGTAGGTGAGGTGATGAGTCAGTTACAGATGGAGCCAACACCACAACTCAACGTCCCACGTTCTTGGCACTAGTATAACCTCGAATATAACGTTACGACACGGTAATGCGAGTCAAGATTAACCGATCACCTAAAACCAACGGAGTCCATATCTACAGAAAGGGAGAGCTGTAGGGATCCGAGTATATAAATGTGAGAGCTTAATTTGATTTAAAAATGAAAAATCTCTAATATAAACCTTGGTCGAACGTCATAATCTAACAGTTAATCCTAACTAGAATCTTTTGCACTCTCTGCTATAGAAGAATCGTCTGCGATCCAAACCGCACATTCAGCAATCATATCCTGGCACACACTAGACTGAACAGACCCAATTATACAAGTGGCTTCAGGAGACTATAAAAATACGTATTTTGGATGTTCGGAAAGTTTCAACACCATGTATGGATCAGGACGCCTCCCCACCTTTATCAGCCCGTCTATCCACTGAAACAGAGAAGCATCTCTGGAAAAATGGATAGACAAAGAATAATAAGGCTAGATATTACATGTTGGGTCTCGATGTTTGATGAGCTCCGCGCCAACATGAAGATATCGAGATTGCTCGCCAAATGTTGGCTCACCTATAAGAGATGTTTGGTGAATAGAGTCGTCACGCCAAGTATCAAGTCGCGATGAAACTTTATAAGGCCTAAGATGCATGATGGGAGTTAGTCAAGAATCACTGCTGATGATGATCAAGTATCAATGGAAGAGCTGAGAAGCTCGGTGTGAAGTTAGACTTGGATCTGCAGAATGATTTATTCTCAATCCTTTGACTGATGCATATGGGCAATTCATCATGAATTACTCACATGCATTCGATAAACTTCAAAATTCTTTAAGCCGAATTAAATGGATATGCTGGACACCGCTGAGCTTTCCTATGAAGGTTCTAAAGGCTTCAAGTTCTTGCTATAACGAATTCTTCCAAAAAGAAAATCATATGGAAAGAAAAAAGAAGTTTATGAAAAAGCCAGAAGGGTGGAAAGGACAAAGAAGAAAGAAGGCAAGAGCTAAAAGAAAAAAGGCCAATGTCAAAGGAAGTATTCATTACAACAAGCGACGACCATTGGAAAGTGGAACTGCCCGCTACTTACCTACCACCCTAAAGAACAGAAGGAAGGTCCTTCGGAGGTTGCTCGTTTATGAGTATAATCTTAACGGAATTTCCTTCTGCATCATATCTAGTTTGGGTGCGTTGACTCTGGTTCTAGTGCTCAATCTATGCAAAGGGTCTTTGAGGATAGCAGGAGGTTGAGGGATGGAGACATGATCCTATAAACGCATGCTGGTATGGAAGCAAGAAGTTGCTTGCAGTAAGCCATGGAACATACCCTCTTCGATTATCATCTGGTTTAGCTTAAATTTGAAAAAGAATGTTATTTATGTGCTGCAGCTAGCAGGATTTTATTATTGTTTCATGCTTAGCACAAGAAGGTCTATGTGATTACTTCTTTAAGGAACCATTGTAACATTCTTTAATAGAAAGAAATAAAATTGCAAATGGTTTTCTTTTTATTAATGGTCTTTATCGAGGCTGCATATTGATGTACCTATTCTAATATTGGAGACAAAAACAGTGAGAATGCTCCAAATGACCTAGAATGATAGTCCAGCACATAACAGAACTGATATCTAAAGGCACCTATTAAGATTAGGTCATATAGGCAGATAGAATAGGATCAACAAACTTAAGATGAAAAAAATGGGGACTATTTGAGTCATTGATCCGAGTCATATGCCAATCTTTAGACGAATTCTTAATCTCCAAAGCAAATGACTAAACACAGACACCTTTTGTTATGGACACATTGGGGGAAAGGGCAACAGATTCTCGTCCTTGTCACTAGTAAGTACATACAGATGTGTGCAGCCTATTTGATATTGGTCGGCTAGAGGCAATTTTGTCTACTTCATTATCTTTACCAGATTGATCTGTTCTAGGTATGGGTTATGTGTATCTTATGAAGATATAAGTCAAATAAGCTTTTAAAAACAAAAAGAAGTTTTAAAGAAAATTCAAGACATAAGTAGAACAAAATTGGAAAAACCTCAATTTATAGGTTTATTTGGATCAGATTGGAGGAGGAGTGAATACCTTAGGGCCCGAATAATTTCTAGAATATTCATCGGTACAAGATAATGGCATAATCAGTCTCTCGGAATGGGACCTGCCAGGACCAGGAATACCCGTCAACTCAATATGGAGTTCAGAATGTGGAGAAATTGGATCTATTGGCATATAGGTCAGAGAGTCCCCATGATGGTACTCACAGGACCTCCCTAATTTCTATTGGAGATATTTAATATTGTCCTAACTTCATATGTTTATCCTATGAATGGGTTCCCATTAAGACCGTCTCTATCACAATCTACGTAATGAGATATTGTACAGTAAGGACACAAAGTCTGAGTCATCCTCAAAAATTTGGAGTTAATTCGCTTCATGTAAAAGACCCACAAAGCTGACAGTAAATGAGTTAACGGTCTTCCTAGAGATCAGATTCAATAGATATCCTAAAGAGTCATTAGGTACTATTTACCTTCACAAAGACCGCAGATGTGATTATAGTCGACATGCCATCTTTCTTAAAAAATGTTTATTTCAATTAAGCGGCATTGGAAAAGTAATATTAAGCTCGATCAGAAAGTCTCCACAAAGTACAACGACACGCTTATGGACCAATTTATGAAACCACATATCAGGTTGAGCCAATAAGAAAACTAACTCCTCCACCTCGTAGATCGGAAAGAGTTTTCTCGTCCCTCTCATGAAAGATACTTAGGTATTATTTAAGAGATAGTAAGACGAAATGTTCCTCGTAGGTATGTGCTCATTGGTGATGATAACCTATATATATCCTATAACGAGATACCTCAGAATATCAGATCTACTCCGAGAAAATGGGCTAGAGGATGCTAGTCAGAAAATCTATATGACTCCGTATGCAAACTCAAACGCAAGTCTGGACCTTGGTTAGATCCATCTATAAGGTATATACCTATTGGGTGTAATATGGACTCTTCAAGAGAAAGTATTCGGTTGCCACGCACTAGGGAAAGTGCTGGAGACATTCAACGGCTAAACTAGTGGCAAAAGTGGAATAGTCAATGACGGTGAACGAAGGCACCATTTGACTATCAGGATGACCCTTTTTCCCAGTAGGCTACCTGCTAAAATTTCCAATCCGCACATTGCTTACCGTTTGTAGTTCTATTTTGATTATGAAATACACGGAAAAATTGGATGTAAAAATGGCCATTATTAAATGAATATCTTGAGGAAGGATATCTATATGGAATAGCCGCTAGGGTTTCACATCGCAGTGATACTTGTATTCCGGACATTGTTATTAAAGGTTTTGCAAGCATGCAAAGATCCATAGGTGGAACCTTAAGCAGCATCTCGAAGACTAGAATATCTTCAGCTCATTGTCAATGGATATGATCAATAATGTTTGGTTTCACCTAAAAAATGAAAGAGAAACGTGTGTCCTTTCAAAAAGCATTAGAAAAAGATTAGTGGGAAGGCGCTGTTGTCTTTCTCGTATGTACTGTGATGACAATCCTCCGGACTTATTGGAAATTGATAGATTCAATCCAATATGATGACCAAACAAGTCAAATTATGGTTGTCCGGAATTCTGTCACATGAAAGACCTTAGAGTGAGAATCTTCTTTATCTAGGAAATTAAGGTCTCATATGGGATTACGAACCAAATACGTAGGATGCTTAGG